>VMKM01000328.1:0-404720 GCA_008360985.2 Macquaria ambigua
TTGTCAGAGATGCAGAAATCGAACGACTGGAAAACATTTTTGTTAAAGTACGAGTTTCCCATTTGTTCACGTTGTATGCCTTGTTTGTTGACGTGGTGTGTTTTTACCTGCAAAGCAATGTGTCTGTGAATATTGCGATTCAATTGAAAAAATTACACTATGCTATTCACAATACTCTAGATCGCTCCATATTAGACCAAGCCTTAAAGATGTTAAAATGTTAGTCTACTATACTATATTATCTTGTAACATATGCTATCTTGTGTTCTTCTTCTTGTAAGTTTATTATAACATGTATGTGTATGTATTTGTATATGCTTAACCTCAAAACTCTCTCATGTGGGATGTACAAGGCCATTCCGGGCAATAAGCAGAAGCAAAAAGGCGCACGCTTAGTCCTCTGTGACACAACTGTATGCTTCACAGACTGTCAGAGATTCAGTATATTCTGCTTCTTTTGACTATGAAAACAGACCCACATAGATACATATAAACACACACAGCTCCATGACCTATAGACCTATATGAGAGCCCACTGGTGTACAGGTGCAGAATGCAGATGTGTGAAAGCTTCACAGAGGATGAGTCCATAAACCAGATTGTGTGTTTATGTTTGTGCGTGCGCCCTCCAACATACAGTGAGGAGCATAGCCATTAGAGCAGTATTGGAGATTGTCTGGTAGGGCGCTTAAGGCCACAAAATGCAATTAGATTCTAGTATAAAATATTTATTTCCACAACACCTACTGAGCACCAGAGAGGAGCCTTTACCCACTGTGTGCTTAAATATGAAAATAGTATAGTGCATGTCTGAGAGAGCAGCAGATACAATTTCTCAGTGTGGGCTCGTGCGCTGGCTCTGTGTATCTGTGGGCACAGATGAGTGCATGCACATAAATGTGAGGGCAGGGCATGCTAATAGATGGCTACCGGTTTTATTACTTTCTTATATATTTGAATTGAATGCATTAAATTGCACTTTAAAGGACTGGGGTCAACTTACACAGGGCTACATATTGCAATATATTTTTCTATACATTTGAAATTGATTTCACTTCTTCTGTGAAATTGATTGTTGTGCTCTATTCTAACAAAAGGATAGATCTAATGTTGGGTTAACAAACTACACCCATTTACAAATCTGAAAGACATCAAATGATTGTTGTATTTATTGCTATGCTCTTTCATTTGATTGCATTACACTGTATATTCAGTGGTGAAAGTCCCGTATTACAAGTATTAAATACAGTTTTGAGGTATGTACTTTACTTGAGTATTTCCATTTTATGCTATTTTATACTAATATATAATGTTACTCTTTTATATATATATATATATGATGACATAACACCCTGAAAGCTTTTGATCCTTTAACTACACTTGATAATACTGCTGATAATACCTCTGTTCTTTTACTTAAAGCAGCTATAACCAATTCTATAATCAATTTTTATAAAAACAAAATCAAATGACAATGTAAAAACAATGTGACACTGTGAAATGGGTCACTTGTAGTGACCGACAGAGAATTATCACCTGAATCAGACAGACAAAGTCAGCGACTAGCTACATTTTCCATTCTTGTATTGCTACTTTTATTTAAGCAAAGGATCTGAATACTTCTTCCACCACTGATTGTCTTGTATATATTTTATTTTTTTTATGTTGTTGTGTCCATCTCGTGCATGTGTCCATTTTTGTCTATTTCCTTTTATTATTTGTCCTTAGAGTTAGCTAATGAAATGCTCTCAAGGGACATTTCAAAGCTAAAATATTTAAATTCCAAAATTCAATGCATCCATCAATTGACTCCAGCTTGACCTTTCTTTTGTTAACACAAGCTGCAGGGTCGATTTATGTTGGGATACTTAGACATTTAAGCTCAGAAACCACATGAGGAATTTACTATGTCAGCTTGGAATACTCACTGTGTCCCAACCCCTAAAGGAGCAGGGATTAATGGATTGTGGCTTTTGCTCCTCTGAAGCTGCCGTCCTCTTTGCTGTGTACTGAACAAGGACCATACAGCTGCCTCTTCTCACATCTGCAGTTTAGGCTGAAGTGCTTTCCAACCTTGGCTGATCAGGCTGTTGCAGTGACCTTTTGTGCGGGGTGCAGTGAAGTTCATAAACTGGTGCAAGATTTGGAAATATGTAAAGTGACAGGTGAACCCTGACCGTGGGAAGCTTTGCTGCGAACTAGTTCTGCACTCTCACTGTGTCTCACCAACCATGTGTCTGTGTGTTTGTGTGGGTGGAGGCCAAATGTTAAGGAATGAGCAGTATGGATAGTAGTTACTATAAGGAACCAAACTCTGGATCACAAGATCAATGAGACTTGGACTGTCTCCCACTTATGCACAGACACATGGGTTGAGTCGAGGTGGATTTTTGTGTTTATTTTTTATATTTTCATTTTTCAGTTAGAAAGAAATGAGCATGCATGTATGTACAATACTTATATGCATGTGTGTATGTACAATATTCATGTGTGTGTTTCTGCCCTGCACTGGGAGGATTACTGTAGATTTACAAGGCCTGGTAACAATGAGCAGACCCACCCCAGAGACCCATACTCAATCACTATCACAATGAAACGCTGCTAATTCCTATTTAAAGCTGCCGCACAGGCACTGCCCTCCCTGCACTCCAGGCCAAGGGAGAGCAGGGATCTCAGAGACAGAGCGAGGAGGAATCCATGTTATGTTAGTCAGTGTAATTTCTGTTAATTTCTGTTGTTGAGTTCATCTCTTAAGTCTCCATGAATCTCTCTTCTCCCATTGTTTCCTGGATGTTTATGAGGTAACTTCATGAGACTAATGTGTGTGCCACTGGAGAGCAGTGCATGTTAGCGTCTGTGTCATTTGTCTTAGAAGTGCCCACCCAAAGGCCCTATCCTCTCCAGTACCGCTCCTTATTGGCGAGCCGCTGAATAATTCAGCAGTTTCAGACGTAAAGGGGATTGCTTTAATTCCTGGCTAGCAGGTTAATGTCGAGAGTTTGCTGTTGCATTAAACGCAGGCAGTAATTTATAATGTCAGCACAAACACAACAAATAAGTACATGATAATGTGTGGTTAGTGTGTTGCATTCATGAATAAAGGTGGTGTGTCTGTGTGTTTATTCTCACTGTTATTGCTGCAAGGACTTACTGTAGTGCGCCAGTATGGTGTTATGAAATGTGGACTGTAAGATTGAGTAGCAGAGTTGCAGTGTTGTGTTTGCTGCTTTTGCAGGCCGCTGCTGCTTCCCCTCCTGGCTCCTGCACAAGCACATTCATTTAGAGATGAGCTTTAATTGGACTCAGAATCAGGGACAGAAATCTCCAGCTACATAAATATTTTAGAAGAACGCACAGGACAAGACTGCCTATCTGACTCTTCTCTGACTCTTCTCTGTCTTTTATTTCTTCTTTCTCTTTCACTTGCACTGTCCTGTCCCTGCACATGCATGCAGGTGCACCAAAGCATGCAGTTTCAGTATGCACATGCACACACAAGCTGTGCAAGTTTCTGAGAAGCTGTAAATCTTTTCCCTTTTGGCCATTAAAGGGGGATGAATTATTGGCATCAAACGACATGAGGAATCCATTTTACTTACACAATAGACACGCTTGCATGCAAATCCTGGCAAGCAAACACACGTGCATATATACAGTGTCTTTAAACTGGGGCGCTATCGTAATGGGGGTAATGATTTTTGCATTATTAATGAACCAGGCTTCATACTCATCTTAATTGAAAATGTTCTTTCATCTTCAGTGCTAGCTCATTTACCATCTCCCTCAATACAAGCGGTATAATACGTATACTGCAGATAGCGCATGTGCACTCATAGTACGTACATAACCGGCACATACATTGTTCAGTGATTCTTCATTCTTTTGCTTTTCAACTCCTAATCAACCTTTTCTATCTCTCAGGACTTTTTGCTGGCGTTTTATTATCACTCTGAACTGCTTTTGTATGATATGATGCTATACAAAAAAAGTTGAATTGAATTATCACTTGGTGTTCTTGTTGTATCTGCTAACAAAAATAACACCATGCATGTATGCAAATTAGTTTGTTGGAATGAAGGTGGGGGGTTGAATGAGGGTCGGGGACGTTGGGATGAGAGGGGTTGAGATTGAAGGGTGGGATTAAATGAGGCTTGAGCACAGGGGGATGAACAGAGGATCGAATGAGGATCGATGATGGGTATAAGCCGGAAGGTGTCATGGCAAGAAACCAAGGGAGTGAAACTCAGTGGGGGCATTGTACTGTTGTTTTATTGCCCCGCCCTTGTGGTTCCTGTAATGAGAGAGAGAGGGAGGTGAGGAAGCAGAAAAAAAAGTGGTTTTGGTTATCAAATCAAATCAACATCAAACTGTGTGTGCTGTAATGCAAATGTTTGTGGATGTGCCTGAGTGTTTTATCATGTTACATAAGTGGTCACTCTCTGCAGATCTCTGACCTTGTTAACACACTGCTAGCACCTCAAACAACAACAACAAAAGGGACGAGTGGAGAAAACGGAGGAGTAAAGGAGATGGGAGAGAAGGAATGGGTGGAAGAAGGGGGATGAAAGGACAGAGAGGTGAAATTTGGGGCAATTGCCGTCAGAACACTAGTGACATTTCAGCAGAGTGAATGATATGAATAACAGGTTTTTATTGACCTGTTCAACTTTGTGTTATCAGTCAATAACCAGCATCGGTTGACGAGTGTGGACTGATCTCACATTGCATCAGTCCTTCATGGCAGTTTACTTTCTTTAGAGGGCATGGCGGTTAAAATAAAAACAGAAATCACTTGAGCTCTGTGTGTGTGCGTATGTGTGTGTTTTTATGATCATGGGCATGGTGCATGGGTCTAAGCCTAGGGCAGTCATGTCATTAACTTATCTGGCCCCGAGTGTCGCTCTCACCGGAGATGCCTCTTTACTGACTGGATAGATGGATGGGTCAATGCTTCCATCCCTCTCTCCACCCTCTCTCTCATTGTCAATTCTCCTGCTATCACCTTGATTTAGCATCACATTTCTTATTCAACCATGGACATGATTTTATTCATTTATTTTTGGTTTGTTTTTAAGGCAGATTTCCTCTTATACTGGCTTCTATTTGTTTTAGAGGTCAGAGGAAAGAAAAACACCAAACCCAACACAAATAAAACATAAAATAAACATTAAAAGTGGATTATTTCACTTTGCCTCCAATTACAAGTCACCACAACATCATGCCATGTTTTAAACATGAAATGACTCAAAAGTTAACTAGCGCACCAAATGCAACATTCTCTTCTCTAGACAAACAGATAAAAAGAAGATAGAAATAAATGTGGACATAAACATTTAACTCTTAAGCAAAAAAGCAGAAGGGTTTTCTACAGAGACAACATACATATAGTATTACTGAGGTGCTTAATGTCTTAGATGAATAAATCATCCCAATGTATTACGAAACATGGTAAATAATGAAAAAATGCACATTGATGACCAAAGTGATATGCCAGGTTTTCTACAACTAACTCGACAGCCAAGTGAGGCCAATGCGTGTAACCATGAATATTGTATATTGTGGTCTGCATCAGAATAACTCTCACGTTAAATCCATGACTGTTCAGCACCATGGATAGCTCCGTGGATAGAGTCACACTGGAGTAGAAATCTGAGGTAAAGGGCTGATCTGCAGGGATCAGCACAGTTAAGTTAGTGCTGGTGTCCCTGTCTGCAGTTAGATTGTGTATTTTGGAGTGTGTGTGTGTGTGTGTGTGTGTCCCAATGCCCCACAAAATCCAATGGCCCACTAAACATTTGAAGAGACAGCCCAGTTTCAGGATTTTTGTGTGGATTTATCAATGCAGTCTGTTTTTTGAGTGCAGTCTGTTTGAATCTTTAACAGAACAGATTTCATCAAGCTCAGACATGGCTACTGGAAGACAACTAAATATTGTGCAACATCACAGTCACAGCATGTGTATACAGTCACACATAATGTGAGGGGAGACTGTCCTCTCAAGAAAAAACAGTGCATCAGTCATCAGTTTCCACGTTTGAGTGACAAAGCCCTCTAGCAGCCTTATTACTTATGATGAGGTTGAGGTGGATGGATGAATTTGCTTCCTATTTCCTAAAACCAGTCAACGACATTGATTTCTTTTAACCACTGCGACGAAGGACCCATAACCTTAAAGTAGTTATTTAAACACAAACTATGATCTTTCCCTTAACCTTACCAAGTTGTTTTTGTGCCTAAAAGAGCAGAAAACAGTTATATTTTTAAAACGGCAATGTCATCCTGTCGATAGTAGCACCATGTTGCGTCAGATGTATCATTCTGGAGGGTATAGACCAACTAAAGGGACTTGTTGTCTGAGGCAGTCCACCATTTTCTGTCCAATACTGAATTCCCACTGTACTGCCATTCCACGGCTAACTTTACTGTGGGCCTGAGGGTGTGGAGAGCCATGTGCTTCTCCCAATACACATGTAGCCGCCAGCTGCTGCTTTTTACCTGACAGCCTACAGCTTCACCATGAGGGCTTTCTGTATAGTTTTTGTATTCTACAAACGTAAGCAGGCCTTAGGGAATGACTTTATGAAAGATGTGAAGTTTACAGAGACATCCGAAGCAGAATTGCCTATGTAAATTAAAGAAAATAACAGTAATCCACCCTATTCTAGCCTAGGTGTTTGGATTACCTGATTATTGAGAGCACAGTTGTGTGGAATTTAATGCCCTTGTTTTGTTTCCCTCATTCTCCCTCCTCCTCTTTATTTTTGTGTCTCAGGCCGCAAGAGGGAAGAGGGAGAGGAGCATGGGTGATAATGACTTGTCAAATTAGAAGCGATGGAACCTGCAGCGAGTGTAAACACAATTCGGAATGTTCAGATGACATTTTCCAAGCTGTATTTCTTCTGGGGGAGATTAGCAGAGTGACAGCTCAGCCTGAATCTCATGGATCACAGCTGCACAATGGAGAGCACCAGCACACACACCCACACACACACATAAAGACAGCGAGAGAAGAAATTACTGGCATTTTAATACTACACAGCAGACTGACACCTGCATAGGCAAACACAGAGATTTCCCCACAGAAAAACATATGCGCGCACACGCTTTGCATTTGGAGATCTTGTGATTTGAAATGCTTCGCCTCCTTCGGGCCGTTCTTTCCAGTCATGGTCCAAGGGACTTGGCTCAGCCAGTCAGGCTGTGTATGGATTCATGTCTATGTAGCCTGCCCACACCCCGTCAGCATGATGGATGGTGTTCACACACAGCCTTGACTTTATAACTTATAGGGACTTTATTTGCATGTGCTCCCATTGCCAGTAAAACTGCAAATGATGTAGGAGAGCCGTAGACTTTTTAGTTGTTAAGATATTAGGGGCTCCTGTTTCTTAGTGTTCTATTTTACGCATGGCCGTCCTCCCCAGTACAGCAGCAGCCATGAACGGTGCTGCTCATTTCCCAACTTCGCCTATGAAATAAAGGGCCATTTACGAGGAACAATGTCCCGGCCACCACATCTCCCTCTATCCTGCCCCCACTATTGGAGAGATACTATTGAGAGTCCCGAACGCATCAATTTGGGCCTCAAATGACTTTCCCCAGCTGGCCAAATCCTGACAAGCTTTCTGTTCTCCTTAAAAAGAGCCCTTTATCATCAAGAGAAAGGAAGAAAGGATGAGCAAGGGAGAGAGGGAGAGAGAGAGAGAGAGTGTGTGTGTAAAGTCAAAAAGCTAATGTCTCAGTGACACCCTTTCTCACACAACAGGGGAAATTTCTGTTCTATAACGGGTTCTGGTTAATTTGAAGTCAATTGGAGAGTTATTAAAAGGATCTGAGTGAGCTGTGCTGAACTTGGTCAAGGTCAACAAACTCACTCTGGTTTCTATATGAAACAATAGAAACAGGACTTTCACCTTCAGGCAAACTTGAAAGTTTGTATGATTTGCCTAAAAACTACTTTTAATACTGTACTGTATATGTAGACTTATGGATTCCATCCTATTTTACTTTTTTGTAGTTATTTTAGCCTCAAATATATTTGCCTGCAGTTTCCTTCTGAACACCTGCTTAGATTCTGTGGGGTAAGTCTCGTTGTTGAGGATTTGCTTCATTTTTAGGTATTGTTTTTGGTTTATCTCTCAAAGCTTCATGTTGCCTTTGAAATTACTCTGCCAATATGTATGCAAATGTCAACATCTACTGCCAGAAATTAGATTAACTTCATTTCCCTATTGTTCCTGTGTCCTTTCTGTGGTCCTCAGTTGCAGGTTCAGTAGTTTAATGTAACACGGTTGTGCATTACAGCACAATTTACAGTGCATGCACTGCAAATGATGTCAGGAACCAAAAATAATAAAGCAAGATGCAGAGAAATGGAAGCTCTGATTTAATTCCCAGTACAGTAGGATACTATGAGTGTATCATACTGATGTGGACACACAACTTGAAAAATATAAAATAAAGGGAAGAAGATAAAAAGACAGTGTAATGCAGTACAGGCATTGGAGCATAACAGCCATTACAGCAGACATTAAGGAAGTTCATTATCATACATTTACTCATTAGGCAAGGTTAGCCCATGATTGTACAGACTTAGGGAAGGCCTTGTTTAACCTCGCAGTGGTTAGTGTGTTTACAATCTTCCTGAAAGTAAAAAGCAGGTGTTTCTAAATGTTAAAATAAGTGCTAAATCAAGACTATATAAAAGATTTTTTGGTTGCGGTACTGTCAACCCGGAGAGAAGAAAAGAGCATCCTTCTCTGATTAAGTGTGAAAGAGTTGTTGTTATAGACACAAGGCAGAGTCTGGAACATAATCAAACTGTAGTAAATCAGCTAGAGTGGAATTAACACATTTACAAAAGGTTGAGGTAATAGGACACTTCCAAAACACACACAGGAATGTTACCAGGACATTATCAGAGCAAAACGAGCCGTTATAGGTCTAGACAGAGATCAAACAGTTTTTATAGCTTCTTCCTCAGTGACATTAACATTACGTTTTAAGTTGATATTAATGGATTTTGTATCTCCTATTATTATTATTATTTCTTTTATTTGGATTTATCGACGTTTATTTATGACAGATATCGGAGGTAATCCTTGGGAAGTGTAAATCACACTGAATATAATCTAAAAATATGTGTACCGTGTGTGTGTGTGTTATGACTCCGAGAAGGAGTAGGATTTTGACGCAAAAGAAATTCAAATACCTGAATTGCCTCCATGGGTGCTGCAGCTGCTTGTTTGTGTTGGTAAACGGGCCAAATCAGCGGGCCAAACTACAACTAACTTCCCCTTGTTTTTAGCATCTGTGCCATTCTCTGTGAGTTATGATAAGAGAAGCTACAGAGGGAAATTAGCTGGAATCATCTACGAGCAGGAGAAGAGGCAACTTTCTACAAACAAAATAACAAGGCTGTAAAAGAACCAAATACAAGGTAAATTACTCAACACTTTAAACAATCGGCAAAAGCAGCCAGATTCTGGCTACAATAGCCATGGCAGTGAGGACATATTCCAAGTCTGGCAGTGGGCTGTTCAGGTTGGGGTTTGTGTTGGTGGGATGCTGTATGGCAGCGTGCCAGACATGCTGCTTTGTTTGCTTTGCATATGCGGCTTTCACATCACATCCCATCACAGTTTCACTTGTCTCCAACTCTCTCTGTTTGTTTCTCTCTGTCTGCTCTTCCAATCCTTAATTACATACTTTTCCACACACTTGGTAGAGTTTAAACTTAGGTGACGTGGAAGCAGTGGCAATGTTAATAGCGTGGTACATTTCTGCAGCAGTTGTTTGTTTTGATCGATCCATCCAACATTTTGTCTCAGAGCAAGATATCAGTAGTATTAATACTACAGGCTGGATGGCATGAAACTGGCTAATGATAATCATGCGTCCCCAGAAAATTACTCGTATTGCTCCAGTTCAAAAATATTTTAATTGTTTTATTTTTACATTAAGTACAAACAAGCAGCAATATGTGTACAGTTCCCCCATACAGCCCCAACTAATGATCAACTAGGGTTTTATAAATGAATTAAAATAAAAGAAATGTGCACAACATATTGTTTTGACTGACTGGTTTCTGTGTGATTCTCTTTACAGTACGAAAGCAGTATCAAAATCACTGATAGAACAAAAGAAGGATAAAATATTCCCCCATTAAAATATATTGACATGTTAGTTAAAGTTAAATCTATACTTTTATTACTAAATTTGTTATTCAGCCATGACAGAAAGACAAAGAAGAAGGTAGATTTATGAAAGGTAGAGTACTATTTTCTGTCCACTGTTTTTGTTTTGTTTTTTGGATAGACAGCAAAGGTAGGTCACCACCATCTTTTGAGAGAAATTATCAGTATTGGTCCACATTTGCATATAAATGAACAATGGTGAACTGTCAGTGAGAGAGAATGATTTCAAGACAGAGAAATAGAGTGGCACAGCACAGAGGGAGAGATTAAGAAGACAGATATCGAGTTATTTACAAAGAGAGGGACAGGGAACAAGAGCGTGTTAAATGCAAACATTAATACACAACCATGCTTCAGTGAAACATAATGTGTAATACATGTATACATCATTTATATTTCTACAATATTGCAAAGGTAACCCGTCAGTTGATATAGGTTCTGCCTTGAAAACTGTATGAATTATACAGTTATTATTTGTAATTTTTCAACTCCCATGCAGAAAAGCTCTAGTATTAATTCACGCCATGTTGCCATTAAAACAGATCTTGGTCCCAACGGAGCAGTAGAAGACCAACTGGCCCAAAACAAAGTCAGGCTACATTAAGTGGGTTTGTTCTACTGTTGTGGATCCCAGACAACAAAGATGAATGACACAGAAGCTTATTTTCCTTATCAGTCTGTAGTTTGCTGAATTTTGCAGCAAATGGCATTTCCACTTCAAAGGCCTGGGTCTGTAACTGTGCTTACACAATTCCATGTTTTGTTCTTTCTGAACTTTATCAGCAATTACCATGGACATATTTACATAAATGGATCTGATATGGTGTCCTATTCATAATCTTCACGGTTGGCAATAAGAACGATTATTTTCATGAGCTGTATAACTAGTTTATGTAGCAACAAAACTACAACTGGAACTAACACAGGACAGAACAAAAATAAACAGCACAATAGCATTGTGTTAGTTCAGACATAGCACTGATTGCATTAGTTGATTCTCATCAGCTGTTTCATTCATGCTTCACAATCATTGGCTCATTCACAACTGTGGCTATCAGCTGACTTGTAACACCCAATCACATTCATGCAGGTATACAGCACAACAATTAAATTAAATTAAAACTTGACACTTCTCACTATTACTCTACTGATGGGCCCATGCCAACGCTGTTTGTTGCTGCAGCTCCCTCCACCACCTCATCCCCCTCCTTATGTGCGATATGTTTTGGTAATGTTGATTATGCTTAGATCTAATTCTCATTAATGTGTTAATGTTATTAAGGGGGATTAATTCTCCCAGCAGAATCCTCGTTACTGCTCAGATTCTTTGAGAGCTAGCTCAAAGGGCGAAGCCTTTTCGTGCCAAATCTAACTGTGTAACCATTTGCTATAAATGGTCAATTCAATGCGAATATTAGGAGTTGGAAGCATCGAGATAAACAGTTGGTAGCGCTAATTCTCCTGTTGGGTGCCACTAGACAGAAGCAGAAGAAGAGGGCGCAACGAGATGCTGTAATTTTAAGAGCACCAGTCAAACTTCAACCAGTGGAAAACCATGTGGAAAACATGATGGCAAATGATGGAAATATGGCATTTGTGTTTGTTTCGTCTATTAATTTGAGTAACGTTACAGTCTCCTCATTGTTCCATTGTTTTCGTCTCTTCAGTGGAGGGGCAGCTTGAGTGATGTTTACATCACATGCTTCATGCACGTCATGATTTATTCACTGTGTTTCCATTGCACTTTGTCACAAGCATAAAAGCGATATTTTGTAGAATTCCTGTCAATTCCAATCAGGTTTTTTATGCACAGATTGAAAATGCGTCTAGAAAAAGGTGGATAGAAACACAGTTAAAGTAACACAGAATTCACTCAGGTTAGATGTTTTGAACACCTTCTGTTTTGAGGCCAACAAGTCTTAGCTTGGAAGAAAGACTCAAAGTCAGGGCACTGTTGGCTGAAAAGAAAAAGCCAGTGATTTACAGAGACAACCGGGATTCTACCACTGCAGGTTGTGGTCACCTGTGCTGATCCTTTATTAACTAATCTTGAGGCTAAAGTAGAGAGATGATGGAAAGGTAATGAGCCTAACAGAGCAAATTGTGATAGGTACCTGAGACCATTTTGAAGACTAATGCAAGAATGATTTGTTGCACATAAACTACTCTGTATATCCAATTATTACATACTGTTTTAGCTCAGTACAGAGGACTTATAACATTAACGTGTGCAGCACAGGGTTATATTATTATATTGGTTATACAAGATGTTTTTTAGATGTTAGTATAATGAAGAAAAAGGAATTATTCATTTTTGTTCTAAAGATCGGTTAGAAACCGCCAAATAGCCAATGGAGGAGGAAAAAAATCAACGCCAAGCTAGAGGGAATGAGTCTGCTGGATAGGGAGATAGAGATAGAGTCATGTATGCACAGTGGGTGTAAACTGAGGAGGAGAGAAAGAGAATGAGAGAGACAAAGTTATTAAGAGTCCTTATCCACATATAGATCATTGAATGTCTTCCTGGCCAACGAGAACCCTGCCTCCCACCCAACATCTGATAATTACACTTCATTAGGAGAGCAGGTAGTGATGAGAGAAGAGAGGCCGACTACTGAGGGCAACATGAGAGCGAGTGAGAGACATGTAAGTAGGAAAGGGAGGCACACTTGAGTGATATAATGTTGTGAAAGGATAATGGGAATTTGATTATGGGGGAAAGACAAGCAGGAGTTGACTTAGATGACGCGTAGCCCACTCTGTGATTGTGTGTGTTAGGGGGGTTGGGTTGTTGTGAGTGTGCATTTGCTTGTATGTGTGGCTCCATGAGTGTTTATGCATGAATGCGGGTAAATTTATTGTGGCTCAGGGGTCTGTATTTATTGCCTTGCCTTTAGTGTCACACAAAGACGGACAGGTCTGCCTCGACGCAGAATGTAATAAGGTTTCTCTGAGACACACACACACACACACACACACACAAATCCTGTAGCTTGACATTCCCACCTTGCTATTTCCTTGCACCAGCCATACCTATGCCCTACACGTCATGTGATGTAGCAGTGTTAGGGCATCAGCAGCAGAGTAGCACTAGCCAGTAAAGGGACCCTGCAGCTTACAATGCTGCAGTGAGATTCAGTGGAGCAAAGGCCAGTTTCCCTCAGTCTGACAGCCATGTGGGAATGAGCCCCTATGGAAACATCCTTTACACTATGGGCTTGTCTGAGAGTGGCTGAACAGAATCGCTACTAAAGGTGTGATGTCCCAGAGGTGCAGGGAGGAGAAGGGAGAGATCCTGTGTTTGTGTGTGTAGATGTGTATGTGCTGTCAGCAGAGAGAGAGTGAGAGGTGAGGACTGCAGTATTCCTCCAGCGGGAAGCATTGATTTTCCGGCCCAGCGTGGTGATGTGGGAAATGTCAGCCTCTAATTGAGTTGATAAAACCGTTTTGAGTTTCAGGCGTAAATATGGTTCCCCCCTCCCAAAAGGCCACCGCATTAGACAACTCTCATTGGGAGGTCTGTAAGGAATGAAAGGTCTCCTTGTTGTGTGTTTACATGCACATGCCCTTATGCATTGGGAGTTTGATTCTCGGACTGCACACGTATGCAAATCTGCATGGTGAAAGTGAATGACCGGCACGCTGCCGCTAAATAAAATGTTTTCTTTCATCGTGAATCAGGATACAAGCTCGTTAGAATAAACAGTTTTTGTTGTGGTAGAGAGGGCAGAAATGGAGAGTGTGAGAGAGCGGCAGAGGTCGTATCCATTAGAGGTGTAGAGGGTGAATAAAGAAAAGGTTGAATGAAGCCTCCGCTGCCCCTGCTGATTAGCAGATTGATATGCAGAGAGGGCGGAGGACTTACCTGCTGCCTTCAATGGAAATTCACTCTAATGTCAGAGGAGGAATAGTTTGTCTGGGCTTTACTGTTTCTCTGATGATTATCTCTTATTTAATGCGTAAATGTGCAATGAAGATAGATGCACAAAATGGAAATGAATCGTTCTATTTTTTTCTGAAATAATAATGGAAAATAGCAAGAGATTTATTTTTTTCTTGTTTTTGGGTGATATCGGAATAATTCAACCATATAACTCAGTTCCACAAAAATACAGCTTGTCTTCCTTACTTGAATTGTTAATAGTGTTCATTAGTAAGATGCTTAACAGTTGTGAGGAGTGCATTTGAACACATATGAGAGTGCACGTGTGTTTGCATCTATAGGGGCCCCGCTCTCATTACTTGGAGTGATAATTAGACAGGGTTTCACACATTAGGCCCCGCACACACACACACACACACACACACACACACACACACACTTTCTGTTTCTCTCACATTCATATGTAAGCACACACACATTTGTGGCTAAGCCTACTGGTAATTAACAGACATAATTAGGCAGACAACCATTCGTATAGGGAATGCACACTCATGCAAACACACACACACGCACATGCATGCACACACACACACACACACACACACACACACACAGAGACACACATTACTTCCCTGGTAATTAGGAGTATTAATTACAAGCATAGATGTCCCTGTGAGGCTTTGTATCACTCACAGACTGGCACGCAGCAGGGTTCTTATTACTTTATCTCACCACACCATCACCTCTCTCTCTCTCTCTCTCTCTCTCTCTCTCAATCTCTCTGGTTACACACGCACACACATGTACTCCCTAATATACACCTGCCGGATAAACAAATGGTAGCTAATTAGTCAGAGACTGATAGCTGGCCATAGGTTAACCTCCGGTAGCAGGGGAATTGAGAGAGATCTGCTCGCTAGAACTAGAACAGACCAGTGCGCCTGAGGGGCTGTGCCTGTGTCTTTGATTTTTGTCAAATGTCCTTTAAGCTGCTGTGCCCTCTGCCTCACTTTTTTTCTCTTCTGCTCTTTGTCATACTGCAGCAGCTGAAGTATACATTTCACAAATTAGGCCGGGAGATACAGTTTCCATCTGTGTTGCATGTGTTAGCTTGTGATTTTATCTGCAAAATGAACTCTACTTTCACTGTAGTATGCACTCACACTAGGTGGACCAGTCCAGTCAGGGTTAGAGTGTCTTTAGTGAGTGGCATGCAGTACGTAGAGAATGGATGATAGCTGAGCTAGCCTGTTAGCTCAAAAACGGTGAGACAAAGAGCCCAAGGAAAAATATCTGTCCATAGAACTGTTAGACAAGGTACACATTGTGCTTCAAGAGCTGGAGGCGTATTCCCAGTTAATGAACTAGCTTTGCACTCTTTGGCACTGGAGCTGTGGTGCACCCTCAGCACTTGGAGGAGCCTGACATCATTTATGGAGACATTTTACAGTTCATTTCCAAATTTCACAGTGGTTGCGTGTTTGGATATTGCAGAATAGTGTCTAAGCTGTCTCTGCAGAGGTCAAGGTGACACACATGCCCTAAATGTGCGAGCAGCGTCAAGATAGGAGAGGAGAGGGGATGTGTCTGTCAAGGCATTGCATAGTAAATCCTCCAAAAGTTCAAACACAATATGGAGAGAAAATACGTTGAACTATATTAATATCCATGCACTATACACCATGAAAAAAAATTACACTTGCATACTGTACACAGCTTAGTGAGTCATTACTAATAAAGCTATTTAAGTGAGAGTTTTCTAATAAATAAGGATTTTTGTGAGTGGTTTATAACCTGGTAAAGTGCATCCCTCTCATATGTTCTTGTGAAGTAACGTGAAGATGCATAATATTGTTGTATTGTAATGTATGTGCCCATAAATATTTTATTATTTCTTAATCACTTATTTTTACGCACACCCTAGTAATGTGTTGATGAATGTCTCACTCTCTCTCTGTCTGTTTCTCTGTAGTGGATGGCTGTACAGATTGGTCAGTGGACTACCTTAAGTATCGGGTGCTGCAGGGTGAGCCGGTGCGGCTGAAGTGCGCTCTGTTCTATGGTTACATCCGGGCCAACTACAGCCAGGCACAGAGTGTGGGCCTAAGCCTCATGTGGTACCGCAGCTCTGGCCTGGGCCACAGTGACTTCGAGGAGCCCATCTCTTTCGACGGCATACGTATGAGCAAGGAGGAGGATGCCATCTGGTTCAGACCTGCTGACCTCCAGGACGCGGGCCTCTACTCCTGCGTCTTACGGTAAGATGGAGGGAAAAGAGATAATGCTGGGGATGATGCATTTAAAAGTCAACTTTAACAAGTTATCTAATTTTGTTTTTCTGTAGTTTTTACACTCACGTTTTTCTCTAAGATATAGTTTGGTATTTTGGGAAAACACTTATTTGCTTTCTTACTGAGTGTTAAATAAGAAGATCAATACCACTCACATGCTAAGCTAGGCTAGGTGATTAGCCTAGCTTAGCATAAAGACTGGAAGCAGAGGGAAGCAGCTGGCCAGGCTCTCTCCAAACATTGAAAATATGCCTAGCTGCAATCCTAAGACTTACTAATTAACATGTTGTATCACAGTTTAATCTGAACACAAACAGAAATGTAAAAAAGACAATTTGTGATTTAAGGCGGAGTTACATGCTGTAACATGCTGTTTACCCCTGCTTCCACTCTTTATGCTAAGCTAAGCTAATTCCCTTTAGCTCTAGCTCTGTGCTGCACTTGACTCACAGACCGTGAGTGTTTTGATCTTTTCACCCAACTCGGATAAGCATATTTTCCCAAATTTTGAACTATTCCTTTTAATCATGAAAAAACATTTCTGTATCCTCAAAGGTGATATAGTGAATCTTGTTTCTGATTTTTTTTAAAAATCAACCTGTTTCAAGAATGTTCTTGAAGTAAGTTGCATCACCTACATGTCATAATTGATGATCTCTCTTATCTTGAAACCAGTGTGTTTAGTTTTAAATCAAATTAAATTGTCTGATCCCATTAGCACACTTATCTTGCTTAAACCGTAAGGTAATACTAAAATTGACTCATGACTATTGACTTACTTCCATTATTTGAAAAACTCTTAGATTAAATTGTCTCTGTGTTTTGTGCATGTGTGTGTTCGTGTGTGTGTGTATGTGTGTATGTGTGTGTGTGTGTAAGAGAGAGAAAAGGAGTAAGCCAGTGAACTACAAGCCATGTGAAGTGGTGCGGGGAGATACAGTATATAGACAAAGAGAGATAACTGAATGCAAACACAAGCAAAAACACAAACACCCACACATACACACACCCTTACAGAGAGGCTCTTCCTAATACAAGATGCATTATTATGTGGCAGTAACTTATTAACCTTTACAGTGGAGAACATCCCTCAATTAACGGCTCATTGCAGCTCTTCATTTCAGAGAGTTTTAATAAACCCAGTTAAAGGCCTCTTAAAGACCCAGAGAGGCTTGCAGGATACATTGAGTGTGACGGGGGGGAGTGTGTTTGTGTGCAAAGATTCTGCAGCCTATACTTAATTTCATTACTGCACTCTGTAGGACTAATCTGGCACCAACACTTGTGTTGTCTCACTTTAAATTAATATTGTCTTTGATTATTGACAATTTTGTCTAACAAGGCTTTATTCCTATTCAAATGTTGTGTTTTGAAATTCAGAACATGTAATTCTGTAGAGCACTATGGTTGTAAAAAAAAAAAGTGCCCCCAGCTCTGTGTTTCTCAGTTTGCTCATGTTGAGCTGGGGAGATTTCAAACTTCTCAGATACCCTAATCAAAACACTGCGAGAGATTTGGCTCTGAGCTGAAATCAATTTTTTTTTTGTTAGAGAGTAAGCTTTTGAGTCACACATTTTAGCACATATGACCCATGAACACTCTCCCCTAAAACTCCCTGCAGGCAAAGAGAGGAAAAATATGCCTTGGTCTTTTCTTCGCCACATTCGGATTTTATAGAGTACATGCAGTAGACCTACATTTATCCAAACCTCAGACATCTGAATAACACCTGTTATTATGAAAATTGACACTGATATGACTGGAGATGGACAAATATAACACAACCATTTGACTATAGAGTTGTATCAACACCTCTCTGACATATCATCAAAAATTGGATATATACAGTAAGCTTCATAAAGGTAAGCTTTATTGCACGACTGATGTATTGGTTTGGTATTCGATTTACTCATAATATGTACCTAATAATAAACTGGCAGCTCAGTGTGTATAGCAATCCAAAACCATAATGAGTTACTCGGCTGTAGAAGAATCTCATCATTAATACATGCAATTAAAAGCACATTACATGCCGCTGGTACTGTATAGCATTTTAGAATGAGCACGCACGGTATGTGTCATATTTCACAAATGTTATTTCCATGTAAATTATTCCTGAGACCTGATTTAATGGCTTAAATGACCTCCGCTAAACAAACCAGTGAAGTACAGTATATTCATTATCACATGTAATGCTACACTCCATACCACCAAGACTCAACAGTAAAATAAAATAACAAGCTTAGCACGAGACAATTGCTGCAGCACTGTCATGCTTTTTTAATATACAAGCACATGCAAAATCATCAGATACAGTATACCTGAAGAACAAAAAAAGAAAACTCATCTCAGTGATGTCCAGCAGCCACTGTTAACAATCTTTAGTTTATATAAGTCCTTGATATGTGAAATCATTGTTCCTGGAGAAGATAATGTCTACACAACGTCAAAACATGCTAATTGAATGATGTCTGTCACACCATTATCTTTAGACTTATTTAGAAATTGGCCGTCCTTTACAAAGGTTATCCATGTTTTTACCACAGCAAGGAAAATGTGATTATCTATGATTTTGTCAAATGACCAGAGGTACTGCAGGAGCTAATGCGCACTGCCTGGAAAATGTAATGGCTGTGGGATACATAGATCGTTTGACCACAATGACTGTGATTGGTCAGATTGGGATGCTTGTGTTTAGAAGTGATGATGACCGCTCACTATGCTACAATGATTTTAGTGAATCGCAATTCAATCTGATCTTGATGTAAGCACACTCAAATTAAAGCTGATAGTAAGTACTTTAAAGCCATTGTTTCATTTCAAATGGAGTACGCTGGAGTACAAAAGCCAACACAACAAAAGACGTGCCCTAATACCTTCTGACTGCACCATGGCAGAATAGTTTTCAATAGCTCTGGGTGTGTTGTGCACTGTCTATAAATGTAGGTAAATCCCTCTGTGTTAAATTCAGCTTCTCACTGAAGCCATCCAGATGTTTTTTTTCTCAGACAGATATACAAAGTGTGTGTTTTTCAGTGCTGCATAAATGTGTGTATTTAGTGTGTGCACGTGTGAATAGTTATCTTTGTCCTTCTCTGTCTGGAAATGTAAGTCTAATCGCCAGTTTTCATGTGAAGGTGACTTCATTTACATAGCAATCTCTACGTGCTTTCTTTTGCTCTCCCTCTCTTTCACTCCTTTGCTCTTTCTCTGCCCCAGCTAGCAGGAAAGGTTCCCACAACATTGGCTAATGTTACCTACAAGTTCTAATAATGTTTTCAAAAAAACATTTTAATCTAATGTTCAAAGAATGTTTTAAGGATGTTTATAATTTCAAATAATGGTCCTATAAGGTTAAATGTTTTGGGGACGTTATTGAGGTAGCAGATTATAGAATGTTCTTTTATAAAACATTCCCCCAATGTTACATGATAACAAGGGAAGAACATTCTCAAAGCAACATTCTGAAAATGTTTTCAGGATGTTATTGAGGCCTGAGATGACAACATGTTTTTTTATAAAACATTCCTGTAATGTGATATGTTAACAAAGGTAAAATATTTTCCCTGCAACATTGTAAGGATGT
Source organism: Macquaria ambigua (assembly GCA_008360985.2). Taxonomy (NCBI): domain Eukaryota; kingdom Metazoa; phylum Chordata; class Actinopteri; order Centrarchiformes; family Percichthyidae; genus Macquaria; species Macquaria ambigua. The sequence continues at coordinate 19,957 of VMKM01000328.1, forward strand.
TTTGGGAATGTTACTCTCCTCTTGTTTTGGGGATATATTGTCTCTGGCTTTGCCCAGGTGTGCTAGAACATTGCATGGTAACATTCTTAGAACTAAATATTTCTAGCTGGGCAAACATTTTAAAAATGTTAGGGCATAAAGTTCTGACAATGTTATCAAGAACATTTTAAGAATGTTACCACAAAACATTTTTAGAATGTTTTTAGAGAACGTTATCCTACCTTTAAGAAGAACATTCTATGAGCAAAATAAAAACTTCCTGCTGAAAACATTGCTAGAATATTGCATGGTAATATTTTCAGGATGTTCTTGGAACTAAAAATTTCTAGCTGGGGCCTCTCTTTCCTCTGCATGTCATCTCACATAAGGTCTGCAACATGGATTCACATCCGTCAATCTTTTTTCCTCTCTTCCTTGCTCTGTCTCTCCCTCTCTCACACACACACACACTCACACACACACACATACACACACACACTTCCACAGTCCCTCTGTGTTTCACCTGATAAATTATTTTATAATAATTCTAGTAATGAGTCTGTGTTCTGGAGTGGGTAAAAGCACATGTATTTCCTTCCCATGATTACATTTTCCAACATGTGGGATAATAATGTGTGAAGAATTACAGCTAGCAGAGCTGCACATTAATATCCAAAGCAGCTACACTCAAATAAAATGTGACAGACGTGAAAGACACCACAGGACTGTGCTTCGACCCCCGGCTGTCCATCAATCAAGCACCACCACTGACACCTTCCCACAATGCCACAGGGCGCCTGCTGTGAATATTTAACATGTATAGATGTCTCCTATTGGCTCCCAGGGGACTTTAATGGCTCAGGTGCACGACTGTGAGAGGTCATTTCTGATCATCTTCCCATTATGTCAACAAGCGGGGGGGTTGACTTTGTAGGTGTGTGAATCTGCCTACCTGTGCATGTATGTGTCCACATGTGTTTGTGCGTGTGTGTTTGCATGGTCGTATCTGTTCTGTAAACATATATATTGTCCACGTGTACTCTGTCAGCCTTAAGCATCGCATCTTCCCACTCTATTCCCTCTAGATAGGAGTCGATAATGTTAGATTTCAGCACCAAGAGGGCATAGCTCTGTCGCAACATCTTGCATCTTACTTCTGCTTCCTACAGCATTTTCCTGATGCCCTTTTTGTCATCTTCTATATTGTAGAAGTATACAGTATCTTTTTTTCTCATTCCAAGTAGTTATTCTCCTTCTGCTCCTCCCATCGCTATCTCTATCCAGTCTTCTATGACTGCACGTAGTCACATTTGTCTTTTAAGCGCTTGTGTATGTGTGTGTGTGTGTGTGTGTGTGTGTGTGTGTGTGTGTGTGTGTGTGTCTGCATCTGTGTTTTATGGTCCTAGAGGGTCAGAGGTGTTTATATGAGAGAGGTGACTCCCTTATTACTTCCATAACCTGAGTAGATCATATGAAACCCCGTCATTTACAGTGAACGGGAACATCTGGTGAGCCGTAAATGTAATGTAATGAAATGAAATGAAAGCCCATATGGCTGTACGCACAGCCACCCGTTCGACCGACAGAGTGACTGACCGAGTCAGATCACAGCCAGGCTGGGCCAGGCAGTGAAGGATAGAAACACAGACAGACATACATTATAAAAGTATGTGGGCTTTTAGTCTGGGGCTGTTTTTCATGGCATGGACCAGGCTGCTTACGACACATTAAGGAAAACCTTAAGGGATGGGTGGAGAGAATGTCTCCACCCATCCCATTCCTTTTCTGTTGCTGAAACTCTGATACATGTTTTCATTACCTCCAGACTCGACTACTGCAATAGCATTCTTCATGGTACAGAGTCTAACGTTCTTAATAAACTCCAGTACACACATTACGCTCCTGTGACCACATTACCCCTGTCCTAAAGCACCTCTACTGGCTCCCTGTCCCACAACGGATTCAGTTAGAACTCCTTCTCTTCATTCACAAAGCCCTGCATAACCAGGCCCCCTCCTACCTCGCCCACCTTCTCCACCGCCACACTCCTTCCTGCAGCCTCCATTACTCCGATGCAAACCTCCTGTCCCCACCATTCTTGACCAAGCACTGGACCTGGGGTGACAGGGCCTTCTCCATAGCTGCCCCACTCCCTCTAGAACTCTCTCCCCAAACACATCCATGACTACACCAATCCCTCTATGTTCAAGAACTAACCTTTTTAGAACTGCTTTTAATGTTTGATTTAATGTCCTGTGCTTACTCGTGCCTTTACTGTGTTTTATTTTTCTAGGACTTTTATTAAACTTGTCATTTTAAGTGTCTTGAAAAGTGCTCTACAAATAAAAATGTATTATTATAAGAACTATAAGAACTCAACCTCATCAATGAAGTTTGGGATGAACTGGAACACCAACTGCACTTACTTATTGCGTACCATCATTGGCCAATCTCACTAATGCTCTTGTGACTGAATGTGAGCAAATCCCTGCAGTACGGCTCCAAAATCTTGTGTAAAGAGGAGGCTTTTATAGTGGCAAAAGTGGCCACCTACTTTCTTTGGGTGTCCACATACTTTTGGCCATGTAGCATAAGTTCTGTAGGGAACACCTTGTCACAGTCACAGTCACTTCTGGGGAGGCGGGTGCAGTGGGATGGCTTTGGGGGGTTGAAATGATGGTGGCTTTGATGATGATGATGATGATGATGATGATTATTACGACATCAATAAGAGAGAGAGAGACATTCTTCTCTGCCAGCTAGTGTGCATCAGAGGTGAAGTATGTTGATGGTTGCTGGGAGACGAGTGGGGGATGTGCAGTGGGGACTAACTCCTTGTGATGACCAAGCAGCTTTCTCTTCCTTCATGTCGTGAGGCCCCTCTCAGCGTTTGTCTCTTCTCTGATTAGCATTCCTAGGCCCGGCTGACTCCCCCCGTAAATCCAATAGTGGTCGTGAGCGTGAGTCATTGACTCAGTAAAGCTGCTGAACACGTCGTTCTTGCTAACCCCACAAACATAGGGGAGGGGGAGGGAGGCAGAGGAGGGATGGAAAAGGATAAAAATAACTAAAAGGGTATCAAAAGGAGCAAACTTAAAATTCCACTTGTTTCAGGGTGTGTAGTCGTGTCAATGTTTTTGTGTTAATGATTTAGAAAGCATTTCTTCATCTTATTTTTCATAATGTAACATCAGTTATCTTAATGTAGCGTTATGACATATGATAAAGATATGTTCTTACTTAACTCCCAGTATCATACAAGTAAAGATGAATAATAGTCTCCTTGTATTGTTGTTATCTGCCCACAGGAACTCCACGTACTGCATGAAGGTGTCCATGTCTCTGACTGTGGCAGAGAATGACACAAACCTGTGCTTCAACTCCAACATGAGACGAACTGAGAAGGCTGAGCTCAGCAAGAGCAAAGACATCCTCTGTCCTGACATAGATGACTATGTTGAACCTGGCAAAGAGCCGGACATCATCTGGTACAAGGTGGGCTAGATCATTGACTGAGCGTGTTTGTGATTGTGTGATTATATTTATCTCTATGGCCGTGTGATTTGTGTATCATTTGTGTACTTGCCTGAAGGTTCATTGATGTTGTGTATACAGGTATTCGTTATGTGTTAGGGAAAAGTAATAAGGAGGGTGTCTGTCTTTGTAATTATATAACCGAGAAATGTTCTTGAATGGATCATTGGTTTGTTTTCATCTAATTTCTTGCCTGTTTATGTTTAAAAGGCTTGTTGGAAACGTGGTTCCAGATCACTTAGGCAGATTATGTATGGATGCAAATGATCACGATGAATTACATAAGTGCGTTTGCACTGTGAGAGTCATCTAAATGGAACAAGGACTGAGCAGAGGGCAGCCACGGAGATGGCTTTCATAATGAACACGAAACTTGTATGAGGAGAAAATTGTGCGATGTCACTCTCTGCCCTGCGGAATGAGTGGATGTCCTCCAAATGCTCCATGTCCCTGATCTTTATTCAGCATGCACCTTCTCCTCTCTCACCTGGGTTCTTGCCTTTCCCAGGTCAGGCACAGCCTGCGGACAACAAAGTGCATCCCGGAGAAAGGCTCAGGCCAGACTAATCACAGGCAGATCAGCAGTAGATTAGCTGGCCGGGCTCGACCTCTAGGTTTTTCCAGAATTCAATTACGGTCTGGGTAATGACTGGGAGTGCTGGAACCCAGAGTTATTTGGACCACTGCGGAGCCACAGTGATTGAATTCGAAGGTTGCCGGGAGCAATGGTGGAATAGAATCTGCCGAGCCATCGTTGTCCCTGCCAGAGCACCGAGGGGCTGGAGAGAGGATCATGTCATGGAGTCACTCATTGTGCCTGCACACACATATACTCACACACACGCGCAGACACAGCACAAACACACTTATTTTGCCAGCAGAGACTACTGTAAATAACATTCTCTGTCCTCTGTGGCTCTACTGGAGTATTGAATGGAGAATATTTAGTTCAGTGCAATAAATCTTGATCAGATGAGTAGGATGATGGCTAAGCCTTATCATTTTACTATATGGAGTTTTTATGTCAGCGTGCCAAGCTATGCAACCCTACCACTTCATCCACTTTCCTAACGCTCAGTGACGTTTGAAAGCTTTTGTGCCCAGCTCAGGCGAAATCTTATGGATCTAATTCATTATGAAGCAGAGTGAAGGTCTTAAATTCCATAATGTCAGGCTTGCGTAGAATATTTATTTCCTTGCCATGTGCAGCACACTGTACCTTTCCATCTGTCTGCTGCCAGTCATTTTGTATTTGACTTCTCAAGTGATTTATCAATAGTAAGCCTTGGGTTGAAGTTTTAAGTTTGACCCGTCTGTCCTTCTCTAATGTACAGGAGTGCCGTCCAAAGCAGTGGCGTGCCAGTATCATCCAGAAGAGAGACATTCTGTCTATCCAGGAGGTAAAGGAAGATGACATTGGGAATTACACCTGTGAAGTCCAGTTTGGTGGCTTTGTGGTCAGGAGGACAACAGAACTCACAGTCACCGGTAAGTCTTCAGGAGAAACAAAAAAAATAAAATAAAATAAAAGTGTCTATTTTACAAACTCTACTGCTAATGTTGGGAGAATTAATAGAGGTGCAGTTGTAACAGCCACTGGCACTTGAAGAAAGGGAATGGATGGTAACAAATACACACACACATATAGACACACCACTGAGCACTGCAGCGATGTCCTGCTGCTGTGTTAATTGCTGGGGGAGGTTGAATGCTGTGGCCTGGCCTCTATCCCGTCTTCTAACTCAGCACTTTCTAGCCAACCAAGCAGTGTTGAAATATTTAAGGCTGTGGGCTAAACCCCTTCACACAGAGAGCTAAAGAGCCAGGACCAAGGTCAGGAGATTTACAGAACTCTTACTCTGCTCTCTCTGTTTCTATCCATCTCTCCCTCTCTCTCTCTCTCTCTCTTTGCCTTGCACATCTGCAAGATGAGCACATGACAAATAAATTAATTCAATTGTTCTTTCTCAGTGTGAGTGGACTCCAAGGTGAGACCCAGGGATTGGGTGCTCTGTGCTCGTGTGTTCTGACAGGTCAACTGCTCAGATTAGGGTTGATGAAAAGGTCAAATCCTGTTTTTTTCCCCCTTCCCTTTTCTTTCTCTTAAACCAGTCTAGATAGTCCCACCGATTGTATTCTAGTGTGTACATCTGTTTGATGCCACATATGCCCATTGGGGTCACATCATACAAATTAAAGCCTAAATGGTGGTTGTATTGTGCTCAGCATTGCTTGACCATTTTCAGTCAGACTCACACATGCCTTCATTGCATCAGTTTGGTACTGCTTAGGATGGTGTGTATTGTAAATATATATCATTAAGATTAATGTATCAAAGGGGGTAAGCTCAAAAAGGTGTCCACGTTGATTTTCGGTGGATTCACTCTTCGCTACAACCCTGGTTGGCTGGTCATTGCATCAGGTTGGTTGTGTGGTTATGTGTTTAGTTTTATATCTAAATCAAAACAATTGGACAACAATTTTGCCCAAGCTGCTATGCTGTTTGTGTGTGTTTTTAACTAGGTAATGTAGTAAAGCTCTATTAGTGGATTCATCAACTCAGTCTTAGTGTGTGTGTGTGTGTGTTCGATGTTAGTCCACACAGGAGTAGTGTTAGCATTTGATTAGTATCTCGTTTGGTGTTTATTTGTGTGGCTAGTCATTGCTCTTGTGTGATATGAGGGCGATAGCACTGTGAGATACACAGGCTGTTTGCTATCTAGCAAACAGGAAGATACATACCTCAACCTCAGGATGGTGTACCATTGGATGAGGCTAAAATGTGATCCTGGAGATGTGACTTCCAGATTGGCTGCTCTTGTGATTGATGGGCCAGCATTTTATCCCCAGTGGGGCTCAATAAATATGAGACAGATAGGAGAAAGATACACTAGATTTCATTTTATTATGATATATACTCCAAGTACTCAGTGTTTCCATGATTCCCTATGAAGTACCTAAATTTGAAATTCCTAAGGACATGCACAGGCAACATATTACTATATACAGTGTAAGAGGCCACCAGCAAAAGGTCCATTAGGTTCCAGGCACCAGTTTTGGGCCCTGTATCACACTTTTAAGGGTCAGTTCACCCAATATTGGGAAATTACATTTAAATAACTCTGTAGCAATGTGTCTCTCCAGAGACACTCAAGATAATTCACCGGTCTTGCTGAGGACTATTTTTTACCTTTGGTAGAAAATTGAAGTCTGTAAACATTGTTTCTGGAAAGACGCATTGTTGTTGTGTTTTCGTTCTTTGAGCAATACAAAGCAAATCCCTTTCACCTTTTAGCAGCAGAATACTATCTGCATGGCTAGTACCACGAGGGATACCTGGGACAATATCTTTATTTATTTGATTTTAATGTTTTAGTTTGCTCTGTATTTGTTACGTCTGACCTATTAACATTGTTGTTGTGAATATGTGTTTAATGTATTTAATGTGTGCAATTACGTGCTACACAGTTTGTATGTTTGGCGAGTGAATTCCATGTTGGCTATATGCTGTATGTACTTTGGCTTTATCCTTGTGTGTTTGTTAGCCTGTCAGCATGACCTCAATGTTCTATAATGACGGTCATCATAAAAACTTTATTGGGTTATAAATATACACAGTTCACTTTAATGATACAGAGAGGAGGAAGGAGAGAGTGGAAGGAGGGAGAGAGAGGCAGAAAGAAAGAGAAAGAAACTCTGGTCAAGTGAAAACTCCCATTTTCTTTCCATATATGCGTCTAGCATGTTGCCTGTATGCAATGTGAGGTATGAATAGCCAATAAACCATGTTGAACAACAGGAGCCAGAACAATAGAAAATATATAACTAAGGACAGCACGCTTTAGGGTTAAATCAACCCTGTGAATAAGAGTGAGTAAGAGAGAGCATAAAGAAAAGAAAAAAGTAATTTTTAATTTTTTTCTCTCACTCTGAATTTTCCATTGTTCTGTGTTCTTATTGTTCTTACTAAACCAAGCATAGTTTCTTGTATGCCTTTGCGTAATGCATGCATGCACACATATACACCCACATAGAGCCACATAGAAACACCCACACACTGTCGGAGGTACCTTGACGCATGTTTCCCATAATGAAATGTCAATAAGTCATCAAAATACAGGGAGTAATTTTATTTGACACCCGGGGTGCAATGCTCTACAGCCTTAATGCAGCAGGTTGATGTGGGCATCCCACAATTGTTTCTCTTCTTGCACTACATGAAATAATTTACGTGAGGCACATTTCGAAAAATTGAAGACAATGTTCCATGTCCCCTTGTAAACTGACTGAGTGTGACTGACCCAGTGTCCCATATTTATTAGAAAACATGCTACCAGCAGAAAACCGTCATTGGCTATGTTGGCTAGAAAATGACTTTTTTTTTTACTTCAACACAATAGGGGCCTGTCTCAGTCACCAACTCTGCAACAGCATTTTGCCTTATTACCATACCAGTGGGTTACCTCCTTTTTTAAAGCTGTAGTATCCTGGTAGAATTAGATTAGCTCACTCTGACCATAGGCTCATTTCCTTTAATAAACCTACACCATCATCCCCTCAAGTGGGCGTGAGATTATCCACATTTTATCACATCCTGTTAAAACTGACATTTCCTGGATGGCGAGCATAAAAGGCCAAACTATGTCTGAGATCTGAGGGCTAATGTTGTAGTTTATTTGATAGGTCAAGAGGATGAAGGAGGTCATTAAGTTTAACCGATCTTAAATATAGCGCAATAGACACTGGCCTTTGCTTTGACCCTGGCTTGCTGCAAATTATGTGTTGGTGTGTGTGTGTCTTCTGTTCTGACCCTGCTGCACTATGTAACGGGCTACATTAGAAGCAGTAGAGGAGCTGCTATCTGAACTGAGGTCAGTCTTGTAATAGAGGTTAACTATGGGCATAAACACAGGCTCACCTAGATCAGGCTGATTCAGGAGCTCCTTAATCAAGCGCTGATGCCCCTCAGGTTAATAGAAATGTAAAAGAAACAGCGACCCCTCGACTCAGTTTATGTTCTCTCCAGTTTATGTCGGGGGGCATTTAAATGTTCTTATCTCATTCTGAGCATGTGGACACGGCAAAGCACTGCCTGTGCAGCGTTGGGCTATGTATTTAGAACAAAAACACCGTTATCAACAGATGGAAAGATTTTGTTTTCTCTCTCCCCTCCATAGACCTTCACCCCAACCTCCCATCTGTAAAGAGAGTGCCTTTTTGTGTACTCTTATAATTAATTCATACCAGCAGCAGGTTCGCTATTTCCCGGTTCCTCTGGAGAATACAGAGCGTGGTCAGATTAGTCTTACTCTTGTGTTTACCCCTTTCCACTATCAGAAACACGAGAAGCAACGCCTCAGCTGAAACGACCCAGCTATGATTAATTGATATACGCATGTACAGTATGGGCCACTCTGTGTATATGAGTATGTATATGTTTATGTGTAAGTATGCCTGTTTGTTTGTCTTCTTAAAGTTATGTATGCATACCTACGAGTGTCTGGTCTGTTTTTTAATAGTACATCTGAATCATTTCTATTCAATTTTTATGGTTCTCCTAGGCCTCATTCCAGCACCGTGATGGTAATGCTACAATAGTATAACACCAGATAAAAGCCCTGTTCAGCTGATGTATGCAGCTCCCTCTGCGTTCTGTGGGAAGGAAAATATTATACAGAGAGAGCGAAAAAGGATAAAGAGAACAAGGGAGTGAAAGTGACTGATAACAGCAAAGGAGAGAGAGGAGAAGAGATAGAAAGAATGAAAAAGATAGAGGGGTTGCTGCTCCTGTATCTTATCTGTATTCCTTGCCAGTGTTTCCCAGCAGAAACAGTGTGTCCAGGACTATAAACAGACTATTATCCTAGTGTTTATCACAGCGCACATTACCGTTTGCCTCTGTCGGACTTACTGTAATGGAGTCGTTTGGTTTGATGGATGCCTCAGGCTTGGGTTTCTATCTATTGCTCCCATTATACCTCTGTCTGCATCCCCTCACTGTAGAAATGTCTGTCTGCACATTCAGCATAGCCTGCAAGCATAGTGATTGAGGTTATGACCAATGTAAATGTACCATTTGGCACAGTGAATTGGAGGTGCAGAGGGCAAGAGGAAATCGAGGGGAGGAGAGGAATCATCTACTTTACATTACCTCTTGTAGAATATCCACGGTGAGACGGGAGGTGCTTGGGAAACTCGCTTTATGTACTGTGAATAAATATATATGTGTGAAAATGAAATATGTGACTGTCGTGGGTGTTTTGTTTGTTTGCATGTGGTGTTAGCTTTATTCCCTGCTCACTGTATCGGGATGTATTTTGTCTGGATTTCGCATCTTCAGCAGGCGTCCTTACGTTTAAGATTCATCCATCAGGGTTCACAGTAACCTGATTGCCCTTGAGTCTCTGAGCTAGATCTTACATTTGAGATAGGACAACATGCATACTGTATGTGTGGTGAGTGTGTGCGTGTTAGAGAAAGAGTGTATGTGTTTGTAATGAGGAGCTGAGGTGTGGGGAGGTGAACCAGGACATCGTCTCATCAGTAAAAGGTTCCTTACAGATCTTCTGCTGTAGGGTCACCTTCAGAAGCATGAACACTTCACAGCCTTATAAAATGTTACTGCTTGTGTGCACCCGTGTGAGTGGGACTTTGTGTGTGTCTCTTTTTTTAAATTTTATTTATTATAGCCAAAGCTTGACTTTTACCTGGCCAGCTGGGGGTAATCTCACCACAGCGGATGCTGGAACGGCAGGAAAGGACGGAGGCAGAAGCAGTCAGCAGTGACACAAGGAAAAAGGACCGTGGCATCCGCACCTCCTCCATCTGTTCTCCTTCCCCATCTATCCGCCTGAAAGTGGGTGGATGGATGGAGAGGCAGCGATTAGCGTTGATATTATCCTGGAGAGTGGGGGGAAAAGGAACGAGCGGGGCGAGATAAGAGGTGTGGGGTGAGAAATGAGATGGGTTTGCTCTTGTCTGAAACCTTCTCCATCTCTCGGGCTATATGCTCGAGTCTAGCGTTAATACATCGCGCCTGTGCCGCCTGTAGTGTGTGCCGGCCTGTCATGGGCACGCTAAACACTCAGCCTCAGCCACATGTCCTTGGGGAGAAGATGATAAAATCACACCTGAGATATGTGTTACTCCAGCAGTTGACTTTTCCTGACTCCACCTACACACACGTATGCACCTGTGTACACACACACGTACATCAATCACACCCATGAGGGGCCGGTGCACACACTGTAAAAGCATTTTATATGTGTGAGATGTGCAGTATAACCTACTGTCTGTCACAACCTACTGATATCCGTTCAGTAAGTAGAAAGTCTGGTATGAGAATTATCTATAGGACGTGTAGGTCCAGAGACTTTTAATGCCTAGAAATCTTCTGAGCAGCTGAGTTACTCATGAAACAGTGGTATTACCAGTGTAGGGTGGGGCAGAATGGCTCATTAGTTTAAGGTCAACTATCACTCTCGTCATTAACTAATCTCTCTGTCTCTGTCTCTCTTCCTCAACCCTGACCTCACCACCCGCTCCCCTCCCCTCCCCCCTTTCTCTCAAGTGTTCTCCAACTCACTTCATCACTATTCACCAGCTGTCCTCCTAGACTCTAAGCAGGCCAGGGTTCACATTGTTTTAATTCAATTAAAATTGACATCAATCTGCATGTGACGAATGAAATTTACATCCCCCACAATTAATCTTGCCTGACCTACCCCACTCCACCCACGCACACACCCTCAGTCTCTGGTTATTATCATTATCTAGGCCTATAGGGCGGAGCAGGAGTGGTGAAATTAAAATCATAATTCTGAAGTGTAGGTGGCTGGCAATGCACATCTGGAAAAGACTTTAGAGGCCAGTGAATTGGTCGCCTTTCAGTAAAAATCTCTTATATAAAGTTGGGATGAGATATTTAGAGGCTGAATATTTAAATAGTACTTGACATTACTTGTGGATGACACACAACAACACACAAGGCCGTCTCTGTCAAATTCCCAGAATTAATTCAAAGGATATAGCACTTTGAATTCCTTTTTGTATGACATTGTGCTCGAGATTGAATTTGAGCTTGAACTTAAATGATGAAATTAATTATTTAAATGTTCAGCATAATTGGCCTCTCTAATGTCTTTTAATATTTCTTTATTATGTCCAATTATGAACTTGAACCGCTTACTTTATTATTAAAGCATGTCAAAATGCATGTTTTTCTGTATTGGACAATACACCTTCTCAGAAATAGGTTATGGGGTTGTTCTTTCACCAAAAACAAAGTCATTTTGGTGAGAGCAAGTGCACAGATAGCTTTTATATATATATAACACTATTGGTGAGCATCTCTGCATCTTCCATAAGAATCAAAGCCTTTTGCTTACTAAAATATATGGAACTCTTCGGGAATCTACAGTATCAAATAAGACTAGGCTTTTTTTGTTTTTTACGTTGCCTTGACAAACATTTTTATGAGTGCTGTCTTTATAATCCTACTGAAACACTGCAGGTGTGAGCCCACCGCTCACTGGTGCAACAGTACATCCAATGTGGTGAATAAAAAAACAAAGCTTTGTTGTCATGGATTCTCCTCCTGATGTAAATCACCCATGTTAGTGCAGCGTTTTGCTTTCAATCCTCTATCTCTGGAGAGGACAAATCTAGGCTTTCTCTCTCTGTGTCTTTCACTCTCTCTCCCCCCCCCTCTGTATGCAACCTATTACCTTACCAAGCATGTTCAAGCAGCTACTGTAAAGCTATAATTTTGCTTCCATTTTGTGTCTAGTTTCGGCTCTGAAAAATGTGTCTCTTTTGAACTGCACACTGGGATAATTGCACTTGAAGCCTACATGTGAATACAATTTTGTACCTGTGCAATTTTGTACTTTGAATCAAGCTTAGAGCTGCTCCTACAGTCTCATTTTTAAGCACAGTAGCTGCAGTAGCACGGGGCCTCAGTGTGTGGTTTAATTTGAACAACTAGCAGGGAAGTGTTGTGGGTGAGATAGTTGCTAACAGCATAACACCTTGTACTTAAATTAGTGGTTTTTCTCTCATTCTCTGTCTATCCTCCTACCCTTTTATGTGTTCACTAATAAAGTTACAATACTATGTTGGCCTTTTTGACACTTATCATGTTATGGCCTTTCTTACTCTGATCTCTCTGCAATCCCTGTTCACCATGCCAGCAGTCCAGTGGTAATTGGCCGTTTACATCCTGACTCACTTCTCCCTGCAGACATTCGCCTTTCTTCTCCTCTCCTGTCTTTTTCTCTCCTCCACCAGGCAGTGACCACCTAACTTTCAGTCCGTAGTTGCTCTATCAACAGAATAAAATTTGCGTTTCATTTTGTGTTATTATCAGAACAGTGCCATCTGCAGCATGGTTCTCATTGTAGGATATAAAAAGGCTGAAGGTCAATTAGGGGGCCCTAAAGAACCTTCTCATTATACAGTGTCCTTAAGAAAAGAGCTCTCTAGAAAACCCTCCGTCCAATTAAAAGATAAGAAGGTGACCATTAACCACCACAGGGGATGGTGACAGAAAATAAAGAGAATGTCACACATTTGATCTCAGCCACAGAGCAACAGTGGACGGTGGACTATACAGCAAGCCCTGAAGAGTCCAAATTAATGAAGGGTTACAGTAGGTGTCTGTGTGCATATTTGCATACACTTTTAGACATGTGTTCAAATGTATGTGTGCGCCTACAGTATGTGATGTTATACAGAGAGTGTGGAGAAGCCGGGCTATGAAAGAATTCCGACATCTCTGACGTCCCTGTTCCTTCATGTCTAGCTCTTTTTTTTCCCCTGGAGTTATGGAGCTTCATAAGGTTGATGCAAACCTTGTCCTTTCTTTGTCACACAATACTCTAAATCATACATATAGTGTGCAGTCAAAGCCTCTCAGCCCCAGGGTGGAGACACAAAGAGATGTCTGTAAGACTGACTGATGTAGAAGAGCCCTCCCACTAACATTAACGTGTCGCTATGTGTGTGTATACACACTATTGTCCTGAAAATGCATACGTGCATGTTTGTGTGCTCACATATGTGTATTTGCGTTATCCTGCCCACACTCTTGGTATACACTATACAGTGTGTATGTCCTAAATCATAAGTATTCTGGACCCAATAGCGATGCCTTAGAAAACATGGTTATGTCAAAATGAGGGGGTTCTTTTTCAGTTCCTTCCAGTGAGTCTGTGACTAAACGTCTTAACTGTCATTACCATTTTCTGTTGCCACCACTTTACCTCATACACAATGGAAATTATGTCTTTACAGCAGCAGTGCTGCTTCTCTTGCTCTCTCTTCTCTCCTCCTCTGGCATCCCTGCACAGTTAGAGAGGCTATCCAGGAAGCCAGTGTCAGCACCTACAGTTTGCTTTCACTGTGTGTGTGTGTGTGTGTGTGTGTGTGTGTGTGTATTGTCTGTTGTCTGTGCCTCTGCTGGTGCCTAATCCTGCACATATGAGTGTGTGTGGGCAATTATGTTTTAGTGCACGTCTTTGTACGTCTGCTGTACGTGCATACCTGTGTGTGTACCGTATGTACACATCCATGCATGCCTGCCCAGCTGTGATAATAGCAAATGAATGGCAGGGTTTATTTTCCTCCCTAAAGCCAGTTGCCACTTTGGACAGACAGGTGTAAGCCTCAGCTTCTTCTCAGCTTCTCTAAACCAAAGAAGAGCTGGTTTCTCTGACGTAGGCGATGCACAAAAAAAAAAAAAAAGAAAAAAATGGATGAAGTGCCAGCAGCACCCATATAGCAGTTTTCTTTGCTATAGCAGTGATTAGGTGACACATAGCCATGCTACAGGTGGCCAGCAGATATGTGGGTTGATGGTGTGGGTGAGATCATGTTGATCAGTGTCTCTGATTGCCACATTTACCTTACTGAGATTATACTCTAACATATCTGTCTAGCTTGTCAGATGCTAAACAATAGGAAATGTCCCTCGTGACTCATCTGATGTCTCCATGACCACCTCTGCTCCTTACTGTGTCTACCTCAAGATCAGATACCTGCTGGACCATAATCATATGTGTGTGGAACAAAGAGAGGTGCTAAATGTTCTTTGCTGGAGGAGGTTGAGTCAGCCTTTATTACTGACTTGCCAGTTTGCTGCAGAATGATGTGGGTGTCAGGAGTGTCATACCGGTTTTTCTCCTCCTGTATATGCTCACCTATTTTTCCTTTCCCTGCTCTCCTCTCCTCTCCTCTCCTCTCCTCTCCTCTCGTCCCTACTGTCCTTTGGCTCTGGTCTCCTTCATTCCCCTCTCCTCCACCTGTCTCCTGTCTCCCCTCCTCTCTCCTAACTTCTTTTGTTGTCGCTCAAAAAGATAGGAAGTATAGACAGGTAATTACCGTGGCGAAGGCTCTGTCCTCTCCTTTTCTTTATATTCTCTCCCACAAACCCCTTACCTTTCTCTCTCTCACCGTATTTCTCTCTCTCCAGCTGTCTCTGTAGTTATTTTTGAATCCCTTTTAATTACCCATTTTAGAGAGAATAGAGAAACTACCAGGTATTGTAGTTTCTCTTACAATTGTAGACAATACTGTATATGAATTTAATCTTGCCTCTATGTCTGCATGATTTAGAGTCCCAGTGTGGTGCAGTGTGAGGGTTGGGTCCATTCCTGCAGTTGTTGTTTAGCAGTGCACTGGAGCAGGCTTTATGCTGATTAACTGCATCACATCTGATGGATTCCCAGCGACCTCTCAACCCTTCAGTATAGCTCTGGGAGCCTTTCAGGGGAAAAGCGCTTCCCTTTTTAATTAGACAAGAATAGGAAATCTATTAGTGAATGCAGAGAAGGCTCAGCATTGAATGAGGGATTGCTGAATTCAGTTAGTGTTGAACTAACTACAGTCATCTCCCCTGCCATTACTGCATTCACAAGTAAACAACTGATGTGCTCTCTATCTCTCTCTCACCTATCAGAAGAAAAAAAGTTGGGCCAGTACATATATTAGAGAAGTGTATGCTCCTACATCAGTGTTGGTGTACTATAACATCAGGCCACTAATGAGCCTTTTTCACAGCAGACATTTTGACTTGTCATAGTAGGAAAAGCACAGGTGTTACTAATAACATTAATGATAGGTCAATTCAATGTAAGTGTCCCAGTAAGCCATGACAGTGTGACAGTGAGCCAGCATGCACAATACCACAACCCTGAAACTGAAGCAGCTACATGGGATTCAGACGTCATTAATTGTGTTATTTACTCCTGTGCTTCTCCTACTGTGACACGTCAAAATGTCTTCCATAGACCTTGAAAAAAGCACTGCTCTTCACCTGAGAAAGCTGTGGTTTTCTCCTGATAGGTTCCTACTGCTGTGAGTTTGTATTTATGAACACTGAGTGCCTTAAATGGCAGCTTCACTCAGATTCAGCGCTACAAAACCATGATTTGTAGTTTCACAGTCCTGGATCAGGGCTAGTTGCAGACATGAACCTGCTTCCTCAGAGTGTTCGAAAGAGACCCACTTAAAGGATAGCAATTTTATATTTTTTTCTTACCGTTAAAAATCCCATAAGTATCAAAACCAACAGTAAATTTCTGTCCAAAACGTATTAAAGCACATAAACTGGCCACAATGTTGCACTTGATTAAATGAACATGGGCACTATAGAAAGTAAATTCCACATACAGTATCTTGGTATCGCAAATACTCACTAGTGCAGCAAATGTGTATTCATCCATGGCAGAAAATAGTCCCCAACCAATGCACTATTTACTGTAATAAAATATCCAGTGGCTGTCTCTGGCCTCTATTAAAAATGAAACTATATATTTTGGGCCCATGTTTAAGGATTTACTTTACTTTACTTTATTTACTTTATTTGGAACAAAGGGCTTGGGGCTGAGAGCCACAGTCAAGTTAGGGAAGTCAGAAAGTATTAAAAGACAGAGTAACGCAATGTTGGTTTGGGGCTTTTCGTGGGATGTGTTGACAATAACAAAAACATAGAGAACGACAGCCTTATCCTTTGATGGAAGTGTCACGCTGCGTTACTACTGCACACACATAAACAGTCAAGTGTATGCACACAAAGACCCACACACTCTGTCATGTAATAAGCAAGCACGACACACACATTCCTAAATCTTAATACCCCCCTCTGGTGCCCATGCAGAGTATTCTACAGTGTATGTTGTATAAGGCTCTATGACTTTGATCAATAAAAGAGCAGAGAGGTCTTCTTCATAATCATGTTATATTTATGTTGAGGAACAAACAGAGCAGAGGGAGAGGAGAGCTTCAGTGCCACAGCACTGTCCCTGGCCCAACCACTCACTGTCTGCAAAGACATAACCCAGCTTCAGCGTTTATTACTTTCACGGTAAAAAAAAAAATCTGTTTAATTTTTAATGTAGGGGCCGAACTTTTACTGGGAAATGTTTGTCGAATGATTAATTCAAAGAGTCTTGCTTGTAGAGAGGAATATTTGTTTAACAATCATTTGTGGTTCATGTGAGGATGGCCTTATTACTGAAAATTGACACTTGTCACTGTATTTCTTGACTTGATTGAATGCTTCTTAATGCAGATTGTGTGTGGGGGTTTTTTCCTGCATTGTGACTCATTGAATTCAGGAAGCAGATGCAGACTGGTCCTCACATAGTGTCTCCCTAAATGCTTTGCTTTGCGATTCTGCACACTCTTCCACACGCCTTTTTCTCGTGGCATCTGGGGCGTCTCACTGGGATAACATGTTACATAATTAGCACCAAATTAACACTCAATTAGGCAACCCGTGTTGAGAGGGTGGGGACAGACTGTCTTCAGAGGCTTTAGAAATCACATCAGAGCCTCAAACACCACCTGGCCCACTGAGAACATACTGTATGTCACTTGCATATAAACATATACCATATTCCTTTTTGTCCATGTATACAATATCCTGTTACAACAATTTAAGGAGAATGTCAGCTTGGCTACAATGTTCAGTAATCCTCAAAGGAAGGAAGGTTCAGGGTTGATGTGTTCCAATAAGATGTGCTTTATGTTGTTTCAGCGAAAAGCTTTGATTTATAAATTGAGCCACTACAAAGCCGGGTAGTTTGTGATACTTGTGCTTCTCTTGAGAGTAAAGTGATAAAGAAAAAGTGAGAAAGTTTGGATAAAGTTTAACTTCAGGGAGTTATTTTGCTGATCCATCTGCGATGGGAGCCATATGCAAGATTCTTCTGTGTTATTAGGCCAAACATGAAGAAATAAGACATCATCAGGCGTGTTTTTTTCTGGAAGCTACCCCACTGATGAGCAAAATAACTTTCAATACCCCTTTTTCCTTTTAAGTATATACAAGTTTTGTTTGAATTGCAGTATCTTGTTGTAGCTGTCTCTTTTCTCCCCAGACTCCCTCAAGTAAACAATGTTTTTTACTTTGAAAAGCCATACAGGAACACACACAAATACCAATTACATGCTCATACATAGTAACAAACTTTTTCTCCTCTTTCACTCTTACCCTCACCCATCTCTTTCTCTCTCTCCTCACTTCTCTAACTTCCTCTGTCTTGTCTGCTCCCTCTCTCTTTTGCACACATGCGTACACACTCCAGCACACACACATTCACACCTCTGGTGGGGTGGGGTTCTTTATTTCATTAACAGCCGCTTGCACGCCAAAATTCATTATGCCAACCTTCTGTTCTCGTGCACCCAAGCATGCCAGCTAACGTGCGGAACAAATTTCCCTCCCCCCACTCTCTTCACCCTTCCTCCCTCACTCTCCTCCCGCACTCCTGCTAATAAGTATGTTTAGGATGTGATTCACCTGCATCAAAGGCTCCCTGTGAAGAGGCCCACTTTGTATCGCTGGTCCATGATTAGTCATTACTGTCAAACCATCAGTGTTTCCCTCTGCTGCTATGCTTTGAAGCCAACAGGTGGTTGTATCCGAAATGCAAATAACGCAGATATCGTTATAGATATATCTCATGTCTCTTAGTTCTTAGAGAGTGTGATAGTACAGTGCTGATGGTGCTTCTTTGTGAAACATAACTGTATGGAAAGACTGCCTAGTATTTGCTTTTTTATTCCCTTTTATCTGAGCTGGAGTTGTTGTCTGCACAAATTTCATATGGGGTTTTGTGTGAATTATACATGCACAAGATGGCTATTACTACATTACTATAGGGTGAGTACGTTTAGGAGAAAATCTTGGGACTTCATATGTCATCATTAATGGTGACATTTGCTATGGAGCAGATGCTTTATTGTATTAAAGGTAGCAAATAGTTGGTTTTGTTGTGTTATATGTTTGTTGTTTTTTTTAAGTCTTAAATCTTAATACAATGCATACATTAAAAAACATATCGGCCAGTATACTCACTCCTCTAGTCCATACTGACTCTGAAGAGATCCTTTGGTAAAATTTTGGCCACGATGATATACATTTTTGCATCTAAAATTTAAAAAAGGCTTCTTTTGTAGCACCTGAATCTAAAGTGAATAGCCACCTCCACAGAGACTGCCCTAAAGAACTGCCCACTATACTATTATTTGCACTCTTTTTTATTTTCTACATTTGCCAATGCCACCGACCCTGTTGCCATGGAAATTGATAAGGTGGTACCTTCGGTTCAGCTGTGTTGACAAGTTATTCCGAGTGGAATAAAAATGGGGCTTAGTCTTGAAACAAAGCAGTGGCTCAGGGGGGCTTTCCAGCCCTTTGGGACTTGCTTTATTTATGAGACACCAGTGAACACACTGCCATAGAACGAAACAGCCAAACATGACTGCCACTCAGACCTCAAGTCTGCAGTGCTTTTTCTTTCCTGTGAATGTATTTGGGTGGAGGATTATATCTATATATCTGTATATTTTAGTCAATTTGTTTGTTTTTTCACATGCAATATCCCAGACATAGTTAAGTGGACTGAATGAGATGTTAGAGGGATGACACATTTTCAGAATTAAACTGATGAGGCCAAAGAAGATATTTAAAGATGGCATTAAAGGTCAAAACAAGGTGACACATGGCTTCTCTGTTCACATCTCATCTCTCACTTGACTCTCATTTCCCCTCATGATTTTCCTCCTCTGTTTCTTCTTTCTACTTGCCATTCCACCCTGTACCACTTCTCCTGATATTACACTTTGCCTCTTTCACAAATATATTGCCACGCCTTTTTGTTTCTGGTCTTCGCAGCAGCACTGGTCGGGGAGCACTATGGTAGTCTGTGTGTGTCTGTGTATGCTGTGTGTATGTGAGCGGGTTTCTGTAGGGTTGTAATTGCTGGTTGATTTGTGGTCAGAGAGGGTCAGACATCCTGCAGGGAACATGTCAGGCTTTTAAAAGCAGAGAAAGAGAGCCCAGGCCTGCACCCGTTTAACCTAGACCACCTCCAGGGAGGTCAAAGCACTCAATCAGCTCCTCTACTTTTGTATGCAGTTCTGTTGCTTGTATGCACCTGTACATACATGTGGAGGCTGACATTTGCATAAACCTATTACATACTGTAGACAGTGGCTGAAACGGAGAAGTGCAGGAAAGGAAATGGGGAGGTTTCCTCAGAGGTATAAGGGTATGGTATAGGGCTGAATACCACAAACTGGATGGAATTTAATGGGAATTCTCGCCAAAATCGACTCCATTTTTACAGGACAAATACCTGCGGGAACCCAGGCTTTTTAGCATGTGTGTGTTCACTCACTGAAGATTGCCATATGCAGTGATGCAAAGACGCCTTCTCCAAACCTCATTAACGCTAACACGCCACCGTCGAAGCCAAATACTTAAGTCTGACCTTGACGTACTGTTATTACAGTATCTAACTGGATCACTTTCAGCTGCGGTGGCTGCTTCCAATTACTTTTCATGCTAAAATAGCAGCTTACCTTTTGGCTGTGTGGCAAAATATTTTTTTAGAATTAATGTGCATAATCTGAATTAACTTAAGTTTTATTTATATAGCACCAAATCATAACAGAAGTTATCTCAGGGCACTTTTCATAGAGAGCAGGTCTAGACCGTTCTCTTTACAATACTATTTACAGAGACCCAACAATTTCAACCAAGAGCAAGCACTAGGCGACAGTGGCAAGGAAAAACTCCCTTTTAACAGGCAGAAACCTCGAGCAGAACCAGGCTCTGGGTGAGCGGTCATCTGCCTCAACCAGTTGGGTTGAGAGAGAAAGTCCAGGAACAATGATGTTGTGCCTCAATCCACTGAAATAACACCCCAAAATGGCTGCAAGCGACAGATGTTCCTTCCCTGCCACTGCACACAGTAATAACCTCAGGTCAGCACTATAAAGACGATCATCAGCTCCCATGTAACCACTCGGGCGTATTAAAACCTTTAAGATGATACTCTAAAAAACATTTGATCAAATGATTCCGTATGTTTGGCAATGTGTTTCTTCCACCTCAGAGATAGTGTACCTTTAAGAGGAATTGTTGCTCTACTAAAAGATATTACCACACATTGTTACACATATTACATAATAACATTAAGAAGTTAGTATTGTATATATCATATGCAGTTCTGTGTTTTAAAGTCAAACTTAATTTATAGAAAGATTTTAAATCACAGGAAATATTCAACCCTACTATGGTGGAATGTACGGATGCATTTACTATGCATTACCTCTGTCGGCCGCTTTGTTCCGCTTTTACCGGAAAAACAAAACATTTTAGTTATCACAAACACAACACCAAGAGAACATGGCATTGACAGTCAGCTCATCGTCTTGTGGCTAAATGGCCTCTCCTATAGCCGGTCCCAGAACCACGGTGTCATAATGAGAAATTAGGAGTCGGGGCCACGAAGGACGTGCAGGAGGAAGTGAAGGATTCAGTCCAGATGGTCACCAATGCAGGCAGGACAGCAGGAGCTCTGTTAACACTTTTCAACACTACTGCAAACAGGCACAGAGCAAAAACTGGTACAATACTAACAACAAACCCCATCACTCCTCACTGGGTGGTGTTTATTTTGCCACGTGTCTCGTAATAATGCTATCAATGACATTCATTAACAAATAATAGATTGTACATGCCTTTGGCAGATATGTGGCTTACGAGGGAATCACAATCTGAACCTTTTAGCAGATGCTGTGGCCATCCCAGCTGTAAAGTTCGGTATTAAATTAATTTTTACTTCCCCTACCTGATTACATACTGCACAAAACTTTCCTTTACAGTGTATGTGTGTAAATAAATGGTGCGTCTGACACATGTCTAAAGAACGGCAGGTGTCCATGCTTCTACGTCAAGGAGTAGAGGAATGCAGTGATGGAGGCCTTCCCGTTCACTCCAGGATCAGCAGAGTCTAATGGCTGCTCATCAATTCCTCCTGTCTAGGGAAGTGTGTGTCATGACTCCTGTAACTACTTCTGACAAGAGTGATGAAGCACTTGTTAAAGTTGTAAGATTCTGCTGGAGTTTGAAACCTTTAGATATAAATCTGTGTAGAGGGAGATGGACAGAGACAGTGAGTGAGGGGCAAACAGAGGAGGGGATGAGTGAAAAGGCAAGACAAAGAGCGCCTGTGGTTTAGACCTGACAGATCGGAGAGAGTGGAGAGAGAGGGGGGAGGAGGGGGAGTGAGAGAAGCTAATGATCTCCATCTGTCTTAGGAGGCTGGGAGAGAAGAGCATCGTTAGGCTTTTGGAATAAGGAGAAGCAAACAAACACATGATTTGCGGATCTCACCCTGGCACTGTGTTATGTGACTGGCTAAAACGTAGCTTAGAGACAGTTTAGACTATCAGTTCTCTCATGCTAATGATTGCTGCTGTCCAGTGAGGGCAATAACAATATGTTTCTATACTGTACATATGCCAAAGTCTATTTTGGTGTAAAGGTTTTCGTATATGTGTGTGAATGTGTGTACAGTATCTATGTTAATGTATGTTTGTGTATTTAGTTTGAGTGTGCATCATGATCTGAGAGACTTCTGAATCTCTAATTAGAATTTGGCACAGACTACAGTGGCTCTAACATCAAGGAGAGGGAGTGTGTGACCATTAGCGTGGCCACTCATGCTAGAATAAAGTATTTGTTTGTGTCTGGATATGGAAATTATCTTCTCTTCTGCTTTGTCTAGATAGGTTTTTTATTTACAAATATTGTTACATACATATATTGTTTAAGTCCATCAAGTCCTCCAAATTAAATGACAAAATACATAATTTGTCCAAGTCCTCTAGAGTGATACAGAAGCGTTTTCTGATCTGACGCCACTATCGAAAGGACGACACTTCACTGAAAAAAAATGAAAATCTGCTTTATGATGTGACAACGCTGTGGTTAAAGTTTGGTTAAGTTTAGGCACAAAAACGACTTGGTAAGGTTTAGGGAAAGACCAGTGTTTGTGTTAAAATGACTACTCCATTAAGGTTAGGGGAGCTTCGTTGTCGTGGTGACAATAACACACTTGGTTACAGTCAGGGAACGATCGTGATCATGGTTAAAAGAAACCAACGTTGCCTGTCGGTTGGAAACGAGAAATGAATTGCGGTCTCCTGTGTTAAAGTTTGATGTTCCCCCGTCCATCCACCCCAAACTCCTCCCTATGCAGACTTTGCCGCTTTATAATACCATCACCTGACTTCCTCCATTGCTCCCATCATAATTACTACAGCCATTAGCGGTTAGCTTCATCACTTGAACTTGTCGTTTTCAAGCACTGGCTGAAACAAGTGATGCTGTCGTTCTTCTTGGGAGGACAGTCTCTTTAAGTCAGTTTTACTTTAGCGAGCATCTCTCTGCATGTAGGCGTTACTGTATGAAACATTTCACTGCTGTGGAATGGAGATGAAGAAAAGACAAATGTGTTATGTAAGAAACAGAGGCCCAGCAAGATGACTATTTTGGCTTATCCTGGGATATTGCTCTTCTCCTGTATCTCAAGCAAGTTTCTGTGTGTTTTTCATATGGAGGCCTTGCTCTTTTAAGCTGTGAGCTGATTGACAGGGTAAAAAGAAGCAGAGAGGCGAGTTGTCTCTCGCTTCCTGCTCCTCAGCTATTCTCCTTTTTATGGAAACTCGCCTGTTGTCCGCCTGTCCTCATCAGCTAGTCTAACAACGCCACCTGTTTTACCTGAGCAAGATCCATTTTGCATGTCTGCCCTATTGAAAAAGAACCAACAGGGTGCCAATTAACAGTTAAGCCACTCTGAGGGAGATGTGAAAATCATTTGGTCTACTGAGAGAATTGGCTCTGCTGACAAACAATTTTTTCCCTGGTTGAATAACAATGCATTCACTTTAAAAAAAAATGTCTAAAGCTGCTTTTTAATTAGTATATTTTCAATGATTAGTCCCAAATGTGCAATTCCTCCAGAAGAACAGCATTTCATTTTACAGTGTTATTGTACTGTAAATAACACATGCAATGGTTGAAAATATGAATTCTTCTTTAATCATTAAATTTGAGTGACTGTCTAAGGGGAGATTAGTACTAGAGGTGTCTGCTTAGCCCCAGGAACATGTTTTGAATGGGGGCTACTGTGTTCCCAACAGACCAACCAACCCCCCCCCCTCTTAAAAAACTGAACAACAAAAATGTGACTTAAATATGACGAACCTATAGCACAATAAACCATCAAAACAGTGCACTGTGGGGCCCACACAACATTGTAAATCACATCTTGACAGCAACATATGACGTTATGACAGCCGAACAATATGACAATGTGAAAACGACCTACAGTAGCTGAGAAAAGTGCCACTTTTGGTTGAAAACTGCATTTAAACTTTGGAGCTGGTTTGTTCTGGAGATGCAGAGAGTCTGTTTAAATCCTATCCAAACCTTCCAGTTACAACAGATCAATATAGTAGACAAAACACTATGGGACACTGTATAAAATGTTATTGGAAACCATTGAAGAAAAGCTGTGACGCAGCTTATGTTTTCTTTATTCAGCTGTGAAATATGTCAAACATGCTTTACTGATTTAATTAAATGTAGATCTTAAGCCTGGTTAATGTTGTTGACATGACATGTAGCAGAATTTTCATTCATTTTCGATTCATTCATCAATTTTCCTCTATTTAACCAGATAAAGGTCTCATTTAGATTAAAATCTCTTTTTCTAGAGAGACCTGGCCAAGAGAGCAGCATTAAAAACATTGCTACAACAATAAATACAAATAACATGAACAGACCAAGACAACTGTCACTCAGTACAAAAAAAGTATACACAATATCCAGTTACTTAAGCATATTATTTGTATGCATTTCAGATGATAAGCATGGCGCCGTATTGCAATGACTCCATCAGGTAGAGCTCTTTGCATTTCTTCAGTTGCTGCATTTTAACTCAAGGTTGACACTGATGTACCATCTTGCAGAGTGAACAATATAATTCAGCTTTTTATAATAAAAAATATAAAGCACAGGTGTTCTAGTATTTCAGTGGTCTAATGCGCATCATGCCTGTTATCATTCAAAACATCCCAAGATCAAATCCAGCTTGGAAAATTTGTCACGCACACATCTCCGTTCCCCATGACTTCTGTCACTCTATGTTGTCAAACTGTTCAATAAGGGCGAAATACACATAATAATCTAATATACAAGTAGTAGTTACCATATAGACAAGTACATTTTGTATGTTGTAACTGTGTACATGTGTCACAGACTTATTCGACACAGATGAGCAGGAACAGTGGATTCTGTGAACTGCTGAGGTTGCTGTGGAGACGGGTCAAAGGGAGCTGATGGGGCAGATGGCAGTGAGGTGACTCTGCAGGCTACCTATCTGTCCCTCTGTTACTTCATGTAAATCTCAGCCCTATAGGTGTCATAGCCTACTGGCACTAACAGTGTGTTAACACACCTGGACAGACCTGAGGCTGGTGTACAGCATGGCAAAAGAAAGAGACACGCACCCTTCCAGTGGGATTATACACTGTGCGTGCTGGTTGTAATGTGCCAGGACTGTGTTAATCCTGTCCCTCAGGTGTGTATCCACCTGCTTTGGCTCTCCCCTGCAGTTGACTGGGTTAGCCTTGTCCTCCTGCTCTGACCAAGTAACAGAATGGACACCAGGCCACTAGGGCTTCCCTCTGAATAGCCCACGGAGATCGGCATCTGGATCGGATCTGCCTCGTCTCAAAGTATTTTTTGCATCGCTGTCGAGCGTCATGTCTCCCTTGTTGATTCCTCCCGTCTCTGCCTATCTGCATAAGCTCCACACAGATGTATTTATTGTACATTTTACTCTTTCATTTAGCAGGAATGGCTTCTTTATCGCCACTCCACCACTGGGTTCTGTTATCTGAGGCTGGCAGGAAGGTGTGTGTACTCTATGAGTGTGCATTGTGCATGCCTGTTAGACTGTGTGTGTTTGCAAGGATCAGCAGCCTATGGTGTGCTACGGCACCATGTGCAAATGTTTGCATGTATGCGTCTACAGTATGCGTGTGTGTGTGTGCGCGCATACCTGTGCTACACCGAACAGGGTGTATGCTGATGTTGCACACTGGCAGACGTTAAGCACTGACCTGCATTATTGAATGTGTACACGCTGTCTGTGCGCCGAGCCCTAATGGAGAAACAGTGTAGTGTACACTCTACCCATTGGGGAACATCAAAGTTCACAGTGATATTAACCAAGATACACTGCACAGACACACACATACATGCTGCCAGGGAGAGGCAGGGGCATAAGCTGGATTGAGTGCACTGGAAAAGAAGCTAAGAAAAGAAATGGAAAGGTTTACTGAAAGGTAAAAAGAAAAAAAAAGAAAAAAAAGAGTGTGGTGGGGCCAATTCTGGGACAGTGACAAAAGGATGAAAAGATGACAGTGGGGGAGAAAGGGCTGCGCTTCTTAGAGAGATAGAATGAAAGAAAATATCGCTCCATACTACTGTGAGAGAGGTTAAGAACAGAGAAGAGTCAGAGACAGATGAAAAGAGTGAGCTGTTTTGCTCAGAGATGGCACAAAGCAGACTGCGCTGAGCTACACCCACACAGATTGTTGTTGAGATGTCGACACTTCATCAGTAGTATGATTGAGGCTGGAGTCTAGTAAACTTTGACTGTAAGCACAAGGATCTTCCCCCCCTTTATTTTCCTTTTCTTCTGTCTTTTCCTCCTCCGCCCCTCTCTGTCCTCTTTCATCACGCCTCTTCATCTTTGTTTCTTTCCACTTCACATCCTTCCAAGGTCCCAGAAACAGTAATATTCAGCACTTGCTCATAAAACAAACAGACATACAGGCACTACTTATGTTATGCCCTCCCATATATTCATACTCATTTGAACTTTGAATTGCATCACAGGTGCACACATCCTCACATGCCCCATTTTTATGTATCTTCACAGGTGCATAACCCTGTGAAGATCATAAACGTGCAGCATGCTTTCCCTCTCACACCTTCTTCCTCTCTTTCTTTTGCTCTCTGTTTGGCAATTGTAGTTGCCTGTCTTCTCTCCCAGTACATCCATATGAACATGCTTGAGTGCACACGCTCAAGCACATACTTGCAGGGGTTTAAAATATGAAGACATGCGTTCTCACTTGCCGAGTTTACACACCTGTGCTCACTAGGTTTTCTGATGTCTTTGTTGTATCATTATATAGTACATTCAAAGATCATAAAAACAAATTTTACTTGTGAATCTTGCTCCATCTGCAAGTTGTTTGGCATAGAGGACCTGGCAACTGTACGGCTGGAACACTCATATCTCATACTGTAACATAACAGGGTGCAGCACGCCATGGGCCCATATTTTTGTCCAGCGCAAGCAGCGCTCCAACTGTTTAGTATTTTCCCGATCTTGAAATTCACTTTGTCCGTCTGTGTGGTATTTTGGTGCCAAACATAGAGTGCATAGGTGGATGGAGAGGCGCAAACAGGTGGGAGGTTCATTCAAATCTTAGACTTTACACTGAGAAGTTGAGTTTCTAGCGTCACTCAACTGCAACTTTGATAATTCTATCAATAACAGCAAACAAAATAGTGCAAATGCATAGCAGTAACGCAATTGTATTTAAAACGTAAGTAAACAATTTTAATTTAAAACTCCCCAGCCAGTAGATGCATTTAAATCAACATCACAAATAACATTAAATGTGGTTAAAGCAGGAACGTCAGTAAATCAGTCCGCACTGATCTATAAATTACTGTAATATGAGTGATTCTTACAGTATCTGTTATCCACAGCTGCATTACACTGTGTGAAAACCTTCTCCTTCAGTTCATTAAATCCTTGCAGCCATCTGAAGGCACCAGGACAGATATGTCGATAAATCTGCAGCTTCCAATTTGAGAAGTGCTGCACCAGAGCGCTGTGCCATTACGCACGGTGTCCACTGTGTTTACCTTCATTAAATCACGTGTAAATAACACCAGGCTTCTACAAAACAAACCCATACACCTCTACACAGGTGGGTCCATTATAACTCAGCATTCTGCTGTTAATGAAAGAGACATCGGATTACTGGAGTTAATTAATCGTGTGCATCAGAGCCTCCTTTAAAAAATAAAAAAATAAAAAATCAGCAGTTCATGTTTTATTCTTGCAATGCACTATGAAGCAAGCACTGCTGTATCCCATTTTAAGATATGATGTGACCATTTACAATGTGAAATACATTACAGTTATAACTGAAATACCTTCAGATTGATGCAATCATGTACACTGCTTCACCAAACTATTTTTTTATTATTTATTTCTATCATCATTGTACTAATTAACTGTTAAAAAAAAATCCACACCATCTGCCTCTGGCTGCAGATTTGAGGTGTTGTGTGTTTAAGTTGTGCCGCTCTGCACCATCCAGACAACAATACGATTTCATGCGTCACTTTGACACAGCTGTTTCAGAGCGATGAGACCAGTAATGTGACTGCTGATGTGATCTATATTCAACTTCAGCCAGCCCTTTTGAACTTTGCGCCCACACAGTCTGTGCGTCCCAGACCTACTGCTTTGCACTTGTCATTGTGCGTTATTAAAATAGTGCCCCATACGTGTCACAGATCCCTACGGACTGTAAGGAGAGATGATTCGGCAAATTATTTCTGTGTGTGTGGTGTGTCAGAGGAGTGTATGTGTGTGTGCATTTGTTACACTGGTTTTGCCGGTACTGTACCCTCTTTATCAGTGTAATTACTTTCATTTCATTTAATTAAATCTAGAGACGAAGTTATTGTTGTCATTTAAACAGTGAAGCAAAACCTTTCTCATTTCAGTCATCAAAGTCTCCCTATTTTACTCTGTATACACTCCATGAATTTGAGGATGAATTACATTTATATGTGTCTGTGAACGTGTTTCGTAGAGTGTTTTCATTTTTCTGCTCAACTCCGACGCACAGGGGAGACCATTAAATCTCGAGGACACCTCTGACTGTCTTCTCCCCCCGCCTTAGCATCCCTGCTTTATGCTCACTATTCTGTAAACAATAGACCCATAAAAATGCTCCTCATTCATTTCAAACACTCTCCACATCCCCTGGCTGCTTAATTGAACCTCTTACTGTGAATACAATGCAAGTTATTCTATCAACCTGCGCAAAGTGTAATCCTTGTTGAGAGTCCAAAAAAACAAATTAAGACAGTCTTAACGAGGTTGCTTTGTAAGCAGAGAATAATACATTATAATAGGCATTCGTTTTCACGGCCACTTGAAGCCTGACTAAAGAAAAAGCTCTGGCTAATTGATGTTGAGTTATACTAAAAGGCCTGTTAAAGTTTGTGAGGAGAGGAGGCCTGTAGACAGCTCTCCTGTATGAGGAGACACTGGTAAGATTACTGGATTGAGCCACGGCATTTATAAGGGGTAAAGATCTGTGGGCACACACACAAGCACAAGTACACATGTACACCCACATACACATGTACACACACACACACCTGCTGAGAGGGAAGAATCATGGTAAACCTCCAGCAATCAATAGCACATTTTCTGAGTCTGTTCCCTTCACTCTGTGTCTCTGTCCCTATCTCTGTATCGCTCTCTTGCTTCATCTTTCGCTTTCCTCCTCCTTTAGTCAAATTCATCTTTAATTGGTCTCCATGTAGTACTTATTAGGTAATGAATTGTTAAATGTAGTTCCCATTGGTTAGTTAACGCGCTCTGCAAATGAGCAAGGAACTGACATGCAGGCGCTGGCTTTTAATTTCCTCTTTCTTCTTACTTCACAAAGATATGGATTATTGAGGCCTCACAGCTGGAATCCTACTTTGAACAGCTTGATCACTGCCATGTTTCATCGTCAGATAGTCTCTTAGAGAGCTGCTTAGTCGGAAAAGCTCGACTGGCCGCTTGGCCAAAAGGGGCCAATTGTTCTCACTTTTCGTGATGATAGCCATTTGACGGTGCCAGCGACTATTATGCAGGAACCTGTCTAGTCATATTTGTGGGACAGAACGCACATGTCGGTTGCTTTGATGTTGAGGTATTTCAGCTTTGCCAGAGGCAGGTCTCTTAGGGAGCACAACACTGGTGGACAGTGGGGGAGCGTGATGTGGTTTAGGATGAATATAACTGCTTTTATTAGCTTCCTCTGGATGACACCATCCAGGACCCTGCTCAGCTTCTCTCATGTGGGAAATGGTCGGGTCTGGAATTGAATTCTGTATACTCTGAGGTGACTTTATAAGGGAATCATACAGGACGGTTATTGCGCCATCAGGAATGTAATGAAACTGGCTCAAAGATGACAACTGTACAGAGGAAGGTCACTGTTAATATATGGTGATCTCCTGCAGTACAATATAGGAGTCTGTCAGCCGTAGAGGAGAACCGAGACTTCTCTAGTCAAGCTTAGCAGTCTTGGGAGACTTACAAGGACTTTGTGTTTGCTCAAGTCTCCATCCGTCTATTTTTGCCTTTCTTCTCTAGCTTGACTGCCTTTGTTGGTAAAATCCTGAAAACCTTTGGGAGCCAATTTCCTGAGACCATGCGGGCCTGTGTGCGTGTGTGTGTGTGTGTGCCTGTCCATGCATGTGTGAGTGAATGTCCGTCACTGTGACTGCATAAGTGCCATGTCCATTTGTATGCCTGTATAAGCACCTACGCACCCATACACTGCATGTGCAAGTAATTTATACATTTGATTTGTTCTTATTTTCACCAATTTGCCAACAGCATATTTCTCTCTCACAAATCCCCCACACCCACCCCCACAAATTGAATGACTAACAGAAAAAGCCCAGTGATCCAAGTATCTCAGCTCCATCCTTAATTCATTAATTTGCTGTTTCCCTACAGTCAGTCACCCAGAATAATCCATCTGGAAAGTCCAGTGAGCTTTTCCGCCACCAAGCAGAAATGGGATTGTGGATGACTGATCACAAAGCTTATATCCACAGAGTCCCATTCTGTGTTAATGTATCCACACGTAGGCCTGCACGCACACACACACACATACACACACACCTAAAGCTTGAGTTAGTCTCTCCTCAAGAGCACTTAAAACCTACTCACAGTGAAGCATAGCATCTCAGGCTTTGAAAACGCTGAGAACACAAACACAGCCGTGCTCGCATTACTTTGCACATAACACACTACATTTTGCTACATTTTTCACACAATTAGGCATAAGCAGAGGCACGGCCATTTTCCACTCCATGTGTTTCAAGTTCCTTTACTTTATATGTATAGCATACATCCCAAGTTAAAGGAATACAGACCAACTGTCATGTGGTTGAAGAGTTTACAGAGATACTTTGTGTCACCTTCCGAAATGAATTCAGCCTGGTTTGCTGCAGAGAATAGACAATGCTTCTGCCCTGAGGATACTAAGACATCAATGTTTTAAAGGTGAATCATTGATTCCAGAGCATTAAATTTGCACAACCATACCAGCCCGGCCAATCCAGTCCCCTAAAGACACATATTCACACAGACAACCATTTCATACCCACACAGTATCAATGAGGAGGCGCTCGTTAGAGTTTTTCCAACTTTAAGCAATTCTCTAACCAGCAAAACTGCAGCTTCTGCAACATTTCATGTATACTTATAATTTGTCCTCAAAGTTGATTTTGTGGGGCGCTGTGGCTCAGGAGGTAGAGGGGGTTGGTGGTTCGATCGCCACCTCCTCCTGCCTACATGTCAAAGTGTCCTTTTATCAAGACGCTGGACACCAAATGGCTCCCGTTGGTTAGGGCAGCGCCTTGCATGGCCATCAGTATGTGAATGAAAGGCAAATTGCAAAGTGCTTTGTCCATTAAGCTATAAAAGCACAATATAAGTGCAGTCCATTTACCACTTTCCAAGATTGCAGGAAGTGAATATCTTTCAGCGCTCAACCTGGCGGTACGGACTTGCAATTAGAACTTGCAACCATCACATGAATACAGCATAATAGTGTCACAACACAAATCTCAGCCAAGAGTTTGTTTTTTTTGTTTAACATGTCTTCTGAAGTAGCAGACAGACATACAGGGGTGGAAATAAAACCTGATTCTAACCTTGAATATATAGCATATAATCACCAAAGGTCTTTTAGAAATAAGAGACATAGAACATCGATTTCTTTTCTCATGATGCTCCCACAACCTTTCATTAAGTTAACAGCTCACCAGATATATTTGCATGTTTAATTACCTGTTTATGTCGACGGTTACTTAATTCCAGACTTTGCCTGGTAATGGCAATCAGAGGCTCTTTCCTTTGTTAGGAGGTGCTCCCAATCCTCCACATTTTAAATGCCCCCCCCCCGAACCGTGATAATTGATGTTTTTCCCATAAAGGAGTGGTAATTAAGATAATGAGATTTTCAGAAGCAAGTGTAGCATGCCAAAATGAGGGGGAGCACGTTTCTTGACTGGTTCACTTTAGCTTTATAAATGTTCCTGTTTTATTCTCTTCATTTCACCAGCTCTACTTTTCTTCTCCTGATGTCTGCCTCCTATCTGTGCTCTCCTTACCACATCTGCTTCCCTTCTAGTCTCCCATACACAGCTTGTCCTCATTTGTTTGCCCAGTGTATAATTAGCTATAGGATCACCCATTGTGTAATTATGTATAGCAGTTTGATATGTAATTAAAATTGTATCAGTATCCAATGTAATTTGTGTTGTGTGATTGCCTATTAACAGTGCAAACAGTTGTGCCTAAAAGCCCGTGACCGCCCCTCTCATAGATGTCACTGTGGTTCTCTGTCAGTATTTACATACCAGCAGGTGCTACATCTGAGCAAAACTCTCTCATATCAACACATAATAATCACTTTGGTCTACATCTCCTCACATGAACACTTCTTTCTGAAAGATTGAGTAATTGTTAAATATGTCATCCTGCAGCCTTAAACCGAGCAC
This sequence comes from Macquaria ambigua, assembly GCA_008360985.2. Lineage (NCBI taxonomy): Eukaryota > Metazoa > Chordata > Actinopteri > Centrarchiformes > Percichthyidae > Macquaria > Macquaria ambigua. Next base: position 52,730 of record VMKM01000328.1, read on the forward strand.
TTTACAAGACCATGCACTTTACTTCAAACAAGACCACGCACTTTAGAGTGAGTTAGCTCAGCACAGCTTACTGCATGGCTCCCATATACAGACACCAAAACAGAGCAGGGCTGTCAAACCGCTTGTTAGAGCGCTCATATAACAAGGCTAAAGAAGAGGGCTTGTGAGGACACTCTAAGGAAACATCTCAATGAGTGCGCCAGGCTACAAACTGGCCCGAATAAGCCGCCTTTGCAAATTCACCACAAAATAATTAGACGTGCCTGAAAGGTCTGCTTTTGGGAGTAGCCTCTGTTTTATTCAATAAAGGGTTTTTTTGTCTTCCTAGCTGGTTTGGGAAGTGCAGAATTAGTGTTTGCCTCCTTAGTGTATATGATTGTATGCAGTATGTGAGCTTGTTGTGTTGCTTGTCTGTGCGTCTCTGTTTTGTGCTGCTGTGCACATGGTCAAAGGTCATACCCTTCTTATCTGACCTACTGTAAAAATGTAATGCATAGAGTTATTACCATAAATAATTACATTCAGGTCACTATACAGAGAGACATTCCTGCAAGCAAACTATATATCAAACCTGTTTTATTTCAGTAAACTCCATATTTTTCTGTAGCCTTATAAGCACTGTAGTATAATTAGAATCGTCCAGTTCAGCACTCATTTTAATACAGAAGAAGACATTCAGAGGTCTGCAATTATATCAAACATGTCATGTTTCCCAGCAGAGAAATGTGGGTTATAATGAGCTTAACATGCCCCAATTTTAGGTAGGTTTGAATGGATCACTGAACATGCCAAACTCAAACCAAGTGTTAAAATGAGCAGAGAAAGAATGTGTGCAATAAGTGCTGGCCTGTGGGAGAATTAATTAATATTTCTCCTTTGAATTTTGTTCTCTTCATCATCTTTCCTTTTCTTTGCAAACTTTGACAAATCTTGCTAGCTAGCATTAGCAATAACATCGCTGACTTACGGTCATCACTCATTGTCATGGTAATGACATTGTGCTCTTATTAGTTGGTCCAGAGTGAATGCACTCACAGAAACTGACAACAGTCAGCTCAAAAAATGTGAGCACATTTAATCACACTGGCAACACTCGAACACAAGAAAATGTATCCTTACATAATGCAAAAAGTGACACATGATCTGGTCCAGATGAAGTTGCAGTTTGGTCTGGACTTATAGCAGCACCGCGATAAAGCAAAGCTTGGTGTGCAATATCAAAAATACAACTGAAGCATGAAAAAATAAATACACATTCATAAGTAAAAGCAGCATAAAGATAAAACAAGCTTAGCTTTTAGCTCTTTTGCTTATGCATATTTAATTGTCTCGACATTACTTTGATACAGTTTGTCCCCACACCAATGTAACCATAACAATAGTTAAAAACTCCCCTTATAATGCTATTGCCAATGTGTGAGATGCCTCACAGCAGTTCTTATGTAAGTGCTCATGAGCAATGACTGCAACAGCTCAGTGGCCAGTGGTGTCAAACTGTGACAGCTCCCAACTTTGAATATGTGTGACTGTGTGAGGCAAGCCATTGCTGAAAAAAAGAAGTACAATACAAATGCAAAGGTTGGTTATGTCTCTCTGAGTGGGAGATTAAGTACCTTGTGATCAAGGCATCCAACATGTAGACACAGCCCCTCCATTTCTCTCCCCTCATGTCACTTAGTTTAGTTTAGTCATGTACTTACAAGACCCTCTTTCTGTTCTCTGAACCCCTCAACCCGAAAGAGCGCAGCCCTTCTTGCAGAACACACAAACGCTTTTAACAACAATAAAACTGCTGCATGTTCTGGCATTCCCCAGAGGAAGGACTTCAGCAGCAGGTCTGACATCCGCCGTATGGATGATTAGCATCATTAGAGCATCAGCTGCTCCCTCTCACTCAGACACACACACACACACTCCATGATGGCTTTTCAAATACCTAACACTCATGCAGATTAAATGGTGGCTTGTTCTTGGCAAAGCAGTGATTAATTTATGATTAGAAGTAGGTCAGATGAATGGAACCCAAGGTCTATAGACACTAGAGAGCAATGTGTCTGCAAAGACACAAAGAGCAAGTTGGGAGACTGAGAGGAATTAGGTCAGACAGAAAGGGGGTGAGCATTTATTCATTTTGAAGAGGAGATAGGAGATAGCTTCTGTCTATGTGCTGTGTTCGAATCCATGTAAAGCAGAGGGGGATGCAAAGAAGAATATTGTGAACCAAGTGCAAGAAGGATAGCTCAATCAGAAATCCTCACTATTCTTCTTCAAAGACAGTTTGCCTGTATTGTTGGTTTGCCTTGTATCATTTTGTATTTCAATTGTGTCTTCTCTCCTTTTCAGCTCCTTTGACCGACAAACCGCCAAAGATCCTGTTTCCCTCGGAAAACAAGATTAGCAACATGGAGCTGCAGCTAGGTAAGAGAATCATGGGATTTCCTCCAGCTGCAGTCAGTACTATCTGTGTCATTTCCAAATGACAGGAAATGGATGACTTTACAAATCCTCTCCAACACACCTCCAGGCGCTGAACACAGATTGATGATGGCACTTTTATTTGCTAGAGAAACAGCAGAAGAAAAAACAATTGTAAAAGTGTTTTCCATATATGCAAATGGTGGGTGCTAATGTCCCCAAGGCTGTTTTGTCAACAATGAAGAGCCCATATGGTGCCAGGGTTCCATACGCTGGCTCGCCACATGGAAAGGCGGCTGCTTTCAGTCGCCGTTGTTTGTCTTGTTTGACGTGGGGTCACGATGGGCCTACCATGTGTGCATGCGTGCGTGAGTGAATATATGCGTGTGGTTGTGTTTGGTTTTTTTTTTCTGTGACAGCATATTGCTTGATTTCTGGGCACAGTCCGCTGTCCACATGGTGCTTGCCGCTCTATGAATGGCTTACGTGTCTGTCATGGTGAAGCCGATCGGACAAGACTGAGAGGTCTGGAAAGCACAGAAGAATTGGATGAGTATGTGACAGAGGGTGGGGGGGGTGCAATGATTCACTGAGAGGTTACCTTTTGTCTTCTATCTGATGCTGTTGGAATCCAGGTAGTTCATTTAAAATGCCTCCACGGTTGGCTGATCAAGAGTGAAAAATTGCTGCTGTTGATAAACTGACAAGCGCGGCCTCACATGTCAGCACACTCACACCTATGCATGAACAGGTTGCACAATGCTTCAGCTATTGTTGTCGTTTGTCTCAATCTTGATTTCACTGGGATTTTAAGGAAAGGCTTGCACCGTCCTTTGAAACTTTCTGGCAATTATTTAAAGCCTCTCTGCCAGTTCTTTCTTTTGCATGCTTTGTGAGTAAGTGTTTTCATGTGTTGTGGAGTGTGTGTGTTAAAAGATTAGTGCACTTAATACTGCACAGTGATTTAGTGCTGCACTTCCATAAAACTTGGAGGCTTGTGAGACAGTTTTAAAAGAAGAATTTGTGCAGCACGGGCCGAGATATCCTGACTTTTACTCCCATTTAGTCAAGCTCCAAGAACTCTGAATCCTAAATTTCCCATAATGCAATTGTGTCTCTTTGTTAAACCTTCCATGCCTGGTAAATGCACGTGTTTTTCAAAGTCAGTGTCCCCAGTTATTAATGCAGTTTGTCTCTAAGTCAAGACATCACTAGGGTTATTTTTTCAGATTTAACAAAACTCCCTTCAGAGCCATAGAAGACATTATAAAACTTGCTTATTAGTGCTCCCCATGACAAGTAAACTGATCGTGATGTGCAAAACCAGTGGAGTTCCCCTCTAATGATATGGTGCACGAGTGTGCACGAGTGCAAAAAGAGAGCCATAAGCAAGGCAGAGACGGAGACAAAGAAAAAGTATGTGTGATGTCGTGCAGTGAGCCCCCACAGACTCCCAGCAGAGAGTCTAAAGCACAGAGGTAAATATTTTACAGCCGGGCTCCATTTTGTGTGCAGAAAAGTTGTCTCTCCCTCCAGACGAGAGTTTCTCTTTTATTTAGCTTTATTTATTTATTCTCCGCTTCCTTAATATTTGTTGAGTCATGCCCTAAGCAGCTTTATGGAGCAACGTGGCAGATTTATGGTAGCCAGAACGTGCACAGAGAGAGGCTGGTCCCTTATGGCAAGTGGGAGATACAGAGAGAGAGAGAGAGAGACAGAGAGAGAGAGAGAGAGAGAGAGAGAGAGAGAAAGAGAGATGGGATCCAGTGGAGGCTAGTGGATGGGCAGTAAAGTCAGAGCTGTAAGCTGGGAGATAAATCTGCAACACTGCCGGGAAGCACGGCCCCACTTTATCTCCTCTTCTGCTGCAACCAGTGCAAGTCTCAGACAGCCGCCATCACAGCCAGCTTTACACAACATACACACACACACAGGCATAAATACAATACATATGTTACATTAACTATCACAGAGGACACGCAGCAGGGATGTAGTGGAAAGTCAAAGAGGAGGATGCAGAGAGGAGAACACAAAAGTCCATGAACAGGAATGAAATTGAAAATTAGAAACAAGAGTGGTCATAGAAGCAAGAGGGGTGTCAGAGAAAAGAGAGGATAGGGTATGTTGAGAGAAAAAGATGATGGGGAAATGGAGACAGGCATGAGCGGGAGTTTGTTTGTCTCAGGAGAGGAGGGTCTTGTCAGAGCGCCCCTTTCGCTGCTCTCCAGAGGTCTCCTTGCATGTCTCTGCCACTTTGTCCCTTTCTGCTGAAGGGCCAAAATCCCACAGCTACAGATTCTGTCACTCAGGACTACACACACTAAACCACAACACCACCACCAAATAGCAGTGTTTGTGTGTGTGTGCGCGCTGCTATCATCACAGATCGACAAGGCTTCAGGGCTTCAGGAGTCCTCAGGGATGCATGATTGTGCGAACACTGAAAGCAGGCCTGTTTTCCGTCTCAAATATTACTTTCAGACAACTTGACATTTTCAATGTAGTTTCCAAAGGACACAAAATCGAGGTTGTGTAGAGCAGTTTGGATTTTATCAGAAGCCATCCAGTTTCTCTATTGCCAGATTTACTGCTGTCCCCCAGTGGTGAGTTGGTGCAGTCCACTTCCACTTCTCCAGAATGGGAGGATGATTCATATTGTGGGGTTTGAATTTGTGTATGTGTGTTAGGGTTCATGAGAGGGAGCTACAAAGAAATACACACACCCACTTACAGTATGTGACGTATTGCACAAAGCTCCAAATTTAAAACACACACACACACACACACACACAGACTCACTGACTTGGTGTTGACTCCCTCGGGATGATTTGTCATGGATTCGCTGTCCCAGAGGATGGGGTGGAGGGATTCAACTCACGCTTACGCAGCACTCCACTTTGAGCATCTCTCTTTCTCGCTAGCTCTCCCTCTTCGTCACACACACACACACACACACACATGCACAGCTATTTGCACATGCCCCTGCGCCACTTTGGGTGGGTAGGTCACACACTTGCGGCGCAGTTACTTGGTAACTGTGGGATAATTGTAACTGATAGAGGATTTTACTGTCCCCCATAGCCAGCAGATGGGTGCACTCTAGTGGAAAGGAATTAGAATCAATTATTTCAGAGAGCGGGACCCAACAGCACGGGATGGGCGGCAGGAGGGAGATGACTCTTATGTCTACTTCACTTCAACATTGACTGCGTAGAGGCACACACACACACACACACGCAAACACAGCCATGCACACTTAGACACGCACATTCTCACACTGCACACAGTCAGTGGTAGCCATCTGTAATAGACTTACACCCAAAGATGCTGACATTCCTGATATTCCTGGTGTTTTTGCAATACGTTTTTGACAAGCTCAGACAAATAGACAGACAGTGTGGCTGTCCCACTCCAATCCCACTCTCTCCTCCTCAATTACCTCCATCTTCTTCTTTCATCTCAATGGAATCCCTCCAGTCAGTGGATTTGCTTAAGTGTAAGCAAAGTAAATCCATGCAGGGCTTTCATGTAGAGTTCAACTTTGACACACAAACGTGCACGCTGACTAATTACTAATAAGATGCTGCATGGTTTTCATTAAGTCATCAGATGTCAGTGGTACAAATACTGTAAGTCTCTTGAATAAAAATGGTTAGTAACCAAGCTAGCTAGCCTGCTAACAGGCAAGTAGCAAGATCATGGATGGCCTGTCGTGGATGGCCAGCATGTGACCGGCTTGCTAGCATGTTAATAGTTAGCTTGCCAGCCGCTCTGTCACCAAGCTTCCAGCATCACCTATTTCAACGACTATATGCCACTTTTTGGTCTGACCAGAGGCAATTAGACACAATTGAAATGCTGCTGCTTTTCATCTACTATAACTCACTTTAACTTTCACTTTAAGTGTTGTCCTATTTTTGTAACAAGTTGCTATGACTACTGTATGTCTATGAAGCACATTGGTGACTTTTGCTTCATCCAAGATGGTTCACTTCCACCAAAATGCTTTTTTGCAGAGCACTACATGTACCTTTACTGAAACCAGCTGTTTTGAGTGTGTTAATATATCCACTACACTGATTGGCTGATTGTACCAGCAATATCCATAGACTGTTTTTTTTTAATTACTCTCTCTATAAAAGCCTACTGTAGCTTTGACTTTTGTCATTTCATTTGAAGATACGCACACTCTATAAACCTACTTATACATACCACCTCAGTTTTCTTCCTCCTGATTCTTCATGCCTAACCCCTTATCCATGTTCTTGCTCTCTGTCCTTCTTTTTTCTATCTGTTGCAACATCGTTTTATCCCTTTCCTCTCTCCTCTCCTCACTGCCTCACATATTGCCCTCTACTTGCTCGAAGATTTGAAGATTTGAGGATTCGTCGTTTAGGATGTACTGATTTCCCCAATCTGTTGAAGTGGTTTAACACTCCATTTATTCTTTTTTCTTTTCTTTTCTTTTCCTTTCCTCTCCTCTCCTCTCCTCTCCTCTCTTCTCTTCTCTTCTCTTCTTTTCTCTTCTCTTCAAGAAGTCTACAATACTGAATATATTCTTGATATTGAACACCTAGCTGTGACACCAGATATGTCACCTTTCCATGGAGAAGGGTGAAATAGAAATTGACATTGCTCTGGAGAGTTACTAAAGGTCAACGCAGAGTCACTTCACTAAATTACTCTCTGTCTCTCTCTTGCTCTCTGTCTGTCTGTATATTACACACACTCTCTCTCTCTCTCTCTCTCACACTCACACACACACACACACACACACACACACACTCATCACTCACACTCTTTGATTCTCTCACTTGAAAGCCACATCTTTGACAGTTCCTCTCACTCCCTCTCACCTCAGTTCCTGTCACGTTTCTCTTTCAGCTCAGACGTGCTTGAAAGTATCTGGAAAAACAGGGTCGTATTGGTGTATTTTTATGTTTGAATGTGGGTGTGTGTGTGTGACTGCGGTGTCTGTATAAGAATGGGATATGTTGATGATAATGGTGTTGGCAATAGTGGTAATGGAAAGAATGGTAATCTTACGGAGAGTCCATGAAAAAAGACAAGAACATGTGGTCCAGCTGCACCCTTAATGCTTTGAAATGGGCACATTGCTCCTTTAATGAGATGAAATCTATCAGAAGAGGATGTTTAATTAACCAAGTACACGTATCTATATCTTTAAGGGAGGGGCAGAAAGGCCACAAGGCACTTTCCCAATTGGCTGTGTCTGTGTAGATATGTAAATTATTTTGTGATAAATGACATATTTACATTCTAAGAGAAAACCAGCCCTTAAAGGTCACACTGCAGATACGGGGGTGAAAAAAAATGTTTGCGTCGTCATTCAATTTGGTTTCAGTCCCACAGTGACCCAGCGCTAAGTAACCCATGGTGACCGGTATGGTAACTAGTCAGCGAAACAAAGCTAAATGTTTAAGTGTGTGAACGGTCGTCATTAATCACTGAGTCCGGGGCTGAGAGCGGGAGCCTGCAGTATGATAAATGAACTAACAGCGCCTCTACACATGCCTAACAGGAAAGGGAGAGGGAGGAAGGCCAGGAATGAGAAAACACACAAAGGCAGGGACAGAAACAGCACCACATAGCAGGCAATAAAGACACCCCACTGTGCATCACATACAGCTGTTTGTTTATTGCTGCCCTGACATTACTCACCACAGCCAGTGAGACAGGTAAGAAGATGCAAGAAAGGTGATCTTCATTCATACCAGGCTATTTTTTTTCTCTGAGGCACCAGGCTGACGTTGGACTGTCAGGCGCTGTCTTTGAGCAGCTGTAGTTTTAGCGGTGTGTCCAGCACCGTTGGTTTTAATAGACCTTATCAGCCGTTCAGCCGATTCAGCAAGTTGAATCGGCGTCAGAGGCAGTCGGTGAGAAAGAGCTGTCTGACTGGCTGCTCAGCCCAGTGAGTCAGTGATCTCACCCATTTAGTGCGGTTTCTCCTTAGTTTTTACCTTCTACTTCTTCCACAGGCAGCACGGAACAGCAGTGCAAAGCAAAGCAAAACTTTTACACTGACAGCGCCAACTTTTTATCGGACATATTCTCAATTTGTTCCATTTAATTGAATCCAACTTTCTTGTATATTAAACAAGTGTACTCATAAGTCCAGGAGGCAGGGAAAACATTTAATGAGGATTTATTTGAAGGTTTAGATCACAGCAGACTTGTCAACATCTTACTAGCAGCATGTTGTTCCTAAACTTTTTTACTCATGCACACTAAAAACTGCCTTATGGCACCATCACCTGTCATAGATAATAAAAATATCTGTACCTGTATTCTAGCACTTAGAGACAGAATAACAGCAAATATAAACATAACCTGGTTGAAGACCACTTATAATATACTATTCAGAATATGCATTAACTGTTGCATAACCTTCAATAATATAAAACCATACGGCTCTGTTTAATCAAGATAGGATGGCTTGAAAGGGGATGAATTGTTTTTTTTTTGTGTGTAGAAAATACAAACTACTGACTTGTTATTTCCTGTCATGCACATGCAGAATGTGCCCGCATGTTGGCATGTTTGTCTGCTGTAGTCTTTGCTGTGTGTTTGTCAGCACTTTCTGTTTGGTGTGTCAGGTCCATAAGGCAACAGATCTGCTTCGTCTCTCTCTCTCCTGAGTTCGACTTTATGCTTACTGCCAGCGTGCATATTCAGTTTTGTCAGTCATGTGGTCGTGCATGTGCATCTCTTGTGTGTGTGTGCCAGTATTTATAACACAACCATTATCCAGGCTGTCCCGAGCAGTTGTGTTAAATCAGTCACCGGTGAGAGTTTCTCCACCTTTTAAGCCAAGGGATGTCTTTAAAGAGAGAGGGTTTAGGTAATGGTAGCTTTTACCTCGTCTGCCTCTGATGCTCGGGCTCACTGACAGGTAATCAAAGAGAAGGAGCACCCCACTCATCCCTGCATCACTCTGTATTTGATACAACAAGGGCAGACGGGAGGAAGAGGCAGACATAATGAGACCAGTCTCCTTTTCAGAGGGTCTCTGCTTCCAGGAACTGCCCTTTCATCCGCTTCCTCCGGTCACTGCCACCTCTGATTGGTCAAGGTGGCAATGACAAGGTCTGGGGATATCATCTAAAAGAGTGACTTGTCATACAGACTACATACAGGAAATGCAGTGAACATGTAGCAATTGTCCAAATAGGCAGAAAGAGATGAATGTACAGTAAGACAGATAGAGATAGCGGAAGGATAGAGAAGTGAGAAGAGAAAGACGAGGATAGAGAGAGATGGAGAGAAAGGGGGGAAGCTGGCACTGGAATGACATGCATGAACAGCAAAGCGAGCAGGGGAAAAGGCGGCTTTGCCATTCACTTTGAAGCTTGCTCCACTTCTGTCTGTCTTACGTAACAGAAAAATGAAGAAAAACAAGTGCCAAAAGAAAAAAAAAACTAGGCAGGGTGGAGAGAGAAAAAAAGGAGGCAAGGCAGAACTTCCAAACTTCTGTTCTCTGATGTTTCCGGCAAGCGAGTAGCTTTATCTGGACGATGGAGTTAGTCACCATGCCACACCGAGCTTTGGTGTTGAGTGAGCGGGAAAAGAGTTAGCAGAAAAGAGAGGGAGATCAGTCAGTGGTGTGAAGACAGACAAAAAAGGAGGGTTGAGAGGAGGCTGTCGGGTAGAAAAAGATAAGGAGACAGAGGAGAGAAACAGAGGAGGAGGGAGGATAAACAGAAAGGAGAGGAGAGGGACCACACTGAGCATTTGAACCCCAGAGAGCTATCTACAGTACTGTAGCTCTATATCTTTCTCCCTCTCTTCCTCCGTGTTACATAAGCCAATCTCTCCATCCTCACTGCTGACAAGTATTTGGAGACCAGCTGAGGCCCTTCACATTTGTCTGTTCTTCTTTAACCAAATAAGACCCCCAGCTAGAGGCCACAGCTTCATCCAGCAGTGAGGAGCCCTGTTGCACTTTAGCTAACACCTCTATTACAGTTGCCCTCTTTCTGCTGTACAGTTGCTTTTCTATGACAATCAATCTTCATGATGTCACCATCGCCCACGGCAGTGAATGTTGCTATGGAGATCAGTAGATCTGCACCGAACTGCTGCCTTAGGGAGTGTATGAATGCTTACTGTAGTGCATGCGCATGTGTTTGTGTGCGTAGCCTTCTGTGAGTGTCGTTGCACACAGTTCATCTTTAATTGCCATCTGCAGTCTGCATCCTGAACACAGTCAGTAATTCGAGAGGCCCAGCGTGGGGTAAATAGCTGAGACTCATTTACAAGTGTGTTAATGGACTTTCTCTATCTTTGTCTTTCTTGTTTCCCTCTCTCTCTCTCTCTCTCTCTCTCTCTCTCTCTCTCTCTCTCTCCCTCCCTCCACATAGCAGTCACACATCGTACGGTAAAACAAAATATACTGCAGAGAAGCAGTATAGAAGTGGTTTGTGCATAATTTGCATAATCTTATGAATAAACACACTGTTTTAGGCGGATAATTATCTTCAATTTGACATAGGTGGCTATTCTCTTTAATCTTCAGGACACTGCGTAGGATGAAAGAGAAATTGTGGTAAATTTGAAATAAAAAACAGATAAACCTTTTTGTAACTGTAATTTACCCAGTGAAAGGATGAGAGAAACCCTCATTTCCTTTAGCTATTTTAGCCTCTCCTACCAATTTCTCCCTACTTTTCTCCTCCCCGCTTCTTTCCTTCCTCCCTTAACTACTCTCTTCAACCCCTGAAATGTGTTATTAGTATTAAACAATGGAAGAATAGGCATTTTAAGTACCAGCTTTACTTTCCTTAATAACTACCCTCCATGGCAATAATTGCCCCCTTTGAAACAAAAGAAAAAACCCTTCTTGGGTTACTAGGCAATAAGCGTGCAGCTGGGAATTGTGTGTTTCATGTGTTTGTGTGTCACTGTTGCATATATATAGTTGAGCACGTCATTACAGATTGCAGACCTTTTCTCTTCATTTTCAGCTTGTTTTTGTTTTCCACTTTTCTGACAGCTTACACTTGTTTTATCAGGGCAAATGACCAAACAAAACCAAAACAATTCATTTACATTACATTTTATCATCGTTTGTTTAGGTAGTATTTGCTCACTTTAATCATTCCTCCTCCCCATACTTGCTGTGAAGCAGTCCCTTCCTAATGTGACTACACTGTTGGGTGACAAAATCCACGGTCCTCGTTTTGGGCAAAAATGTGTTCTAAAATTCAGTCGAGATTTCCACAGTCTGAGTTAGTAAAAGTAAAACGTATCTGTGTCTTGACAGAATGTACCTCTGTCAGGATGTATCCTTCCGCTGCCGTTCAGCAGGGAAACACAAAGAGGGAATTTCAAACTAAAAAAACAACTTTGGTAGATATCCATTTGATTTGTCCAACTGCTGACTGCATATTAGCTTCATCTGACCTCTGCAATGCATTTTTGCACACAACAAGAACTGTGGATTTTGTCTCTTATCTTGCTAAGAGTGGAATAGTGTTAGGAAGGTGTCGCCAGTTTACAGCTAGGATTGACTTTTTATTTCCCAATAAAGATTCCAATACCTCAACTCAGGGTATCTGCTGATACAGAGTACTCATCCAATACCAGTGATCTTTTTTTCCCAAATTTAAACTAATTGGTATCATTTTGTACTGTTACTGTACAGTAAGGTAACATGAGGCCAGGAATTACCGACTGACTCAATGCAATTTATAGTGGAAATTTAAGATTTTTATTTATTTTGCATTTTGCCTTTAGTTGGTAGCAGACAGTGTGAGATCGACGGGAAACATGGGGCGCGTAAGAGGGGTTTGACATGCAACAAACATCTCGGTCTGGAATCAAACAGAGGACGTTGCAGTTATACGGTATGTGTCTTTATGTATAATGTGGATTGGTAACGTCTGGCTGATATTTAAGGTCAATATTGGCGCTGATACTGACACAGCAAATTCAGCGACCAATTAACATATGTGAGTATTGAAATCACAATATATCCTTTAACTCTGACATCCCAGTGGGCTAATAACATTGGCCACATGTCACAATAACACATCCATGCTGTCATTAATAACCACTTAACTGGCTAACGGGCTCATGTTGAGCCAACATTGACTCGATACGTATGTCAGATTAAGAGTATGGATTGGTTTTGATAAAGCCAGCTTCCTCACTGCCCCCTCTATGTGCTTCTATCTCAGCTCTACGTTTCAGCTAGATTAGGTAAATCCATGAAATCTACCAAACCCATCACATTCTTAATACATGGAGGCTCTACCAGTATCACTCTCCACTGCTCTGAATTGAGTCTTCTCTTTTTTATACCTTCTTTCCCTTAATCACATGCGATTCATATAACAGTGCAAACTTTGCCTTGTTTACCATAGTAATATTATCAAGGACCAGCCCCTTCTCAGGATGTGTTCTTGCAACTTAGCCAGCTGGTAAGCGGAAGTCAGGCAGTGTTACTTGTTAATACCATCAAGGAAAAGAAAGAAGATTTCTTTTAAGACTGTACTGTACCTGACGACTAGTATTTGGCCAATGCCACAATTAAATATGTCAAAATTAAACTTTTTTTTTTCAAACTTAAAGTCTGAAACAGTTTGGCGTTCAGTCTGAATGTTAGGCCAGACCTAATGAGTCTCACAAGTGCATCAGACATGCTGATAATGCTACCAGGGAACTATTCTTTCTTATGCCTGCAGCCTTATCTGAATTCTTTCTCACAGCATCTATGTTTCAGGAGCACAGTGGAGATAGTATGGTGCTTACAATGATGCCGCCTGATTCAAAACCAAAACATAAAGTGCTCTATTGAGTATCCTGAGTAGACCCTTAACCCAAGTGCTGCATCAGAGTCTTCACAGTGTTACATAAGAGAACTCTGACCAGCTTTCATTCTTACTGCCAGGGACAGTGTAAAACGGCAGTGTATTTCAGGGGAAGTTTTTTTATTCGTTCTTGCATTACGTGCTGATCTATCCAGTCAGGACACTGTCCTCGCTAAAAACATTTGGTTAAGATTTGGTTGTTTGTTCGGATGCTTAAAACATCCTTAAAGCCTGCCCCAAAAAGCAGTCCTCTATAGAAATATTACAGCATTGGTCATTTATTTAAACAATATGTTTATGTATCAAAGGTAGAAGACATGTAAAGCATTGTTACTTTGAACCTGGAGACCGTGGTTTGTGTTCCACGTCCTACCAATGGCCAGCTTTTAACTATGAAGGCAATATTTCATAACTTTAGTCAATTAGTTTTATTTGCCTAAATGTAACCATGGTGGTGGCAGATCAGAAAGTGCCCATGAGAAACATTTTTAGAACAGCTACATGGCTCATTTTGGATAGCACTAATACATAACCCCCATATCCTCCAGGTCTGGTAGTGACCATGAGACATTGTCACACACTTCCTGGCCCATCATCTCTCCTCTCTTACTCTCAGTTGCTGTCACTGTCTTTCTCAACACTCAGATGAGGTGTTCTTTAAATTCCTGTAGAGCTCTTACCATCTGTCCAGTGCTGCCTGTTGCGAGGACGCGTTAGTCTGTGCCTCCAACAGCCACCATGGTTGTTTGATTTTGACTCTTCACTTTAATCCTCCACATCTTGTCACACATTTCTCAGTTGAAAAAAAAAGCAAAATCTGGGTGGAAATTGGATTTAAAAATACAATTTGCAATGCTGGCTCTGCAGTCGAATTATTTCTTCTTTTTATTTAGTTTAATTTATTAGTTTATTGACCTTTCAGCATTATCACAGGTTCATAAAAAAGAATTGTCATTCAATTAAAAACACTGAATTATTTTGCTGTTACAATAAGACATCAATACTAAATAGAACACAAAATGTAAAATAGACTAAAGTTACAAATAGACCCAAATTTAAAATTGCACCTATCTAAGCTAAAAAACTAATATCTCTCATCTGAAATCTAAAATCTACTGCACATATAGGGGATTGGTGATCTCCTGTATCTCTCTTCAACATCTTGGGATGGTCAGTTTCTTGTCTGACGACTTATTATTTAACTTACTTACTTAGAGGCACTCTGGCACCTGGTTTCCAGATCTCCTTCTTCTGTACTCTAATTTATGGTACTGTTTATGGACCCATTTAAGTAATTAGCATCATATGATATAAGCGGGGCCTTTTCCATATGAGTTGTGGCCAGCAGTAGTGGAATGTAACTAATTACATTTACTCAAGTACTGTAATTAAGTACAGTTTTGAGGTACATGAGTATTTCCAGTATTTTCCATATTTCCATTCTACTCCTCAACATTTTGGAAGCCAATATTGCACTTTTTACACCACTACATTTATTTGACAACATTAGTTACTAATTACTTTGCAGATTCAGATTATTAATACAAAAAAAAAATCAACTAATAGGTGTATTATTATGGATTAAGATAGAAGACTGTATAAAGTAGATGAAATTAGTCCCACCTTTACCAGCTGCAACATTAGTGATATTTACACATGAATGCATCCCTAATTATAATCCAGTGATGTAATATATATTATTCTGAAATGGGCCATTCTGCATAATGAGTACTTTTACTTTTGGTACACAAGTATATTTTGAGGCTAATACTCGTGTACTTTTACTTACTTGCTTCCACAACTGGTGGCCATGCAGACAATACCTATCAAGCAAAACAACTTCACTCTACTCACTTGCTACTATATTAATCTCCTTTCTGTCTTTTTCTTTCTTTCTTTCTTTCCTCTACTCAGCGGCTTTTCTAATCACATGCACTCCTATATTAGAGATAACATGACCTTTTGTGTGTTGGCAGTTTCCTGTGTGACCTTTAAGAGTGAGGCAGACTGAGAACAGCTGTGGATCGAGTGAAGCATAATGCGGGGCTAAAGTGGACTCCATCAGAGTTCAGCCGGAGAGGGCCATTAGAACTCTTTGTCCTCAACTGGAAAATGAGAAAATTAGTCACCTTTACATATGTGCAAGTGTAGCCAAGCTTACAAGGACTGCTTTGACCTCATCTCTTGTTCTCTTCAGTAGAACAGGCCCTCCAGATCTCGCCTTGTTCCACAAGTAATCTGTCACTTTCACTCTTTCGTGGTGTTCCTCCTCATCACATTCTTTGCCGCCCATTGGTTTCGGACTCCTGCCTCTATTTTCTCTCTCAAGCTCCATCACGCTTTCAATTTATCTCTCCCTCTTCTCTGATTCCCATTACCAGAGTAAATATGTAAAGTTTGAGGGGTTTTTTTCCCACTGTAACCAAAGTAGTGAATAAGTAGTCATCATATATACTTTCATTTACAACGCTCATCTGAGGCAGATGTATAACAGTTCACCTTGTTTGAAGCACAGCAGTGAAATTAACTTGGACTTGTTTACCTTCATGTTTCCTTTTGTTACTCTTCTTTTGCATATTAAAAATAAATTGTATTGTATCCCCTCTATATACCTTACTCGCTGGTGAGTGATAATCATATTGAAAGTAATTTAAGAGTAAGCATATCTCTAATATGCTAGGCCTGGCTTTATGTTTGCAGTTAATATTCAGTGGCTGGTTATAGAAAGAAGAGAAAAATACAGCTTTTTACTTTATATGGGCATTGGGCATCAACACTGTGCAGTCTGATGCTGTCTTTCCCTCTACCAGGCTCCCTCTTCTTCTATGTGTGGTTGTTCAAGCATGCACTCATGTTATTTCCAACGGAACAACAGTATTCCCTTTTGGCTTTAACTCCATTTGTGAAACAAATAACTTTTCCATTACCTAGATTCCCTATGCTCTGCCGGTAGCTTGGCTTTTCACCTGTGTGAATTAACACCATGCACACACTGGTGAACACGCAAGGAAACAAACACACATGCACGCACACACATGCATGCAAACAGACACACACTGCCATGCCTGATTAGAGAATCATTGTTATTGTTTGATGGATTGTCCATTTACCCATTTTCTACCCTCACATCTTTCTCCACAGCCACATTGTTCAGGTCCTCCTGCGGGATTGTGAGACACTCCCATACCAGCCAATATACAATAATTCCTCCAATGTGTTCTAGGTGTGTCCCTAGAGTCTCCTTCCCTTTGATGTGCGTGTAACACCTCAGACACCACAGATTAGGCAAAAGCAGCGCAGCTAAGCTAAGGTTTAGATTTATTTTAATCTAACAACCTGTATTGTACTTGTATGTTTGGGGAAACAGCCTTTCCCACTTTGAAATTCCACATGAATGCACTGAAAAGCCGGATGTCTGCGTTTTTATCAGAGTGGAGGCAATCAAGTGTACATTTTGCAAACCTATATATATATGTGTGTGTGTGTATGTATGTATGCTGTACATATAACATATTCCCACATGAACACATGCACATATCCACACACACACACACACACACACAGTGTTCCCATGAATACACAAAGGGAAAAATACTTAATCTGAAATAATACCCAGTTGGGTGCTACAACATATAATTTTCATTTTGATTATTCCAGTTTCTCTGGAGTGATGTGGTTGTCTTGGTGGGAATGATAGAGCAGTGCAGTGCAGAAGTACAGAATGGTAATGATATCCTACAGGAAAGGTTCCAGCTGTGCAGCGATAATCATTTCTACAGGATTAAGGCCTGACCCACATCAGCCCAGAATATTAGCATTCTGAGAGAGTACTGCGGCAAGATTCCACACAGACTAAATGCCTGCAGTTACTAGGATGGGAAAGAGGAAGGAAAATAGGAGTGGGAGACAGAGTGAGTGGGAGAAGCAAAGACAGATTGAATCATGTGGGAAAGAATGTCAGCTTTTAGTATGTGTCAGTACTTGCATGTTTGTTGTATGTGTGTTTCCTGGCGTGCTTTTTAAGGTGAGCCCTCCTGCCAGCCTGTGTTTGGAGCTGCACGCTGTGGATTCATTTGCATCTTAACTCCCGCATTGAACGAGAGAGGTATCTGTGAAATTTCCTGCACCACAGTGACATTGGATGGCTGATATGGAACTTCAGAGGAATTTTATTTAAATTTCATTGATTTTTTTTTCTGCTGAAAGCCATTGGCATTTAAATACAGATGGCCTTGCCACCAGTTTGAGGACCAAAGAGGGTTTTTTTGGCCAGAGCAAGATCAATCAAAGAATCGAAAAATGCAGATAAACAAGCAGAGGTTTTATGATCTCCACATTGCACAACAGTAGTGCCTCAAGCCATTTTTATCCAACCAAGATCCTGCTTCATGGCACTTTTCACCTGTTTCTTTTATCAATGATGGTACACCCTTTGATCTTTGATATAGTCCCAGGTTTTAAAGACTAGAGGGCCTAAATCTGTCATTAGAGTGATAGAAGATTTCATAGCGCAACATCTTGTAGTAATTACAAAGTTTAGCAAACAGCTTTTTAGTGGGCCTCTGCCTTGAATCTTTCACTCAGATTTACATTTGTGGTGGGTGTGAGCTAGCATCAGATGGTTTGTTAGAAATAATGAAAACACTGAACCACTGGCCCACTCAAAGCTATTAAGAGAAAATTATATTTTTTTCACCCAGGGTTTAAAAGTTTACCATCATTCCTGTTGGTTATGAGAACAAATAACTAACTCGCTGCTTTATTAAAGTTTCGGAGATGGGAAAACAACTTCACAACTGCATTCACTGGGTAATTAAAATTAGCCTTAATTCTGTCCTTTTAAGGAAATTATAAAGTAGACCATGTACAGTACTTTTAATTCTGCATTGCACTGGCCAGATTATATATTGTTTCATTATTTCTTGCACATGCTCTCCTCCTTCTGGGTCTGCATGAGTGTGCAGCAGCCACAGATTCCCAGCAATCTCGTAAAATCTCTAGATCAGGGTTTGTCAACTAAACAAAGGGCCGGTAAAACCAAAACTTCGAGTTTACTCAAGGTCGACAACAGGCAAAAGTCAAAACCAGGCAGGCAGGGGAGTTAAGGCAAACGTATAGGGGATCAGGTTAGAGAGCAAGAGTCCAAAAAACAGGCAGGGGGTCATAACACTCAAAACTCAGGCAGGAAGAGAAAATGGCTAGAACACTAAGACATAAGCATAAAAGATGATCTGGTGGGGAATGAATGGAAGTGGGCCGGTATATGTGCTACTGGGCTGATGGGGAAGTGGAAACAGGTGTGCAAGTGGGCGAGGGGGAGGTCAGGTGATGGGAAATGGCAGGAAGACAGGGGTTACTGCAGGGCAGGTGGAAGTGGCAGGATCTGAAATGAAAGGAGAGAAAGTACAGGACAGGGGGGGAAAGCAGACAAGGAAAATTGGAATTGGCTGACACTGTGACAGTAGTGAAGTCTTTGCTAATGGTGGCAGCCAAACATTAACCTTTGACAGCTGTTTCATATGAACAGGTCCTATGTGGGTTGATCGTGCATTCAGTAGACTCTCGTCATGCACACATCTCCTGCACCCTGCTCGAGAACCGCAGGTTGGCTAATCTAATCTAAATCTCTCCTTTTTTTAATCTTTTTCTATTTGCTTTCCACTGTAGACAAAACTGTGTGTTCATGAATACTGTAGGTACTGTAGGCCATCCGTCAAGCTTAAGTAGATCTGCATTGCAGTGGTCAAGTGTCAAACTTTCTTTGGAACCAGAGGAGTTTCCTCTGTTAATCAGCAACTGCTTACAGTATAAAACCAACTAACTAATCTCACAGAGCTGAACCTTGTCTCTATTTTCCCTTAATTAATACCAGATCACATAGTTCTTTTCAGCAAACCTCCAAGGGAATTGTTAGGAAATTAGAGATCCATAAAAAAATGTTTTACCCAAAAGCCTCTGAAATTAGTGGGTGAAGAATGTGCTTAATAATTCTTCATTTGGTCTGGGTGAAGCAGTGTTGGCAGGATTGTCTGCAGATGCAGAGCGAGGTCCTTGCTTTATACCATTTTTATGTCTGTTTAGGAGACGCACAGGATATAGCGCACAAATCACTCTCTCTGCTTTTTTTATGTAGAAGAGTAATAATTGCAGTGTATGTCCTCAGTATTTAAAGTTTTCTTTAAGTTTTTTTCTTTTAACTTTAAGAAAGTTTTCTTCCCTGTTGAGACATATCTAATAAAATTGTACCACATTCTTTTTCATTTTTCATGTCAGTGCAGACAGTTAGTAACAATCACTCTGTTTCTGCTTGATCCCAAAACAAAAACAAAACAATTTGCTTAGCCACCGCAACATATCACACATCATGTGACAACAGATTTCATCTTCACACAATTTGTTTGAGTGTCCTGTGTGACTGGCTGAAGGAGGCTTTCTGTGATGATATTTTGTCTGTAGACAGGCAGCAGGAGTGTGTTTGGAGTGTGTTTGGAGAGGTTTGGGTGACCTGCTCGCAGACAGTGGATGTTTTGGGTTCTTCACACGCTGTAGTCATGCTAAAAGTGATGATCCTTCCTCAGATATTATATAATCTTAAATGTACTTGTATATGAAGGATCTCTTTCATCCAAGATTATAATTTTTCAGGTGGTTCATTTCTAATTCTTTAATATTTTGAGCATTCAGTGACAAAAAAGACCACTTATCCACCACAAAATCCTTTTTTTTTTGTCCAGCCACAGTTTTCTATAGCGACCTGTTTCAGTAGCCAGTTGGTGATCACTTCTGTATTTCTTTAAGATTTGTCAGTGTACAGGGCTTTTAATTTGAATGAAATACAAGGCTAGTTCTTCTTCCTTCTCCTCTCAAACCACTCAGGTCATTGTTAGAGTCAGTGCTCACACCCTAGCCCGGACAAATAAACTTTAATTATGTGCTGTTCTCTATTTCTTCAGCTCAGCATGTTTTCATTGAGCTTCGGTGCAACCATGAACACACTGTCCGGCTGCTGGAAATCAGGGTGTACATTTTCTTTATTGTAATCTCAGCTGTTTGCCTGCCCAACTGGACATTGGTAGAGATCTTCACTTACAGCAAGATGCATGTAATAGCCCTGACACTATTTTCTCTAATCATATCCAAAGTAATTGTAAGGCTGGCTTTATGGAGAAAGGGAATCTCTAGTGCTCGTCTGTGCAAGGCCTCAGTCATTATGTTGAGAGAATGAAATTGTATCTACTATAACTGATATATTTTGTGTTTACCTTGGAAGAACAGAGGTAGGTGAGAACAGAGTTTGCTTGACAAGAAATTCAACAAGCAGTTTGTAGGCAAGATTTAAAGAGTTTTCTTCAGATTTTCTTTACTAGCTGATTCATTCCTGCCTGAGGGTCATTTAAAGCTGTTAAATCTGAGACTTTTACAATCCCAACCTACTAACTCACATGCACACACGTGAAAGCACACAGCAACACAAGCATGCACTCACATATTCAAATGGCACTTCACCTGCTTTTATGAATCCAGAGATATTATGAGAGTCGGCAGCACTCACACCAAATGGATCATTCTTGTGTGTGTAGATGATCTCCGAGCTGAACCTGCCTCACTTGGAGACAAATTTGTCAAGGAAATAATTGTTCAAATGTGCCCTGAGCATGTATTATATATGCACTTTTAGGCACACACACACAGATGCAGACACCCATGATTGCTGGCTGTGTATATTTCTGAGTGTATCTCAGGGCCACTTGTCTCTGAAATGAATTACCACGCTGCCTCACTGGTAATACCTGTCTCTTTATGGAATCAATTAGAGTCCACCATAAGGCACAGCTTCTGTTGTCACACAGAGAATAATCACTCCCACTATCTCTGAGCCCAACAGACCATGGATAAATCTACTGTAGGGTACTGTATAGTTTAGTGATGAAATGGTCCTTATTCATCATTTAAAGTTTGCGCATTGTGATAAGTGAGTGGATGTGTGTGTGTGTGTGTGTTTTCAGCAATGTGCATTTCTGATCGCTGAAGATGCACATATTTAAATAGAGTAAATTAACTTTGAGCTAGTTGGTAGTTGGTACACTTTTTAAACCATTTGAATGCAACCTGTTGACACAATTTCTGTCAAAAATGTTATTTTTTATTTCACATAACTTAGTTACAATATAATCAGAACACACAGAGACGTCTAAAGGCCAGTTCAGACCAAAGATTCGCGACGAGATGAAAGCATTTTAGAACGTTGCAGGGAAAAGTTGCAGTGGTGTGATCTGGCCCGTCTCAGCTCGACTCAAGGCAGCTGATGGCGTCGCCTGAGACTCAGCTTGACAAATCACCACGTCACCTGTTTCAACAGCCAATCAGCTCGTAGCAAAGTCAGCCGGTCATCTCGACCCTCTTGTTTTTTTTATGTTTTCGCCATTTCATCAATACTAGAAATGCAACTGTAGCAAGTAACTTACTATCACTATCCTCATTCATATTTTAAGATGCTACAAATTATATCCAGCTACAAAAAAAGCCTGAAAAGCTGGCAGATAGAACAGAAGTACAGAGAATTGTTGCTATGGAAATGATACACCGTCTTGTCTACCTGCATTGGTGTAAACTGGCAGGTTTCAGATCGTTGCAGACCCGGCACATTGCAAGTAGTTGCAAGTTTCAACTCGTCTCATCGCTATACACATACTGCTGAATTCAGCAAACTTACTTCTTCCAGCAATGTCTATGGATGATAAAGATTCATAAATCCACTTAGAAATCATATAAAAAAAACAGCCCTTTAATCTTCACATTAAAATCATCAAATTTAGACATTTTATTCAGTATCAAAACCAATCCAGGTAACTGGTACCTGTACATCCATTGTTACAGTACAAGTTAAAAATGCTAGTAGCCTATGCAGCATGACTTTCCATGGTGCAGATTCACCAAAATATAAAAAAATAAGCTAAAAAAAAACAAGGCTCAGGTGTAACCCACAGCTGACTCACTGACTTATACAATATGGCAACCTTATATAAAGCATGATGGGAGCCCTGGTGGAATCTCTCAAAATACCTTGATATCAAATAGAAATAAGAAAATGAAAAAGAGAAGTGATCAATTTGACAATTAGATCGTTTAGTTTAGCTTTATCCCAGAACTAAGGATCAGAATGCTCAGAGGTCTGAGCATCTATCATACCTCTATCCATTCATGTAGAGATATTCATTATGTGTTAAAACGTTGTGGAAATGTAGACAAAAAACTCAATTTAAATCGTTTTTAAAATAACAATTGTCCTAGAATTCTATAGCACCACTGACATGCCAACTGGTGTCATCTCTGAGTAGCCTAACGTATTTGAAAATAACAGTATATGGCATTCCTAGCTAAGACATGTATTGCATCTGCCATAAGCCTGTAAATAAAAGAAACAAGCAAAAACAGCCTAGTTTTTAAAGGGTTAAAAATCTGTGTTGACATAAAGCTAATAATGTGTAACACCCAAGTCATTAATAGACAGTATGGTAATTGCTCTCAAGGTGAGAACCCATTAAACACAGAGACAAAGAGACAACAAAGACGCTGCTTCATAAACAAAGAGTTTGTAGAAGACGTGAAGGATGACTGTCAGTGTCAATATATACACTTAGCTAAACTATACAGGGCTGGTATTCAATCTACAATGAAGAGATGTCTGACTTAGAGCCCCTGATGGAAATGATGGCATGACATCAAGCTGCCTTATACAAATGTAAATGTTTGTGTATCCTTATGTCTCTCACTTAAGTCACAGGGTTACAAGCATGTGCGTAAACAGCATGGACACATACCGCCACTGTATACTGTATCTATGTATGTATACTGATACATGCTGCTTAGTTGGCTTAACTTACAGTCAAACACATTGACTATTTGCATGTGTGTATGCACTCACACACGCACACAATCTTCATTTTCTGGTGATAATTGAAAACCTTGTTCTCTCTGCTCGTGGATAAGCTAGGAAGGCAAAGTTAACTTTTCTGTTCCTATAGAAACCAAATCTCCGTTGTATTCTTTTGAAGTAATGGTCCTCAGGGACAAAAGGAGAAGAGTGAAAATAGGATATGATGTATTGTGTTTTGATGTCTTCAAAGTAGGGTCCTGGCAAGGACTCATAGTTTGGATCATCAAGAGGATGTTAGATTTATGAGAACATGTGATATCAAATTTACAGTAACAGGGCAGCAGAACAGAACAGAAACTGAGGAAAAATTAGTGATGAAGAGTCATCATTTTAGAGATCTGTGCCGTGCAGCTTGTTTAATCTCTTTTGGAGACAAGGAGGCACTG
The DNA here is from genome assembly GCA_008360985.2 of Macquaria ambigua. Classification (NCBI taxonomy): domain Eukaryota; kingdom Metazoa; phylum Chordata; class Actinopteri; order Centrarchiformes; family Percichthyidae; genus Macquaria; species Macquaria ambigua. The sequence goes on from VMKM01000328.1 coordinate 76,300, forward strand.
ATTGATGCTGAGCTCTCCCCCTGGCATGATGGAGCATACAGTATATATTCTGTAGGTAGACACACACACATACAAATACACACACAAATCAAACACAGCCTGCTTCTCACAGGAAATCATTGCAGTAATTAACATCCTAGCGTGCTCCCTCATTGCCACTCTGATTGGCTGAAAGTCATCCTAAGAAGCAGCTCCGCACAGTTCCCACAGGTATTTTGCCAGAGTGAAATTATCCTGGCGCTTGCCAAGTACCAGGGGACATCATCAGCCTGTGTTAGTGTGTAAACATTTCTGTTTTCCCCAGTGCCCCTGTCCCAGTGTCTCCAGCCCACTCGGCACAAGTCATTTGTCAGCCTTGATTTAGATTTATCAACACATAGGCCTCCTGCGGCTGGAGCTCAATCTGCACTCCCACTCAAAAGTCCTGAATTTACCGGCCACGCTCTTTGTGGATTTGGAAGGGGGTGGGGGGGCCTGGGTGACAGTTGGGTAAGAGGGGGGGGGGGGGATGTGATGGAGGGGAACAAGAACGAGGAGAGAAAGAGATGACAAGGAGGGAGGGTAAGAGAGGAGTGTGAGACAAACAGAGAAAAGGAAAGATGGAGGGGAGGAGGGGTGGCGAGGCCTATTCGTCTGTCCAGGCCTCAATTGAAAGTAGCTGAAGTGGTGTGTTGAGATTTGAGGGTCAGGATCCAAAACCAGAGGGTGAGAGCAAGGACAGAGTGCTAGAGGTGTGATAAGAGGCAGAGGTGTGGGAGGTGAAGAGGGGTGGGCACCCCTTTTGTGTTATAGAAAGGAGGAGGGGTGAAAGGATGTGTGTGTGTGTGTGCTGAGGGATGTGCTGTGAGGAGAACAGAAAAAGGTAGGCAGGTGATGAGACAACAATAGGACAAGGGGGGTTGGGGTGATGTTCAGAAGATAAGTCAAAGCTTTGGTTGGAGGAAATAGCTGGATGAACACCCAGAAAAAGGTTAGCTGCAAGATGGAGGGGCGACATATCTGGAGGATAAAGAGGAGATACAGAGGGTCTCAGGAAGCGAAGATATGTGTGATATAGTGCATGGAGAAAGGAGATGAAAGAGAAATAGTAAATTAATTCCTTAGATCTGTTATTCTCAAGACAGTGCATGAGTGTAAAGCCAGGGGTATGTGTAAAGCTCCAGAGGGTGTGCAAAAAAAAGAAATCACAATTTGTGCATAAAATTATTACATTTAGGTACAAATGGCATGAGCAAGTCTTGTCACTATTAAACTGCAAATTAGTGTAATGTATCTTCATGTTTTAAATTAGGCATGAATGTCTTGCAGTCCAAATTGGTTTGAATGCGCCATATTTCGGTCTAAACGTTCTCTATTGTTGTGAATTCTGTGTGTTGTTCCAAATTTCAACAATAAACAGTTATGATTTTGCTTCCTCTGACTGGCTTTATCTTCACCCTGATGAAGGCCACGAGCCGAAATTTGTTGGTCTAACAATAAAGTTGTTGCTGGAGTAGCAACAGCAGCTTAGGTTCATGGGCATCTTAGTATTTAGAGCCATCTGCCATGCAAAGCTAACAGAAAAAAACATAATTTCTCAGAAACTAAGTTGAGATAATCGGAAATTGCAGCTTTAATAAATATATATTATTTTTACATTATCCTTTGTTTCTTGAGAAACATTGAGGAAATCATTAAAAGTAAAATTTGAAATGGAAATTCAGAGTGGGGAAAAATACTCCTTCCATTTCGCATCTCTACTATGGTTAGTCTAAAAACTAATTCAACATCTCAAATTACAAAAACAAGAATAACAAAATAGCTACAAAAAAGGGAGTACCTGTGGATAATAGTGCAACAAGGGCGTTTGAGGAGTAGATAAAACATTCATGTCGATATTTGTTTGGTCACAGATCTGACAACACGGCTGATGATGTAACAATGTCAGTTAAACTGCTAAGGGACTGTGCCAGTGGCGGTTGCTACTAGCAACCAAATGTCCCACTGAAAATAACTGCCGGTGACAGAATAATAAACCCTGTGGACCTCTGAGGTCCGTCAGCGCTGGTCTGTTCATTGTTCCCAAAAGTAAATCCAAACATGGTGAAGCGGTTTAAATCTGAGCTAAAATGTTTCTCATTGCTTTTAATAAAAATGTAGGCTTTTATGAGATCAGCACCAAAAATGTGTTTATTTATGCTGCCATTTATTCATTTCATGTCATTCATTCTGTTGTTTTAGTTTCAAAGTCTTATGTAAAGCACTATTCATTACTTTGTATTACTTATTGCATTGCTTTGTATTTGTAGTCTATTCACCACAGCAGGTGTTGTTTAGGCACCTCTCCTGTCTCATTAACACCTCAGCAGTGGTTATTAAGGAGAAGGGACTCTCCATTCACTTTGCCTGACCGGATTTTCTATCCAATTGGGCATTTATCCCACTGATTCATCAGTCACAAGCCTGCTCATCTAAACTCCAAACTATGTTGCCTACTGTGTGACAGATGCTTTCTGATCTTGTCTTACTTCTAACAACTGTGCTGGTATTAATAAACTGCAACTCTTACTTGGGCTGTTGACGTTTTTAAATTGTATCGGTGTTGTAACATGAAGTGGTATTTGGACCAAGTGTTATTAAGAAAGTATATATTACCGTGATCATCATATTCTTTGTTTAGTCCACTTAAAATACCTTTTGCAAATCCCAACCTGCTTTTCTCACAGGCAACGTTGTTCCTCATTTCAGTTTGGAAATATGGTGTGGTGAGGGAATAGAGGGCCTTTCTGTTGACAGAAGTAAGATGACACAAGTGTGTGAACGGGGTGAGATTAAGTCCACTGTGATACGTGGGTTAGTAGTGGATGGTCTGGGTTGGCGTGAGCAGATCTAAGTTAGTGAGCTTTGGTTTTGATTGAGTTAGCCTGGCCTCAGTTGGTATTCTGGTCAGTGGGTCAGCGCCTGCAGCCAGGTCTCTCCTGGGTCGTTCGTTAAAATGATGTTCCTCGTCAAGTGTTCAAATCACACCATTTAATTGGCCTCCAGCACCCTGGACAGGAGCCAATTACAGCTCCCTTTCTCTTATGCTCTGCATGTCTGCACTTGTCTTTTTAAATGCAATGTTCACACTATTCTTTTCCTCTCCACCTTTTTTTGTTTGTTTGTTTTTCCTTTAAACTGTCATTTTCATCATCACAGGTATTGACATAAATTTTCATTTTCAAAATACTGTCTGGCAAGTCGCACATTTTTTCAGAGGGCAAAGTGCCCCGGCTTCCTTAAGACGCTTGAAAGGCAGTTTTTAGAAGGATGACTCCCAGTGTCATTGAGGGAAAATTACATTCTCTTTGGTCTCATTTTGGCCACAAAAGGAGATTTCACGTGAACCCACAGCAGTGGGAAAAGTGGTCCCCAAACCCTCTGGCGTAAAAATGAAAGAAGCATAAAAGAAAGGGAGGATGTGGAGCCTGCCTGATAAGACATGAGCTACAAGGACATGTTGTAAGAGAACAGGAGAACACAGTAGTTTCTAAATGTCTAAATTACAGTATGCCAGAGGGCAGAAAGGTTAGAAAGGCAAGGGTTCACAACATGGGTGAGCTGGAATGTGTTGAGGAAATTTAATTCTATTCCCATGGTCATACTGTCATGGGCTATGGACACGGCTGAGGTTTGAGGACGTGGTGGGGCACTGGCACTTGTTGCTACGTTGATCCCTCAGTCAGCATGAAATTGGGAGAAAGATAAAGGAGTGTTTATTTAGTTCATCATCACATCATCGCATAATCCCCCACAGTGCCTCTCATGGTATAATGAGCCTCTGTCTTCCGCTGCCTCGGACAGGACACCTATTATGTCATCAAAAAGGGACGATTAGCAGACGAAAGGGGAGATGAAAGCAAGGGCACCAACTACCTGTTCACAAAGGCCGTAATTTTTACCGGTAATTAAAGGCTGACATTTCCCTGATGGATCATCAGGGGCCACGGAACAAACGGGGAGAAGGAGCGACAGAGAGGAAAAGAAGCAGGATTCTCCTCTGTTAAAAGCTCTCAGGCTTGTAATGGTAATTAAGGGCTTGTCTCTGGAGAGGGGACGATATTAGAACAGAAGAGAGGCTGAGGTGGTGGAGGGGGTGGGCCCCAGCTCTTTCATGTTCTCATTGCCCTTACTCATTCCCCCACTTATTCTGCCCAAATCCTCCAATCTGCTCTTTCACTGTACTTCTCACCCCTCCAGTTCCCCCACCTCGCACCGACCTGCACTTCTCCGCAATGCAGAGCAAAAAGTAATCAGTTCAGCCTATCGTCATTGTTCCACTTCAGCTCACTGCTATGCCGCGAACAAAAAGCCACATCTTTACATATAGTAAGGCTTATTTGCAGCTTTTATAGAATGTTTTAAAAGCTGCTCGATAAAGCAAGTATTTATCTGGTTGTGTGCACCCAGAATTTAGTTCTGGCTCTCGTCCAATTAGAGCTGACTTTGATTGCAGCTTGGCATCGGCACAAATCCACAGAGGTCCTAATGTGGCACAGTACCTGTCTTTACTGTATTTTCTGTCCCGACGGAGCCCGCAGAGCTGCTCCTACCCAGCACAGTAGGCGTTGTCATGGTAACCTGCAGGCTGCTAAGGGAAAGGAATGTTGACAGACAGATTTGGATTTTTCTGAGCTCAACACCCCACTCCCGATACAACCAGAAAACAGTAAACACACCTGCCCAGTTACAGTTCTCTGGAGAGGCCCCCCCTGCAGGGAGAGGAGAGTCTGGACGAGGAAGCGGGATCCGATATTTTTAGCGACGGGGATTGGGATGAGAATTTCAAGGAATCTCTAAGGGATGTTGTTGACTAGCTGTCGTCCGCCTTCTTTTCTCAATGCTCCATTTTTTTTATCACTTTCTGCCTCCCTCCAACTCATATCACTCTCTTGCTCTTGACTAGAGTGTGTGTATATTGTGAAAGTGTGCCACTTTATGATTTTGGGGTGAATCTGAGGCTGCATGTAGTTTACATAAGAGAGCATACAGAAAAATGTATGTATTATCATATGCAACATGCACTAGGGACTTTCTTCACTGCCACTTCATAGTGTTCCATCCATTTTTAACCACACAGATGGATACACCTCCCTTTGCTACAAACACACACAGAGACACACACAGGGACACACATGCACACATAGCAGTAATTTACTGAAAGCAATCTCACATATACCACAAAGCACCACTCAATCTTAAGATAGTTTGAAATACAGTATATCGTAATTTTGTTGTTCAAAGCCACTCTTGTCTCGTTATTGCTTGCCTTGTTTGCTCTCTTATCCTTCCTGTGTGCAGAAAAAGGATTACACAGTACCATGTGCACCATTTTTTATGCTTGTTTCACACCTTGTGGGGGAAGAATCATGACTGACAGGTCTTGTATCAGATTCTCCTGCAGCGATATCCACGTGAAATCTTCACAAACAAGATCTCTCTCTCTCTCTCTCTCTCTCTCTCTCTCTCTCTCTCTCTCTCTCTCTCTCGCTGCGTGTCTCTCTATCTCTCACAGACACACACCAATGCAGTACATATGCACACACAAGCACTTTCTGCTTGGCCATTTTAATTAATGCTTAAAATACCGAAACTCTGAAATTAAAGTCTCTGTCGAAAGCAGGGCTGTAGAATAATGCTGTTTTGTGTGAAAGCCTTGTACATTAACTCCACTTTTGGTGATTTTTCACTTCAGATGATGGGTTATATGGCCTTACATGGAATGAGACAGTTCTCTCATTCTTAGGTTTATAGCCCACCTTAAAATCTAATTTGAGAAACTCAAGCTAAAAACAAGGCTGCTTTACCTCTGCTGCTCTTAACTTGTCACATGTTGACATTTAAAGAATATGAGTTTTTCACCTGAAATATGTCAATACATCAATATGTTACTGCCAGCGTAATCTTATAGGTTTGCGTTTGCTTGCACCATCTTGGTTTCCCAACCAAGCCTCAATCATAAGGACACCAACTGGTTGCCCTTAAGTAGTCGCATCAAGTGAATGTCAAGGAGGAGAAAAAAAGCAGAGAAAATTACAAGTTGAGGTTTTTTCTGTTCTTATTTTAACATAAGTGAAACAACTATAGTGCAAAGAGGTTGTAACGCAGGAGAAAAAAACACTTACACAACGGAAAGCAGGTTGACTACTGTAGAAAAATGTGATTTCTATACAGTAGACACAGAATGGCAAGGTGCAAACATACAGCACCATAAATATTCTATCAGCAAGCAGATGATGTGCCTTTTTAAATTTTATATGTGAGGATAATGAGAGCCCAGTCCCCATGTTTTCACAAAGTAATGAGGCATGGTCTTATTTTGAAGCATGATGACCACACGTTAACCATAATCTGTAGTTACTAAGTGTGTTTCCATTCAAAAAAAAGAAAAAAACATTAAAATAAAACCTGAGTGGGAAAAGCTGGAAATACGAAATAAAAGTTGAAATATCGCAAAAAAGTTTCTACACTTGGCTGAGGTGGAAAAGTTAAAAACAAAATGCGACAAAGTGCATTTGAAACAGAATAAATCATGACATACATAAAGCATGCGACTTAAACGTCCACTTAAGCTTAAGAGACGAAAAGTAGCAGCAGATAAAAAACATCAGATCTGAGATGTAACTTAACTGTAACTTCAACAGAAATGGCACATTTCCATCACGTTTTCCACATTGCTTTCGTTAGTTTGACTGGTGCTCTTTTAATTACGACATCTCATTGCGCCCTCTTCTTCTGCGGAACGGTTTAATGGCACAGACTGGAGAATTAGCACCACCAGCTGTTTATCTCGATGCGTTCAACTCCTAATATTCACATAACAAAAACAGATGGAAACGCACATTCATTTGCATTTTCTTTTGCAAATTTTCTGGAAATTCTGTGCTAAATTTGATGGATGCTTGGCTCCTGACTTGACGTTGAAGAAAAAGAAAATAACACCGACCATGAGTCTACAAAAGTCATGGGGATTCATCCACTGCACCATGAATATTTGTACCAGATTTCATGACAATCCATCTGATAAATAAAAAGCTCAACAATTGATGTTTGTTGTGGTTGCTTCCTTTGAATGTTTGACCTTCACTGTACAGATTGATGTACAGTATGTTGAGAGTTTGACACTAGAAAGCTGTTTTCACATTCGTCTGCTGTACTGTGAGTTTGAGACATGCACATATGGGCAAAATCTTGTGACATCACAACCAGTGTGGAAGCCAATCATGATCTAATTACACAAGAACAAGTGAAAACTTGAAATCTCCAGTGCACATGCTGTACACTCAGAACAAACTTTAGTGAAGATTTCAACTCCAGTAGTTATACTTTTGAAGTTAAACGTACTTGCATTCAGTTTAGCGATTTATTTTAATAAGAGAGGGTAAGTAGATGTGTTTTTAAACATTCTAAGCCTTTTTTGAGGTTTAGTGAGCATATTGTGTAGAAAATCTGTATTGCACAAACTTTAATTCAATTATTTTTTACATGTCTCACCATGTGTCTGGACAGGATCTTTATTTTGCTGTATGATCATCATATTGCAATTACAAATGTTCTTTAAAATGAAACAGTGCTTTTGCAAGACAAGATGGAAAAAGGGAGGCGATGCATGCGGCTGTTTCCCTTGGTAACCTCATGTTTTTGGATGAGCCCGCAGAGAGAAGACTAGTGAGAACAGGCAGTCCTGAGGATGTGATGTGGTGTTAATAGAAGACTGGTTTTCTAATTATGATATTTTGGCTGTCAACTGTGCAAACTTTTGACATTCATGTATCCCCAGACTCTCAACATCTCCTGCATTTGATGGTTTGCAGAGATTAATTATTTAGTTTAACTGGGGTGGTTATTTTGCAGCAACCTGGTGTTTTGTTGTGCATGATTTCATTACGGCAACCCCAACATATCATTGTACGTAATGGCAGTGTGTTTTGGTGCCACACTTTTCAAATTATAGTAGCTGGTATAGTATCAACTAAAAGTGGAATTAGGAAGCACATATGACATGTGTAATGAACATTTCTAGAATGAGTGACGTTTTAATGAAATTTTAATAGATACTTCAAATAATCCATTTTTACCAAAATACCAACACCTCAACTTGCTTGGTTTACATGGAACTCCCATCTCACTGTGCCTCTCCTCCCACCTGCACGGAGCTAAAGAAAAACAAACAAATGAGCAAAGTGCACTTCAGGGTGAGGAGAACACCAACACGTGGTTTCGCTTCTTGTGCCAGACTTCACCCTGCCTTGAAAATAGAGCACTAAGAGAACATTGGGTTGTGCTGAAGATCAGAGTGCGTTATGAAACATCAAACACACTCTGACTATGACTTATTCAAAAAGCACTTCAGATTGTTTCTTATTTATTTGTAATAAAACATGATGGGGGCTGTCACACACAAAGAAACACACAAACCAACTCTGCTCCAAGCAGTGGCATGTGAAAGACAGGGGGTCTATTCAGTGGATTCTGGAAGAAAGAGATGAGACAGAAAAGACAGAAATGACATTGACGTGAATGTGTGTGTCTGTTCGTTTATAATCATGTTTGTATGCGCATTGGTTTTATTGTTTCTTTTTTTCTGCCTGTCTGTTCATTCATCTGCCCTTCTGTCTGCGTATCTGTCAATCTCACTGTGTGCTCTGTGCATCTGCGCTACAATTTGGACAGCATCTGCAGAGTGTTTTCCGTGCAAGGTTTGTTTTCCTCTCCTCTGGCTTGGAAGGTATTCCTCTGTCTGAATCTGAGTGCCAGCTCTGTGAAAGCCAAATTATCCCAAATACTGTGAAATCAGCTAAACATGCACCAAGGGTTGATGCGAATCATATTCATGAACCTGTGTAGCACACGGGCATTTTATACTCTTTCTAAATCCAATCACCATTCCTGGTCTCTCAAGCTGTTTCACTCATTTAGGGTTTGCTTGTGTTCCATTTTGTTGCTGAACGTTTGTTTTCTAATGGAGGGCTTCTTTTATGATTGTTTTGAAAGGCATGATGTGGTTTTCTGTTTACATCCGTATTCGGCATGAATGCACTTACAATAAGTACTTATTGTAAGTGCATTCAGTAAGCACATCTGTTATTATTAGTTATTGTAAGTCACTTTAGACATATTCATCTGCCAAATGAATGCAGTGTACTTTAATTGGTATCCACAAATGTAATGGCTATTTAAAACAAGGGGTGTCCCTGCCTGAGAATTTACAAAGTCGAATCTGATTGGTCACGTCTATCATCGACTAATCATCGAATTATGGGTTTTTTGTTTTGTTTTTTTTTTTTTTGCTCCTGCTTTTAATAATCGCCACGGTCTCGGAACATACGAGAAATCCTGGTTTTGATCTTCCCGAGGCCGTTCTTGATTAAAAGCTCTGTTTTTGCTGTCTATGTTTCTCTTTTCAGAGCTCGCCATGTGAAATTACTTTTCTCTGATTCACTTATCTCTCTGACTGTTGTCTCTCGTCTCGTCTCTCCCCTGGTTGCGTGTATCTCACTCACCGACACGCACAGATTTGATTGGCTGAGTAGCATCACGTGCGTGTGAGTTTCCTGGGCTGCTAAAACTGTAAAAGCTAGAAAAGCAGCGCCAGTTAAAATAGAAAAGCTCTGTCAAAATTTTATAATCCTCAGTAATTTATCATTTACAGGTCCGGGTCCTAATAGGACAGTATCTGGGTCCAGACTCAGTCCGCCTTTTAATGCCCTCAGCTATATATCATAATTTAATGGGAGAAACCAGCAATTCTATGTAAAATCAGACATTCAGCACCCCCATATACCCTGAATGGAATGATCTTTTGTTACATAACCACATTTTCCAGCCACTGCGATGATTCGATTGTGAAACAGTCAAATCAGGCTTCTTAGATGGAATCGTCGAATAGTCGACTATTCAGGGTCACCCCTAGTAAAAACTGACAGCTCGTCACTTTAAAGAGTAATTTAATTCCAGTCTGAAAAGTAGTGTTTCTCTGCCCTCTCTGGTTGAAAGTCTGGAGCACCTTTGACCACACCCAGCAGGGATGTCGTAGTGTACTGATACTCAAGGTGAGTATTTAAACCACTGAAGATTAGCAAACTCAAGATTTGCACCTCTTTAAAGGAATAGTTCAACACTTTGGGAAATATTCTTATTCGCTTTTTGCCAAGAGTTAGATGAGAAGATCAATACCACTCTCAAAATATGAAGCTACAGCCAGCAACCAGTTAGCTTAACTTAGCATAAAAAAGGCTGATTTTTCTTAACCTTTGGACAGTGCCAGGCTACCTGTTTCCCCCTGTTTCTTGTCTTTATGCTAAGTTAAGCTAACCAGCTGCGGGTTGTAGCTTCACATTTACCGTACAGACATGAGTGGTATCAATTTTCTTATCTAACTCTCAGCAAGAAAGCAAAAAAGCGTATTTCCCAAAATGTCTAATGACTAATTATTTTTTTAGCAGTCATAGTCTACAGATCCCATGATGCTTTGACAGCACTTGTGTGACTCATGTTGCTGAATGCTTACAAAATAATAATTTGTTGAAATAATGAGATGCACAGTAGTACATACCCATTTGTCTTAGAATATGGAAACTCCAGTTTCAGCTTTTCAGACAGACTGATGAAAGAAACCTTCTATGAGTCTATGGTGTTGTGGAGGCCAGGGGTACAGAGGCTGGATTACAAAGGGGATGGGACTTTGGCACTCTAGACAACTTCACCTCCACTGTACATCCAGTTATAATTAGGTTCAAGAGTTATCCTTTCAAATTATACTGTCCACCAAGTATTTAGCTTGTGTCATAATCAGTCTGTGTGGAAGTCTGTAAGACTCTGAGAGACGCCGGGCAGAAATAAAAGAAAGGGGGGATCTTAAATCTCATTTCCATCAGGCGCTGTGACCAACTTTTAGCCGGGGGGAGGATGTCAATCACTCAGATTACATGGATTTGTTCCACACCCACGCATGCGTGAAGGCAGAAGCGACACACAAAGACGTGCAACACACACTCATGAAAACACTTAATCATGCTCTTGTGCTGTACAAGGCACACATTCAGTCAGCGGGGGATATTTTTCACACCAAATCTTGCCAAGTCTTGTAATGGCACATTTATTTGTGAACTTCAAAAAATGACACAGTGATGGAGTTGATTTTTTGAGTTTTTACCAAAAAGAAGGTATCATGTTAATCCACAGAGAGAGGGGCAAGGAGGTACTTATGTAATGTAAATGCAAACCAATATTACTGGCACTCTATAAATCTTATTTTGCTGATACTTGTTTTGTTAACAGTGTATTAAAGGCTTGAGCTGGTGTTTTTATTGTGAGTAGGGCTGTCACAATATACATTTTTACTGCAGGATTATCATAACAAATAACATCGTCCTGACAATATTGTGATAATATGGCAACAAAATTAGAATTATATCAATAAAAAACACATCTCTGTTTATAATGATTTTAATATTTAATTGCCAGTGATGTGCTTCAAAACCATATCCTTCGATGAAAATGTATCAGAAGAGAAAAAATGTATTGGGCTATTTTGATAATCTAATGATAGTTTAAGTCATTTTTCAAGCAAGATCATGTGTGTATTTGTGCGTGTACATCTGTGATAAAACAACTGTTTACAAGAAGAAGAAAAAAAAAAGCCCAAGCAGCTCACAATATCCACATTATTTTAGAGTAGCTGGCGAATACATTTTTAAAATATGTGACTGCAGCTGCCAATACAGGTTATCCTAAAAATGTGAAGCTAGCCCATGAAAAGGGCTCACTCTCATGCCAGTCTACTGATTTTGCTGGAACATTACAGATCTTTGAGTTTGTTCTTGTTTGTCTTTTTCTCTGTTAAAAGCTTCTCTGAAGCCCAAGGTCATAATTGAACCCTCTTTGGTTTTCCTTGCCTTCTGTGGTGCTTTTACCTGAAACTTACTGTACTCCTCTTATAAAATGGATCGGTAGGTTTTTGATTACCCAGGTTTAAGACATGTATGTTTTTCTTCTGTTATGACGCCCAAGGTGGTCATGGTTGGAGCGTGAACTCCTTCGCATACACACATGCTCACATCATTAGGACTGATTACTGTCTGCTGCCTGGTCTGAGGTCTGTCTGTGCACGTTACCACCTCACCCATTTAAAAAACAATAACGTCTCGGTGATAATTCACCCTCAAGATCAGTTCAAGTCAACACAGACACCATTCTTTTGAGTTACCAAGGGTTACAAACTGCTCTGAGAATAATAATAGATCATAATAATAATGACACTGCTGTGGGGTTTGACAGCAGGAGAGAACAGAGGGATTTAAAAAGCTGCTCCTCCTCTTCTGTAACTTGATAGTGTGTGAATTATTCACCTCATTGTTCCTGTCCTGGTTAATAGTCTTCCTACCATCTGCTCAAACTTCAACCGGCTTGACATCATAGTAGTTTGCTGGCTCAGAGGCTAATGACAGAGTCATGCCAGCCTTTTACAAAACTGTCTTCCCTCTATGCCTGGCTAATATTTGTACATCTTTTTCAACAGCCTTGCAAACACAGCCGCTCAATTGCTCTTAACCCGGCCAATTTAAACTGCTGCTGTAGTCACATGCTGTATATGTAACGCCAGGAGAGAAAGGGTCTTATTGCACCTGTACACTGGAATGTTCTGGAAATAAAGGAAGGGCTCTACAGGGAGGTGAAGGTACATTTAACGTAGGCAGAAGATGTGATGTGACCATGGATTTATTAATACAGTAAAATATTTTTCACCATAGGCTGCCATTATGAAAGACACATCTGTAAAACTGTTCTTGAATGGCACACGTGGTCTTTGTTATGTGAATAGTCAATGGAGCTATATATTATATTTTTAGAAAATAATAATTTTGAGATTTCAAGTTCATTTCTGACCTTGGAAACAGCAGTTGGCAAAACAATCTCAACACAAGGTCCACTAGTAGCTGCTCTGGAGCTTTCAATCACGTCAGAGTATTTTCCTCTTTTAAGGAGTTCTTGGTTATATTGGCTGAAAAGTTGAGATTGAAACTCATTCCTCTCCATTCTACATTCATTCTTCTCAAGAATAAACTTTCAATCTTAATTTTTAAGACAACACAGACAAGAAGTCCTTAAAAATGCTCAGAGAAACGGAGATGGAAGTTTAAATATATCTACAAATCCATGACAACTGGGCAAAATCCATCTGCTGATGAACATTGTTGATACGATAGAAAGCTGCAGCTTTATTTTGCCAAATAGAAATTAATACTTGTAAATCTTTATCGGAGCCTAGAAAAGCTATTTTTATGTGAGGCATATACTTCATCTCGATTTGAAGTATATGGGGCAAGCAGGAAGGGCAAGAGAAAGAGACACTCATTCACGAAAAAACAACTTTTTGGTGTATTCGCTGGGGAGGAATGAATGGCCGCCATGTTGCAACACAATGTCCAGCCATCATACTGCATCCATGAATGTGATGGTGATGTTGCAGGTGTAACGCCACCCACTGTTGTTTATAACGGTGGAAGAAGTAACACAGGTGGCTGTGAGAGCGTTTGAGGGAGTTTGGGGGAGTGCTGCACTTGGATTAGAATGGAACAGCATGAGGTCTTCAACTATTTCCTGTGATTCCCAGGGAGCTCAGTGGAGACTTCCTTTCCAGGCAGCGGCTGCCGGCAGCATGACATTCCTAGTTTGCAATTGATCTGTGGGATAAGCTAGCAGCACGGGGGAGATCTATAAACAAAGGAAAGGGGAAATGCTGCATATGTCTCACACACAGGGATACACAGTTGTATAGTATGTCATTTGCACAGTATGATTGCTTTGCACGTTTGTAACACAAGTGATTAAATGTAACTATACAGTAAAGTACCGCCGCACCAAAACCTGTGTGTGGGAGTGTGTGCATGTGTGTGTAATCACACGCAGGAGGTTCCTATTTTGTAGGTACAGCGTGTAGCCTTTGTAGAGCCCGGCTGTGCACAAATACCAAGCTGAGAGTGGCTGTTGAACTTTGGAAATGTCAGCCTCTGCTCCTCACAGACAGTACTATCAGTTCATTCCTGGGTATCCTCCCGTCCTCCTTCCCTGCACGCCTTAAAACTTTCCTTGTGCAGAGAGTGACCTACTGAAATCTTTTGAAGCTGTGTCGGGGTTGCGTGCAGGAGGAGCACAGAGGATATATGCCCTTAGTTCAAAAACAAACAGTCTTTCAACAATAACCTTGCCAGTTTTGCTCTGAAGACGTGTGCCACTGGTCACGGCTAGGTCATCTGAGAGTGTTAGTGGAGTGCAGTGGGTTCAAAGATCATCACAAAAAAATGGAAACCCAATCCAACAGAACAGTCTTGCAATGAATACTTAAGCATTTTGTTTTGACTCTATCAGGGAGCATTTGACTCAGACATAGTTATTTTTGAGGCTGTAGTTAAGTACTATAGTTTGGCTTCTGTTCCCAGCACTAGACTGTGGGGAGCTGTCCATGGTGCTGTCACATGCTAAGCAGGATTAATGAATACATGCCCCATACCAGTACAGTTTACCTTGCACTCCTGCTCATAAATCCTGCTGTGAAACAGGGAAAAGTGTCTCCTTCACCCCCCCCCCCCACCCATCCCCTCCATGCCTTTCTCCCAGTGCTTCCCAAATCACATGCCTCGGAGCCAGACACAGCACTGGCTCTCCCAAGAGGAGCGTCCTCCACCATACAGTTTACAGTACGGGCTGCACGATGAGCCTCCCCTCATCTGTGTGTTGTTTACATGTTGTTGTGTGGTTCACTGAGAGGCAGCAGCATGTGAGTGCTGCACCCCAGGCCTTTTGAGAATGCCACTTCAGAGGAATGCAAAATAAACATGTGCATAGTAGATGCCAACAATGCTCTATCTATATGTTCACCGGCTTAATACACGCATAGTTCATGGACAATGAAGGTCTTGCATGAGTGTTAAAAAGGGGCTTCGTTATGCCAACTCTAATCAACTCACACCAGTGCTACATGTAACATTAGGTTTACATTTTTTACTTTTTATCCCTAGCTCAGCAATGATTTGGAATCTTTAATCTTTCTTAAATGGCACAATAATTGCACTAGCATTATTGAAATGGATTTAAAGGGAAAGTTTTTTTTAATTGGTGCATGAAGTATCACCTTTTTCCTTCCTTCTGAATACTTGCCCTCTCTGTTGAACCAAAGAGATACTCCACCAATTCACCCTACTGGCTCCTCACTGGCGCCTCCTTACTTCTTCTTCCACATATCAACTCTCAGCAAACTGCAGTTGTTGACTCCTGACCTTCCTTCACACCCAGCAGCAGCTCTAAATAAAATAATGTTATTGTCAGCCTCCTCTCACTTCCTCTTGCCTTCTTTTTCTCTCATGGACACACAGTCTCGAGGGGGTTTTTAGGAAGCTCTTGAGTGCCCTCATGTGTTCACTGCTGTTTACTTGCTTTCAGATCAGTATACTGTATGCGCATGCTGTTGACATGAGCAAATCACAACAGTTCCTGAGATTCTCCCCTTGACTCTGTGTTAAAGGAAAGACTGTCTGTTTTAATCACAGCTGCACACCCCCCAAGGTTTGTTGAAGTGTCCAGCTTACATGTTCTCTCACAACCACCTTTGACGTGACTTTTGTGCAAGGATAACTGTGTGTGTATGTACCTGTGTGCAGGCAAGAGTGCACACTTGCATATGTGTGTATGATGCACAAATTACAAAGAATTGCGAATGCACATGTCACCAACAAAAGTGTGTTTCTGTTGATGTCACTGACTTTGAAGGCGCAGATATGATATGGTACAATATTTTCTGGGCCATGCACATGAAACGCATACCTTTTAACAAGCCAGCAGGACAATCAAGCATGACAGCATGTCATCTCCTGTCTTTGCAGGGAGTGCTTTGAACCTGACTTGCCGGGCGTTTTTTGGCTACAGTGGTGACGTCAGCCCACTCATCTACTGGATGAAGGGAGAGAAGTTCATAGAGGACTTGGACGAAGAGAGAGTCCAGGAAAGCGACATCAAGTAAGAAACACTGCTGGAGTTTAAATCATTTCACTGGACATGGCAGTAATGAGGAATTAATAGCAGAAGTAGATAAATTCACTGGAAAATATTAAAGGATGAAGCCAATGGTTTTGCATGTTTTAGCCCATTAACTCCAAATTGCATACACTAAACCAACCATTTTCCAGATAGTTATTTGCTGCCTTCCAAGCAGCTGCTGCTTTCCATTTATTTTGCTATGGTATGAACATCATGCAGAGACTTGACACTTGTTTTAAAGCTTATTCATTTTGTCACTTTTTTAATGCATTATAGTCCTAATGCACTAGCAAGCAGGTGGAAACGGGATAACTCATAATACGCTACATTGTGCACAGCGACAAGAGAATGGCATACATCACATACAAAGCAAGATAATCATTTATTATACATCACAATATCTGTGTGAGTGAAGAGCAACACACACAAATCATATTTCAACTACAGGAGTAATGTAGAATTTATTAACTGCATTATAAAGTGCTTTCATCTTCACAAATGTTTCAGACACAAACCAATGAGTACAAGCTCTTTTTAACACAGACACACAGCAACGTGTATTTTGGCATCATTTAAAGGTTTGACAGCCATAACCTCGCAAACAGCAGATCAGCTGTTGTTGTTGCTTCAATATGGCTATATAGTGTATCATCACAAAATACTACAATATTGGTGCCAGTCAGTGTATTGTATTGTGCCACAGTTTTGTATTGATTATTTGTCCCATGCCTCGCTGCATTTACCAGCTATGCTGTCAAAAAGTCAAACCACAAGACGAAGAAACAGCAAACCTTTACAGTGAGAAAAGAAAACTGTGATGTTTTTTTAGTTTCTTACATTAAAAGGTTTGTTGTTCTGCAGCTGACTCCAGTCAGGGATGTTGGAGCGGCCTCAAGTGTTACAACAAAGAGTGTTTTCAAACCAGTCCTTGTGTGCAGCTGCATTACCAGTTCTGTCAAAAATATGAAAATAAATAGAGGTGGTGAATTGTGCGTCATGATGGATTATCTAACACAAGCAAGTTTCAAGTCTCTGCAAAGTCTTTTCATACTGAAATTATCTGAAACTTAGTTGGTGCAGTTGTTATGTAAGCTACAGTAGTGTCCTTTAAGTTCTTGGCTTTCATGAACTATCTTCACTAATCTGTCATGGCTGACGGTCCAGTTATTTTGCTCTCTCTCAATTTTCAGTTTCAGTGACACTTAATTGGAATGAAGTTTAGATCAAAACAAATAAAAGCTACTAAGCAAATGCAAAGAAAGATGAAATATGCATATGTGGTAATATTGTAATAAACTGTTTATTAAATGTAACTAAAACAGAAATATTTGCTTAAAAAAATGTCATAAAGGAAAACATCCCTTTTCCGTATGACATGCAGTTATAAATTATCTTGCCAGTTTAGCTGTTGATTGTCTCCAAGTACTGCAGGGTTTGAGTTCCCTTTTTCTCTTGAAAGAAGTCTGGAGTTTTTGATGAGAAATCTGGGAAGAATTCATGCCAATTTTATTGTATTTTGGACAGTATTAGAAAGTAGGTCTCTGTCTCCATTTAAGTTGTTACATGGGAACCAACTTGTTTTATCTCTGTCTAACCGTTTCTTTCCATGGCAAGCATTTCTTTTCTTGGCTCTTCTTCAAATTTCTTTTTATCAGCTGCAGAACAGGATGCACATTTGCTGGTTTATACTCACCACCATATTGTGAAACCACAGTTTTACAAAAAGCCAGTCCATGTCCTGCTTTCTGTCCACACACGTATGTGTTTTCTAACATTTAAACACTGTCACATCTTTAAAAAAACAGTTTTTATTGTTGTTCTTTCCGTCTCCTTTCAATGTGCCATTGTAAAATTTGCCCAACAAGCCTTACTTTCAGGGCTCTAAGACTTTTAAAACACCTCCTAGTGGTGTAACACATTTAAAAAGTCCATTCCCTGGTCCATGTGCATGTTTCCCATTAGGGCTGTTTGGAGAGGCTGCAGCTCTGGGGAGACAGCCCTGTCAGATGGTTAACAACCACCATTTTTCACACCGCCGCCACTGTCGCTATCTCCCTCGCTGCACCCACCTATAGCAGCATGCAGATGGGCCACGGGGAGCTGAGGAGGAGGGGTGGGAAGAGGAGAGAAAGAGAGGTAGAGAAAAGGAGAGGGAGCAGACAGGGAAGAAGTGGAAAGAGTAAGAAATATGGTAGAAGTCGCTGAGAAGGATAGTAAAGAAGACACATCTGTGATAGTGAGTTTTCTTGTGCACTGATATGAACATGCAGCAGAAACAAATCTAATTTTAAACACCAACACAGCTCTCCTGTCTGTCTTTCTCTCTGTCTCTCTCTTCCTCCATTACTCCCTCACACCAGGATTCCCCCACTCACTGGCTGAGGGGTTATGTTGTCAATAATTCATACCGATATTTCATGCAGCAGATCAATAATGTATTTGATCATCCACTCTCTGTTGCTGATGCTGCTACCATACATTTTTCTTTTTTTTTTTTTCATATCCAGCCATTGCCTTGGTTTCAGTTCCTATAAAGTCAGCCAGAGATATGGAACGGGCAAAGACAGGGAGTAATGGAGAGAAAGGATAGGAGAAGCTAAACATGAACAAATCTGTGCTTACCCTGCAGCCAAGCTGTCTGCCTTTTAGATGATACAGTGGGCATGTTTCTAAGGGTTACCTCTCTTCTTCAGGCTGGCACCCACACACTTTTAGCTTTATTACTAATGCATCGGCAGCCAAACTTGAGCTTAGAAACGAGAACTCATACCTTCGGCTCAGAGTTTCTGCAGGCATTTATTTACCCAACTCTGAGCCTATTGATTTGGAGGAGTTCATTTCAGTGGTAACCCGAGCCCATAAATTCTCATTTGCGCCACCGGGACAGGGCTATTGTTGTTATCATAGCACGGATGACTGGACATTAGCATAGCATGCAGAGATTAATAAATTAGCAAAACAAATCTGGCTCAGCATAATAAAGAAGGTGATCGATACGTTATTGACCCGATTCAGTTGGTGTTTTGCAGGTGTACTTTCAACTGAATGTATAAAAGGAATGAATAGGTTGGAAATTGATCACTAAATGAGCAAACACAGAGGTTTTGCTAATGAGGAAGGGAGAGAATATTGAAAAGAAAATGTCCCTGCAGCAGCCATAGTGTGAGAATGTGTTCATGATTTACTCATTCGGCTAACTCTGTATCTATAAACTCAATCCCCCCAAAGAAAAGTAGAAGATTTTTCTCAGAGTTTTACCAAGATTTACATGGAGTTCTACAAGTCTGACACTTAGTCCATCTGATTCCGATGTAGGAACATTGTGCAGTAGATGCAGCTAGACGCAGTCTGGTATAGTTCAAATTCACTCTTCAGCCCAGCTGCTTGTGTGTGTGTGTGTGTGTGTGTGTGTGTGTGTGTGTGTGTGTGCGTGTTATGAGCTGTCATTCAGCTCTCATCTATATCTGTGCCCTTCACCTGGACCTTGTTATCCACCTACTTTACGTCCTCATCATCATCTCCATTTGAGGCTCAGGTTGAACTGTGGTGGTCATTATTCATCAGGTTGTATGGCAGCGTGCTGCGTTGGCTCATGTAGTGTGATAACGTGAAACTGGAGGCTTCAAAGTACCCACCATTCCCTGGAGAGACATGAATTATTCCCGTGCCTCCTTCTCCCAGCCCCCCCAGCCCCCCACCCCATTGCACAACAAACTCAGCTGAAACTACAAATATCATCAGCACTGCCTCAGCCTCTCCACGCAAAAGCCCATGATACACTTTCAATTACTGATGCCAAATCTCCCCAACAAGCTGTCCTTATGTGCAGTTTATCGGCTTGAAGGCGAGAGAGAAGAGAGAAGCTTGAGAGTCATTATCCCCCACAAACACACTCAAACACACTCACACGCACAAACACACTCTCCTCTTTCCTCATCCCACTCCTCCTTCTCAACAGATAGCCGTTATTAACACATACAGTAGATGATACATGTACTCTCTCTCTCTCACACACACACACACACACACACACACAAACAGAGGAGATCTCTTTCTCATTTGCACTTTGTTTCCTCCAAAGTGTCATTTGTGCTGAGGGTGCTGTAAAAGTGGGCTAAGTAGTGTGTCTAAGGTATGAGGGAGCATTATCTCCCCATTCTCTCCTCCATCAGGCTCAACCAGCCCAGCGGGGGACACTCATTTACTTTGTGGAATATTACTTTCTCTCCTTCTCTCCGTTACCATGGCAGCCGCTATAAAAAGATTTTCCTCAGATCGCCATTATTTGATTTCCCCCCCCCCGCATACTCAGAGGAAGAGCCCTTATTGATTTTCATTTCTCATACGTTTTGAGTGCAGAGAAAGAAATTAACATACCATGAAGTACTTACAGTAACACAAAAGGGGGCTTCATGGAGGTACAGTTGTACAGAAACACGCTGCTCACAGGCATTTTATGGCTTAAACCTTTGTGAATTGGAACACAGTATGTTCTGTTATTGCTACACTCTGTATCATGACCCTTGAAGCCTCATCACATACATGCTGCTTGCCATCACATTCACATGCACTGATTACATGTCCCTGTACATTAGCACAGATCAGAGGAATGTGCTTAAACAGGGAAAGCTACTTCCCATCTACTGTTTCCAAAACTGGTGCTGCAGAGAAGCATTTCTCAGTACGTTTTTTGGTTTGTTTGTTTTGTTTGTTTGTTTGTTTGTCTTACAGGCTTATCAAGGAACATCTTGGTGAGCAGGAAGTGGCCATTTCCTTGACTATTGACTCCTTGGAGGAGGACGACCTGGGAAATTATTCCTGTTATGTGGAAAATGGTAACGGCCGTCGCCAAGCTACCATCCAGCTCCTCAGGCAGGGTAAGAGTCTCTGACGTTTCCCGCTTGAGGAGTGTTAACCACTTAACATCCAGTTTTTTTGCATTTCACTTCCCTGTAAGTGGCTCTAAGGTTGGAAAAATCATCTTATTCCTCACTGTCTGACACTATCATATATATATATATATATTCTCTATTAGCTTGTTCCAACTCTTCATTAAAGCTATATGATGAATGAAATATTCAAAGCCTGGCTGCACCATTTCATCAAATGGAAATATTCTAGATGTCTTGTGCATCATTTTATACACACAGCCTGACATATTTGGTATCTTTGGGAACTCTAGGATCTCCACTAGAATTCAAAACAAAGTTTGGCTGCACAGCAGTTGCTGTTTGACTGAGATTAAACGGGATAAATCTGGTCTAATCAATATTTTTATGTTAATAATGGATCAAATTACTATGTGTAATGTGAAAGGGGTCACTTGTAGTGGGAGTATTATCACCCGATAAGCAAATGTTTGCTATCAAGTTTGCCATATCAACTTCATAAGGTCATAGTACTATATATCAGTGTTTACAGCTTGTTTTGCTGCCCCCAAATGTCAGTTATTGTAAGTTTAAAGCTGTCGTGTGTACACAGTACACATCTGTCTTTTTAACTTCAGATGTTGGAATATTGGAATATTGTTTTAACAGGATAAAGAAGACTTCATATACCTCCCTTCATACCCCCAAATACCTTACAGCACTCTTTTAAACAGCATCCTTTTGTTTTTCCTTTCTGGTCTTTTTCCATCCATGCTTGAGTTAACAATCTGTGCTTGAACTCCATTTGGTCGTGTCATTTCTTTCTACATGTGCTCCAGCAGCTGTGTAGCTATTTTGGCTCTCTAGCATGACTCGTCTGAAGGTCTTTTCATGCACTGGTTGTCACCCTGCAAAGAGAGGTAATTTGATGGCTGTTTAAACAGCAAATTGGTCCTCAGCTTTTCCCAACAGGCCAATAAGTTCAGCATACAATTACATTTTAAGTCTTTATCTGTCTGTCTCCCCGCTTTAATCTCTGTCTTTGTGACCGTCTTTTGAAGATGGCCCACTTCCATTTCAGTGGTCTTTGTAGACTCTAGACGGCTTAATTTAACTCGCTCTGTCAGAGCAGCATTTCCGAGTAGAGGGATGCTAAGAAAGACTTAATTTGAAGCTCTCTCTCTCTCTCTCTCTCTATGTCTCCCATATTATTCTGTTTATTTCATGTTTCCCCTCCCAGAATGCATCACTCATAAGCCCTGCAGCAGGTCTGTGAATGTCTCTGCATGCTGCCTTTCCTTCCATCTCAGAAGAAAGAAAGAAATGGAAAGAGAGGAGGCAGAAGGGAAGTGGTGGCCAGTGAAACATAAACAACTTAGAGAGTGAGGATGACTGCTGTTAATTAGTTAAAGGCATTAAATTACATAAATTACATATTACAGAGCCAAAACAATAGTGCTGTCTTTCTGAGATATAGTATTAGTTGTTGTTCATGAAAAGACATCGGGGATAATGTGCTGATGCAGAAAATCTGTCTGTAAGTTATAGTGCT
The DNA here is from genome assembly GCA_008360985.2 of Macquaria ambigua. NCBI lineage: Eukaryota > Metazoa > Chordata > Actinopteri > Centrarchiformes > Percichthyidae > Macquaria > Macquaria ambigua. The sequence goes on from VMKM01000328.1 coordinate 98,773, forward strand.
AGTTCAACATTTTGGGAAATACCCTTATTCACTTTCTTACCCAGAGTTAGATAGAAGATTGATCCACTCTCATGTCTGTACGGTGAAAATGAAGCTACCGCCAGCAGCCGGTTAGCTTAGCTTAGCATAAAGACTGAAATCAGTAACTTCCTGGAGTCTTGGCTGCTAAGACCAAAACCAGCTAAGACTCCAGGAGGTCATTGTGCCTTAAGAAATAGTCCAGCAGATAACCCCACATAAAACCATACTGTGTAATTTTTACATTTTGGTTTTTGCACAAACTAAACAAACGAAGTATAACGTGTACATTAGTGAGCTTTAGAGGTGTTGGTAGGCAGATTTGTTGCCCCTGGACCGAGCCAGGATAGCTGTTTCCCCCTGTTACCAGTCTTAATGCTAAGTTAAGCCAACATCTGCTGGCTGTAGCTTCATATTTAACATACAGACATGAGAGTGTTATTATTTACTCTAATATTAAGCCTTAAATTAAACCTGTTTGCGGTAAAAAATAAACATTTAGTCTTAAACTGTTTATTCAAGTGCAAAAATCTAAGTATGTCGTGAGATAACATTACTTCTTTCCAATGCAGCCTCACATGTGTCAGCAATTTTCTTCAAATAAGTGATATTATCTTGAAAGTAACAATCACTCTGCTTGTAAAAAAGAAAATTACTAAAATAAAATGGCTTACATTGAAAACTAGTGAGAATATCTCATCTCCTGCAATTTGAACTTGTTTTAATAAAAGAAATAAGATTTTATGCTTCATACTGATGCTGTTATTACTTGTGAAGGTATGTACCTTTGCAGTGTACATAATCTATACAGAGGGTGCATTGTGGTTGCCATGGCAGCCGTGAAGTATTCCAGCCCACAATGACAGAGATATAAGGTGAATCTGTTCTAGCTGAGCCAACCAGGTAAATGCTGCTTTCATACACAACATAACTCATCCTTCCCCAAGCTGGGTCTCTGGGGAGATGAAGAGGAGATAATAGGGAAGAGAAATGAATGGAGAGACAGAGTGCGAGAAGAGAGGGGGGAAGAGAAGCCAGAGAGCTCTGAAGAGAGAGAGAGAGAGAGAGAAGAAGAAGAAGAAGAGGTATGATGGAGAAGGGGGTAAGTGAGATGACTAAACGGAAGCCTCTTGTTTTGAAAAGGCCTCCATCCATGTCCAGGGTTGTCACAAGTCCCGCTATGGATGACAGCCAACGTGCAGAGCTGTGTCATTGCTGCATTGCTCCAAATAAATGAACCCAATTTCTCATCATCTCCTTTTTTTTTTTTTCATGTGTCCCCCTGCACTGTGCCCTCTCATTTTTCCCAAATTCATTGTGAACCTCATGTTTCTTCCCGCTGAAGATTGATGCTGCTTCACTCTGAACTGAGCTGTGAAAATACTGATGACTGTCCAGCCTTCCGGCAAATGTAAATGTGTCCTTTAAGTGCCTCATCCTTTGAGTTTCACAGGGAAACGACGAAGAAAAAAAAGACAACCCATGAGTCCGACCGCAGAAATAAATCAGTAGCCTGTTTTTGTGCATTCACAAGATGTAACTGTAAATGTAGTTCAGTCCATGATCGTGTCAGCAGTTAAAAATATTTTCTGGTCTGTGTGTGTCATCCTCAGCAGAGCTCATGTACACCGTGGAGCTGGCAGGAGGGCTGGGAGCGATCCTGCTGCTACTCATCTTCCTCATCTCCCTCTACAAATGCTACAAGATAGAGCTGATGCTTTTCTATAGGAGGCACTTTGGCAGCGAGGATGTGGATGGAGGTAAAGACAGCGCAAAGCACCACAAATAAATCTTCTCTCTGTTGCTGCCTGAAGCCCTTTAACCTCCAACTTGTTCTCACTTTATTCCACCAGGCCTTTCTTATCCAAAATTCAATGTCAAGCGAGCATGGATGACGTGTGTATGTACCTGCCGTGGGTTTGTTTTCATGGATGTGAATATGTCCTGTTTGTTTACCAATGTGTGTGTGTGTGTGTGTGTGTGTGTGTGCGTGTCAGAGCCTCTACTCATAATAGACTCCCTGGTAGATAGAAATATCTTCTCCAGTTCTATCGCAGTGACAGCAGCCCATTTCCTCTCTCACTCTCTCTCAACTGTTGGTGTAGAGGTGCATGTGATTTTGTGTGTACATTGCTGCAATGGCTGCATAGGGAAGAGAGGAGACAGATTTTCAATTTGTTGCCCATTTAAAAAGAGATCAGTCTCAATATGTCATGGAATGATGCCCACCCTCTGCTGTCGAAGGTCGAATAGCGGGACATTTGGACTGGGCAGGCTCGAAGCTCCTTCCCCCGAGAGACAAATAGGGTCATAAACAGCCTGAAATTGGAGGGCAACTTTTTGTTTTCTCTACAGAACATAGTTAACTTTTGCTTCAGTTAAGGATTTGTCTGTTTGTGTCCCAGTATCTTCCCTTTTTGCTTTGTATTTTGACTCTGCTCTCTTTTCAATAATTCTGGAAAGACTGAACTCATTTTTTAATCATTTGATTGTTTCTACAGTAGCATGAATTATCTATTACACACTGTTTTGTTGACTCAAACTTCCACATGATTAAGTCATACCGTCAGGGACCGCCGATACAAGCTGTTTTTGATTTTCCAAGTTTGCTAGGTGGTTAATTTGCAAGGTTGGTTGCTAATTTGAAAGCGTTGTTTGATGTTTGGATCCTATCGAGCGCAGCCCTGGCCTTTCCAGTGAGTTTCAAAGCTGCGTGTGCTCCTCAAAGAGTTTGTGAAAAAGCCCCTCTTCCCTTTTTGGCTGGCCCGCACTCATGTTTCAACAGAGCATAATGACTAGGACTTACTGAACATGTCTCCAGTACTTTTTTCCATTGTCTATTTTCTGCCTTTTCAGTTCTTCCCACTGTCTTCTGGGAAATCATTTCGAGGTGTGGAAGAGGGATTTTGCTTGAGTCTTGGTTTGGGTATTTTTGTATCTACCCCAATTTATTTCTCATATACACTATATGGCCAAAGGTATATATGGAGACTCCTGTCCAAATACTCTTGTGTACTTTTGGTGTGTGCCTGTTTTTTTAACTAAGCCACTTTGTTCCAATGAGGGATGCTAAAGCGTGGTTTGGAGAAGTATTTTTCCTGTTTCAACATGAAGAAGAGATCCAGAAAGAAAAGGTTTTCTGAGTTTGGTGTGGAAGAACTTGACTGGCCTCAACCCCATCCAACACCTTGATGAACTGGAACGTCGACTACGAGCCAGGCCTTATCACCCAACATCAGTGGCTGACTTCACTAATGCTCTTGTGGCTGAATGGGAGCGAATCCCTGCAGCTTGGTTCCAAAATCGTATGGAAAGGTCTCCCAGAAAAGTACAGAGACTATTAATAGCAGCATTTTACAGAAAATGCACAAGTGATTGAAATATCAATGGTTTGGTGTTTTGAATGAAAAACAACTTTGTGGTCGATACAGAACAGACCAAATAAACTAATGCAGTGAAGTAGGCTACAATCATTTTGCTGTGGTGTAAAGTCAGATTCTAGACTACATTATATTTACATGAATGCAGCATAAAAACAATGACAGTTTTCATGTACTGACAGCTTTTTGTATAATCTTTGAGGAAATGACCATTACATACTCTGTTTTGATGAGATTTAGTTTTTTTGACAGCATTATCTGATAATAGTTTATTTTAAAATGCAAGAATTATTAGAATTCGGTAATAAAATATATACAAAATATACTGTATTACAATGTTTTGATGCTTTGATAAAGTAAATGTGGGATGTATTGCCTAATGTGATACAGACTTTTTAATTTTGATTAATTAAATTAAATTAATTATGACATTTTGAATATAGCGTTTTGTGTTAAGGGTTCTATAATTGAAACTGCTGTGAAAGTTGAGCCAAAGCAATTGTAAAATGCTGTAATGCCTGTATGAGATGTTTTTAATCAAATATGGGTGTAATGTTCAGGTGTCCACATACTTTTGTCCATCTAGTGTATGTGAATACAAGTTTTTGATTGTGCCATGAGGACTCTAGGGACATTGTGCCTTTTGAGCTGAATGTCAATGCATGTAGTGTACCTTTTTCATGAGCCACTCCTCTGTTTTTCAGAAAACAAAGACTACGATGCATACCTGTCCTACACCAAAGTGGACCCTGACCAGTGGAGTCAGGAGACCAGGGAGGAGGAACGCTTTGCCCTGGAGATCCTCCCTGATGTCCTGGAGAAACATTACGGCTATAAACTCTTCATCCCAGATCGAGACCTCATTCCAACAGGAAGTAAGCACTGTGACTGTCTGTGCTATACATGCTTGCACACATATGTCCATGTAACATATCGAATTGGAGTGTGAGGGCATTTACAGTTGCTCGTGTACTGTAGTTGCTGCAGTGTTTGGCACATTTGTTGCACTTCGCTACTTCACATTCGCTAGCAAGGACCACGCCACAACAATGTGAGTTTAAAGGTTTAATGAAATGAGGAAGTACTGGATGTTGAGGATGAATGAATGGATGTGAGGAAGGGGATGAACGTGGAGGAGGAAGTTGTCCGTTTAGGCTGGATATACTGAAGGAGTGTGTGGCTCCATCTCAGGTGTTGAGTCACCCGAGCCGATTTCGGGCCCCCAAAAGAGTCAACAGATTTAAATGGAGCTGAGGTGAGCATGAGCTTTACAGAGATCATTAAGATTGTTGGGCAGGACTGCTTCTGAAGCTGAAAGTGAAATGTACAGCAAGACTGTGAAAGCGCTAGTGATGTCTGCTTTAGAAAGTCAAGCTCCATGGCCTGCCAAATGGATGAGGGTGATGGCGTGGTTGATGGTTGCATATTGCATGGAGAAATCCTGACAAGGAATGACGCTGTTGATGATTGGAATGTGCAAGCTGTGAGGGGAAGATCTATTATCTATATAGATCTATTATTAGCCTCTTGTGTCAGGAATGACTTCTGTGCCTGGATGAAAATCATGCGTGAAACCATTGATGAGAAGGTGAACAAACTCTCTGTTGGGATGGTTTTGTAGAGCAGTGGCTAGGACATTTACCTTAACGGGTGTACTGAGGTGATTTGCTAGTCAGTCTGCAGGTGTGGTTGGGTTGTGGGGGCACTTCCATAGAAGAAGGATGTGTGCAGGAAGCGGCAGTTAGAAAGGGTGCAGCCCAGGTGGTTGAACTCCTCCCTGGAGGCAGGATGGTGTGCGGAGGAATGTGCACCACGCTGCAGGGAAGTTTGGCTGTGGTCTGACTGCTGCAGGAGAATCACGTTCAAACAGATCATTGCCTGAATCAGACGGATTGATCTGCAGTCCAGGATCCATGGTGAGTTGATTCTTTGGTGTAATCGAATGTAGCTTCAGTCTAGCTTTTTAGATTGATGCAAGAGTGCGATTAAGCGCGAAGCACGGCCTGTTGTCGAGAAAACTGAGACCAGCAGGACAGGATGGGTTAACCAGGTGTAAGTAGGCCTGACAGGTGATTAGAGGTGTGATTGAGGCGTGGCCCTGCTCCCGAACCTAAGTTAACCAGTAAACTTCATTATTTTTAAGTGTTTGTTGTGTGTAGTTTGTCTTCAGTCTTCAGTTTTGTTTTTCACTGTCACTGTCTTGTGTTTCAATGTTTTGTGCTGTTTGGGCAGATTCAAGCAGAGTACATTCACACCCACAAGTGATGAGTGGATGATTATTCCAAATTTCCAAATAAGGGAAGAAGGGCAAAGGCAATAATCAGTCCAGTTCTGTCAATGAGAACCTTTTTTCTTGTATCCTCTCAAATCTCTCTGGATAAAAGCAGAAGATCATAGTATTTCACACAGGCTGTTCTCATATTATGTACTACAGATATGGGAATACAGTATACAGTATGCACCAGGAGCTGATATATTGAACAAATTTATCATCCATGCATTAATAAATCCATGAAAATTCTGTCTGAACATATTCTCATGCGTACTAACTCTGCTTAGTAGTCCGTCTGTGCCAGTGGTACACAGTGTGCTCTAGTTAGCAGTGATGCTGTGTGTTTGTACTGTAGGCTTCATGTGGAACAGATAAAACGCAAACACGTCCTTGTTGGTCCAGACAGAATTAAACATCAGTGGGAAATGTGTGAAGGCTCTGAGCCCTGCTGACTGAGCCGCCTCTTTCCTTTAATCAAAAGAAAATTGCCGCCAGCGTCAGTGCCAAGCAAAATCATTGTAGATGAATGTCCAATCAGGCAAACATGGTATGTGATTAATCATATGTAAAATAAAAGTGAGTGAGAGAAGATGCAGCCACTTTACTGACTGTGTTGAGCATGTTTCTGTGTCTGTACTGTGTTCTGCCTGTGACCTGAATGTTAAAATGTTTATGTTTAGGTCTCACCAATGAGCATTACCGGGATGACACACGACTCTTTGGAGGTACTCGCCCTCAGTCTTTTCCTCTTGTATCAGCTGCTGTCATTTACCTGCTCCTAGGAAGTTTCAAAGAGACGCTTAGAGTGGCACCGTTGTGTGAGCTGAAACATCAGGCCCAGTTCAATGGACAGCGACTCAGCCTAATCCTATAGACTGTGCAGCTTTATCAATCATTGCCCCCCATCTAGAGCCATTTAGTGCAGCGCTTAGCTTTGTCTGTGGGTCTCCCCTCCAGAGTATTGATTACAATACATAGATTAATACTTTACACCACACCAGAACAAAAGAAACATTCAACTGAACAAACACCATGCGTTTAGATATGTATCTACACACATGTATCTACACACATACACATACACACACATACAGTCCCTATGTCTTTCTCTACATACTATCAACTACAGACCAAAATGAGTGTTATTACACCAGATACTGGAGGTGGACAGCAAAATAGCCACCTGTCATTGTCTTGTGTTTTGTGTCTGATGCTTTATGTTCATCCATCACTGTTAAGTGTCTTGGTCCTGTCCCCATTAAATCATCTCTTTAGCTCAAAACATACTGAATGTACATTACTCATCGATTTCTGCTACTCTTACGTCTTATGCATGTTCTTTCTTTTCTTTCTTTACCTCTTGTTTCCTGCAGCCTACATAGAGGATGTGGCACGCTGCGTGGACCAGAGCAAACGCCTCATTATAGTCATGACACCCAACTATGTGGTGCGGCGGGGCTGGAGCATCTTTGAGCTGGAGACGCGGCTGCGCAACATGCTGGTGACTGGTGAGATCAAAGTCATCCTGATCGAGTGTGCCGAGTTGCGCGGCATCATGAACTACCAGGAGGTGGAGGCTCTCAAGCATACCATAAAAACCCTCACTGTCATCAAGTGGCGCGGCCCCAAGAGCAACAAGCTCAACTCCAAGTTCTGGAAGCAGCTGCAGTACGAGATGCCGTTCAGGCGCACAGAGCCCATGCTCACCCACGAGCCGGCGCTGGACGTCAGCGAGCAGGGCCCCTTCGGAGAGCTGCAGACCGTCTCTGCCATCTCCATGGCAGCAGCCACCTCCACCGCCATGGCCACCGCCCACCCCGAGCTGCGCTCCACGTTCCACAACACCTACCACACCACCATGAGGCAGAAACACTACTACCGCAGCTACCAGTATGACATACCCCCTGGAGGGACCCTGCCACCTCTCTCCTCTCTGGGGAACCAGCACACCTACTGCAACATCCCACTAACACTGCTGAACGGACAGAGGCCTCCTGGGAAGAGCCGAGAGCACAGCTTGGAGGAGGCACATGCTAACAACGCCATGCTCCCTCTGCTGCCAAGAGAAACCAGCATCTCCAGCGTCATCTGGTAATGATGAACAAGACTCAGCATCAGCTGCAGGAAGATCGGTCAGGGTCAGACATGGTTAGGCTCCGTCTGGTAGCTCTTAGGAACACAGGTTATGGTCGTGATTACGGCAAAAAGTGTTTTGGATCCATTTGGTTCCAACTGTTGTTAACTGGCAGCAAGCGATGGAGATGCAGCAGGTTTTTGGACACGGTTTCCCTTGTTTTTTTCAAGTGGACAGCGCCTCTGTCACAGAGGATGTTTTCTATGTGGAACTACAGGAGATATAATGAAGACACTGTTTCACCAAGTAGCGAGATACGGACTCGCAAGAACTCCACATTAAAGAACCAACACACTATGGCAATTGTACACACACACCTGCATATACACACACACACACATGTCCATACATACAAGCAAAAGGAAAACAGGGTCTTGTACATATATTTCAATTTATTTGTAGCATCAGTGTTTTCCTGTTTTGTTCTTTTGTTTGTTTTATTCAATCATGTTTGTTGCCTTCTCTACTGTAGGACTTTGCTTTAACTTGTTATACAGAGTTGTATATTTTTTATTGTTTTCTCTTTTTAGTTTGTTTTTTATTCTTATTTCAATGCGCTTGTTTGGAAAGCCAATATGTCATGTACCTGCGCTGTTGTATTTTCTTTTTCTTTTCTTTTCTTTTTTTTTTTTTTTGTTTGTTTGTTTGTTTGTTTTTAAATCTTTGTGTAGTTTAAGAGAACATTTTTAACACTTTTGGAATTGCCTGGACATTTCAGGAGCTTCAAGGAGCTGACACTTCTCTTTGTTTACCTGTAAAAGGTGTATCTAGTTTAAAAGGAAACTCTGTTTTAAAAAATCATAGAATATGCAAAAAGAAGGAAGAACTGGCAAAAATAAACCGTCCTGTTGGACCGAGATGGAGGAGCGGTTGGGGGGCCGTGCTAGTCCTCTCCAATCAGACAGACCGATAGATGGCAGATCTCTCTCTAAAGCTTCATATTTTCTATTGAAACAAACAGCCTTGCTGTTTTAGAGTGATAGTGAAATGCCTCACCTTAAAAAGAAATCTGTAGATTATTTTAAAAAGAATTCTATTTTTATAACAGAAAAGAGTTTGCTTGAGAAGTCATACTTATTTGCATTTCATCTACCATAGAAAGGGGATTTGTGTATAAGTGTTATGCTGGTTTTGTACACTTGCAATGTGGTTCCTGGTTTGTTAAGAGATTAAGGTGGCTTTTGAATCCTACATGAAAAAATGTCCTCTACTCTTCTAGATTCAAAAGTAAAGCATTTTCAATGTTTTGGTTTTTAAAACATAATATTATTCCCATCCTGATAATTACTTTGGTTCATATGGATAGTTCATGTTTAAGGAAAGAAAAGAATACATTTGTGTTTTGAAAGACTTTTTAAATATATTTGAAGGTGTGGTTTTTGAGTATGCATAGCAAATAGATATGTATTCTATATATAATATAGATATTTATATAAATATATAAACACGATTTTCACTTGGAAAGAAATGTCTATCTTTATAGAAACACAATCATTATCAGTTGCCCTTACTTTCTCACTGCACATTAAAAACATTGATTTCCTTTTGATGTTTTCCTTTTGTGTCCAACTTTGACCATTTGTTGGCAGTAATTCATAACATCTGCCTCACATACTGATTACACTCATAAAAATCCACATTAATAGTCCGATTCATGGCATGTCCATCACGCTATGAATTATTTGGTGACTATGACTAATGGGTGTACAAGTGAGTTTCTCAGTTTGAATCAGTGATCCGGCTGGAAGATGTGGCTCAGGGAGAGTGAACAACCGTCAGCGCCTCCAGATACAGTAAACACTACAGACCTAAACTGTGCCTTCATCTGCCAACTCCTCTTGTAACTTAGTGGACAACACTACAAGACTGTAGCAGTACCAGACAGCCTGAAAGCTGTGTGTGCATGTGCATACAACCTTCTTCTCTCCATCTGCTCTTTCTGATTATTTTAGTAAATAACTACAGGTTATTAAAGGATAGGCAGGGGTGAAAGTAACGAATTACTCTCGTTACTTTAACAAAGTCAGTGTGTAGCCTTCTTGTAGGCTACTTTTTTTTTTAGTATTAGTACTTAGTGAAGTACTACTTCACAACATCCCTTACAGAGTTAAAACAAAAGTCACGATAAACCTTGTGCGAGAATGGAAACAGAAGAAAGAAGCAAAATCAGCAGCTGCAGCCGAGAAGAAGCTGCTGGTGTGTCTGCGGCCGCTGGAGGGCAGAGCTGCAGGGAGGTGACACTGAGAAACCTGTGGACTGCGTACCTTCACGGCCGGGTGTCAGGGGTGTATGAGGGGGTGCACTGCAGTCGTACCGGGCCAGTGCTAGCAGGGAACACTACAAAAATGCGCAACAATGCAATAAAATTAAGAATGACGTTATTATGGGTTATGGTTAGCATTTAGCATTATTGTACCTCCTTGTATCTACCTTAATTAATTAATCACTGATTAAATGCACCACCCCGCAAGCACGCTAAGTGACCCAAATGAAACACACCCACCATCTTGCGTGACCAACAGGTGCACGCTGGGTCTTCTAGCTAAAGGCTGAACGCTAACATGTTCACGGTGGATCCTCCAGGTGAGTTTTGCGACCTTTTACCGTCAATGGGGTGCGTGCAGGCCTTTCTGCTCCCCAACACGCGGTGACTGCAGAGCATGGCGTTCAGACAGGTGAGTAACTACAATAACAAACTCGCTGATTGTTTGATAAGTTGATAAGTTTCTGTGCCGATGCGAGCGTCAGCTGCCATCCTGTGTGTGCGCGCGCGCGCGTGTGTGTGTGTGTGTGTGTGTGTGTGCACTAAAACGTGAATCCTTTGCTTACATGTGTGACTGCGGGCTGCTGTCCCTGTGGACTTGATACATCTCTGTGTTGTCTGCTTTGGTGATGTTTTTATTCTGCTGTTGATTCTATAAGAAGTGTCAGGATGTTTAATTTATGTGGCTTAATAATGCTTGTTGCACCCGATGTGGTGTTCATAGACTTTCATTTTTGTTTAATTGTCTGAGTTTTGTCCTCTTTTCTGGTTAATTCTAGTAAGGCTATACAGAGGAAGGCGGTTGGATATTTATAATTGATATAATTATTAATCATCATTGCATGCACAGGCTGCAAAGTGCCGGCCATAGAAATTGAATTTAATTGTTGGTTTGGACATAAGGGCTTGGTGGCATGATGTTGTTAGTGTATACGTTGACATTTAATGCAATTATTTTGTAGCCTAAAGGGGTTTTTTAATTTAACATAGTATCCTCTTATCATTAAACATCACCCCCCAACCCCACCTCTTTTGTTTTAAATGTAATGCAGTAACGTTTACTCAAGTACACTTTTTAACTGACCTACTTTTCACTTTTATCCAAGCACATTTTTACACAAGTACTTTTACTTGAGTAAAATGTCTTTAAAGTAATAGTACTTTTACTTGAGTATAATATTCTAGTACTCTTTCCATCCCTGAGTATAGGTTCACATTCTTTCAAACGCTGAAACTGTTTTTGCTTGCTTCCTTCATACTTGTCGTAAAGAGATCCTTTCCAGTGGATCAGAGAATCCGCAGTACTCATGCCGATATGACACTTCAGCAGGCTGAGTTAATCTAATCAAATGGGTGTCTTCCAAAGTCTTGTTAGTAGAAAATTCCCTCCATGTGTTGTCAGGCAGAGCTGCTGTGGACCGACAGTAACACAAAGAAGACATTTTGTACTTAAAGAACTGTGTTTTTTATATTTCCACATTAGGAAGGGAACTTGTAAAGGCCAGCATGAACAGGAGGAATGATTACAGCAAGCAAACAGTGTTTCAGTGTCCATATGGGCACCTGACTGTTGTTTTAAGACAGAAAAATTATGAACCTGTCCTTTTAGTGCAGTTCAGATAACCCAAAACAATCCTCTAAGGGGAGATAATGAAATGTGCTTTGCAAACACTGAATCATGAGATACACAGGACTATACTGTACCAAAAGGAGAGTGTGAAGGAGCTAATGTCCAGATGTATGTTTGGGCTGTTTGTGTTCCTCTCTTCCAATGATTCTCTTGCAGAAGAAACACATTACATATTACAACACTAACAAGCATGATCATTTACAGCAGAATGTCAATGCAGTGTGCAAATGGAAGGTCAACGTTAGACAGCATGTGATGACGGAAGTCATGATGGGTATCTCACAGTTTAAAATGCGATAATATGGGGGTCTCCGAGGCCTTGTAGTCGATAACACAATCCATGCAATCGCAATTTCCCTGGTTGGATGGCTGGGGACTTTTGTTGCACGGTATTCCCCCTTGCTCTCTTCCCATGTTTCCTGTCTGTCTCTCCTGTCAGATAGAGGCAGGAATGCCAAAGATAAACCTTTTAAAAAAGTGATGATATGAGAAACATTTTGGCTTAAAGCCAAGGAGTCTTATTTGATGCCTGACTTTTACTTGGCAACATTGTGTTTACTTGGTAAACACAATGTTGGTTGAGTGCTGCCAAACAGTGCCATCTCCTGGGGATTCACACTACCTACAAGGGGTGTTTGTGATTGAACGCTGGTAAACACAGAAACAGAAAGCAGATTTACTGACTCTCTGTCAATCCCAGGAGAGAACAGAGAAAAAGAGAAACTGGGGCAGACGAAAAAGACAGGGACAGAGTTAAAGGCAAAGGAAGGGAGAAAGTAAGTGAAATACAGAGTTTGCCATCATAAAAGACAGGCTGTGGACATTTTTGTTGGTGCCAGGGTGCACAAAAGGAGGTGTAAAGCTCCGATGGTTTCAGACTATGCAAGAAAAAACAGGTATAACTTATCAATGAAAACATAAATCAACCACAACCACTGGAATATACTTTAAAGATGCCAACAGTTAGAGGCATGCATACACGCAAGCACACACAACATGTTGTCAACCACAAGTATAGCTGGTGCCTGTTGCGTGTTGGCAGCCTCCTGCCAGACAGCTGGGGTTTTTATTAGCAGACACAGGATTAATAGACTCTATTACCCAGAGCAATTAAGGACTTAATTGGAGAGAAAATAGGCCCCATCGAGAGGGAACATGTAGAGGAGATAGACAGAAATAAGCATATCTTTAGAGCATAGTCCACAGTGGCATATGTGCAAGGGTGGCTGTGCGTGTGTTTTGTGTGTCATTTTTGTCTTTTCCTGCACTGCCACCGGGAGGTGTGTGAGACTTATCAGTGATGGTCTCACATGAACATCCAATTGGTGCATCTCGTGTTTTCAGTGGCCCTGCTTATTATTGTCTTCACCTCCTTCCATCCATTGGCAATCTATTTCGATTGCATGCAGTTAGTCTGTGCTGAAACATAAACATAGCACAGAGGCAAAGCCAATGCTACTTTGAGGCACACTGGAAACCCCTATTGCTCTTGTAAACATATTTTCGTTGAGTTTTTGTTGAGAACCTAGACTTCAATTTGAAAAAAATTGCTGGAAAATCCATTTGTCTACTTTTAGTAATTATTTTTATTTTTTTTAATTTGTCATAACTACTGAACAGCAGATGCTCTAGCAGACAAGGCAACCAAACCTGTGAGTTCATAATAAATATACAGCATTAGTGAATGCCTGGAGAGATCCCTGACATGTTTTAAGTCAATAAGACCTGTCAAACATCTTAATCAGGCACAGAAATGTGTCTGGTGATACCTTTTGATCTCATCTGTCCTTCTCACTCTACATCAAAGAGCAGTTTGATAAGGTTGCTTGCTGCTTTGTGACTTCTGAACAATGCATCACCTCCCGTCTGCACTCCCAGCCTCCTCTACTCACAGCTCACAGACTGAGAGATTTTGTTTCCTCTACTTTTCTTCCCAGCAGACGAGATGTATGTCTATCTCTGTCCATCTCTTTCTAACTCGTTTTCACTTCCTCTGCTTTATTTACGTTAGGGTATAATCCAAAAATTAGCAGAGCAGGGCATGTCTAAATGTAAAATAGTAACCTTCTGGCCAGATTATTTAGTCAGAGTGGGCCAAAACAAAAGCCGCAGGGAGAGAGCACAGGTACAGGCCATCTGGCCTTTAAACAGTGACTAAGTAGTATGGATGCTGGAAGCATGAATCAGATGTCCAGGGACTCATTTGGTCATACCGTATGTACTGTAACAGCAGGAAATCTTTGTCACATTGTCCAAGACAGACACTCATGTTGTACAGTGTTTCATCACGTAGATCTCAATAGAATTAATGGAACCTAATGCTTTATGATGACACCATAAGCCTACAATATCTGTCTTTCCCGTTATCTGCAGTTTCCAGATGCTTTTCCTCTGCAGGAGGATTTTTTTTTTCTAGCGAGCCAGTCCTCCATCCTTCCTCCAGGCATTTTAGTCTGCATCCACAAAATCCCACACTGTAATGGCCAGAGTTGGAGGGACAGGTAGAACATTACCTGAGGCACTTTTACTACGCCATTTCTGCACCTGTGTGTGTGTGTGTGTGTGTGTGTGTGTGTGTGTGTGTGTGTGTGTGTGTTGGTAGATGAGGAGGGTGCTGCATGTGCACAGCACAACTGCTGCATGTGGTATACTGTTGCACTCTGGTGGTCTAACATGGCATTTCAGCAGCATTTAGAAGCCACAGTGCTGCTGTTAAATGTACCACCTTACCCGCTGTACTGGACAGTGGACAGCTGGTGTGTGTAACTCAACTGTAGCCTTCTGAGACTCATCTTAATATATAGTTGATGTAATAAGCCTTTTATCAATAACGTCTGTAAACAGCAGTTGACATGAATCAGTGTGACCTTTCAAGGAAACATACGTCAGATTTAAGAACACTGCAGTTATCATTGCTTACTGAGATATTATATCTCCTATATAAGATTCTGTGTGTCAGTAATGACAGAGATGATATCACACACACACACACAGGCACAACAACGGTAAAAAAAAAATAAGTTCAGAGTATTTTTTATTATAGAAAAATAGTTTATATAAAAACAAATAAGTTATGAATTCCAGCAGCTGCTTTGTTTTTTTTTTCCTCTGTTATAACATCTCTTGCCCTCAAACACACTCTCTTTCTGTCTCTCATTCTCTCACGCACACACACTCTTGCCTGTGTTGGTAATTTCACAGTCCGTGCAGATCTCCCACATACAGTAGTTGTAAACACAGTCCCTAATATCCTCTTCATCTGCCCTCAACCTCCTACCCAACAAGAGCCTGGGGCGTTTCAGTCCATCTGGCAGCTGAATCTGCTGAATTCACCTCAGTCCACTGTGGACTGTGGTCTACTTCCCGTAGAACATCTCCATGAGCACCTCCTCGATGCTGACGGTCCCTATGACGGGTCTGAAGAAGAGTTGAGCGACCACCGGCGGGCTGATGGCCCTCAGCATGGACAGAGCTATGAGCAGTTTGGCGAACCGCGTCGTGTCCTCGCGGTGGATCAGCCTGACGTGCTCGTTCAGAGCCTGGTGCGCCTCCCGACGCAGAGACTGGATGTAGTGGAGACAGCGCAGACCCTCCACGTCTGGGGAAAAGAGACGAGAGGCGGAGAGGAGAAAGCATGACATGGAAAAGGAGATGAAAGTGAGATGAGTAGAAAGAAAGGTTCAGTTCGGTTTCCATACATATCCCAAAGTCTGACCTCAAAATGATAACAGCTTGACTTCATTAATTAAGTAGATTAATGGCACTTTCTATATCTCATTTCACAGGTTAGCCTACTGTTAGAAAACGTGTCTGTCTTTGGGGTAAATGCACAAAATATGCTTCTTTTCTATAAATGCAGGCCAATAATTTCCAAATAAACCAAACTTTTTACACACAAATAATAGCTGATCAATACGTGTATATTAAACCTAGCATGAGAGATGCTCTGACAGTCTGTACCTGCACGCTTTGTGCCACCTGTGTAAAATAACTTTGATGCACAGGTATTAAAACCCTACCTGGGTTGAACAGCACAGCTCCTTTCAGATATGCATACTCCTTCGTACTGATATCTACACTCCAGCACTTCTTCAGGAAGGCTTTGATAGCTTCGATATCCACGACAGAGACCCCAGCTGCCCCCCTGCTCTGGCCGGCCAGCACCTCGCTCTGCCTGTCCGGTAAACCCGTGAGGATGCGCTGCAGCATGCTGGGCTCCACGGTCTCCATGGTCTCAAACTCCACCCGGTCTTGTGCGAGTCCCAGCACGAGCAGAGGCGCCCAGCCGCTCCGGATCAACATCAGCTGGTCGTCCTCCGGCAGCTCACGAAAACAGGGGACGTTTTTCACGAACCGCAGCGTCTTCACCAGAACCGCCGAGGCGGCTTTGCACGTCACCTGCGGGGAGCGGAGGATACCTCGGCGCCGCGTCGAGCCGCAGGAACAAGGCTGCTGCCGGAGCTCCTGCAGCAAGGCTGGGGCGGCGGTGGAGGAGGTCTTGTGGGACAAGTGTTGTGGTGTTTGTTGTTGGTGTTGTTGTTGGGGATGTTGGTGTTGTTGCTCCTCGGAGGTCGCAAGGCTGTCACTCTTCAAAATGCTGTAGAGGATGCTGTTGTTTCGGCTGCTGGCACCCCGACAGCGGCAGCCCTCCAGCGTGGCCATGGCCGCTGGCCGCTCTACATGGGCCGGAGCTCAGCGCGTCCCGCTGTCTCTTTGAAGCGCCGGAGGTCAGTGACAGAAGTAGCGCTGTTTTCTTAGCCCCTGATAGCCCTGAGTGAAGGGCAGCACGTTTATATTAGCTCCCGTCTGTCCCCGCGCTTTGAGAGCTTGTTCAGACACTCTGCATATTCCGCCTCCCCAAGCGCAGGCACCTCCTCTTTCTCCGCCTCCTTTTCTACCTCTCTCTCACTCACACACACACACACACATAAACACACCCATACACTTTTCAGGGCTCTCACTATTCAAGACACACCACTGTAAAAAAAAAAAAAAAGAAATTTTTGCAAGAAACCACTTCAGACAATAATCTAAAGCACCTCATAGGCCCATCTCTTTTGCTCACGTAAAAGGTTCAAATAAAACACAAAATATGTGACTGCAACATCTCACCCTGATGGAACAATGTATCATACAACATCAAAGGTTAAATAAAAGCAACAGTCAATAGGCCCAGTTAATTAAACAGATTGTGAGAGAGAAGGAAAAAGGAAGCGAGAGGAAAAGACAGACGAGGAATCGGAGCCCAGTTCTATTCTCAGCATTACCTTGACTCTCTGGCAGTGCTGTTTATCAGGCAGGAGCCGGTAAAAAATATAGGCCAGCGACGGATCTGAAGGCTTAATTATTTTAGGGACAATTTATATGATTTTCTATGAGAAAGAAGTAGGAAGAGCTGAGCTGTGAAGGCCAGCCTCCAACCTTGACTCGGACACACTGATATTGATTTAACCGTGAAAACAGGAGCTGGTGAATTATGATGTCATGACTCAATGCTCTCCTTGCCTCTGTCACTGAAGGAGGATGGGGGGGGTTTGAAGGAAGGGAGGAGTGGAGGTCAGTGAATGAGAGACTGACGAAGACAGGTCGGGATAAAGCAGATGAATTAGAGGTTTAACTTAATTGCTCCTAAGAGGGATCACAGGTTAGGGTTGGCTGCTACCAGAGAGAGAGAGAGGGAGGAAGGAAGGGGGCTCCGGGGGAATCAGAGGTGATTACAGAAGAGTTTAACCGAGAAAAAAAACAAGCAAAGAAGTTGTCAGAATGAGGAAAAACTGTGTGAGAATAATGCAAAAGTTTTGAGCAGAGGTCCTGACTTACTATACAGTATGTTGGGGAAAGCTTCAGGCAGTTCGGTTAGCCACCCAACAAATACCCTCACACTGTCACACAAGGGTCTTCATCAGTCGTGGACTCAGGCTGTCTGAGGGGCAGGGGCAAAATAAATTTTAAAAAAGGACACCAGCTGCATGCGGTGGGGCACCAGTGCGTAGAAAGTCATGATGCATTTATGGTGAAACAGTTCCAAACCCTGGTTTAGATTCAAATTGTTTTATTATGTGACTCCGATTTAAAGTATAACTACTACACCTCTGTAATAAAAACACACAGGGAACTATTAACCATTTAGAGGCACGCAGAGGCACATTCATAAAATAGCAGTAAGCAGGACCCCAGTGTCCCCTGCTCCTTTGCGTTGAAGGACACGGTTATGAATGGAGGCAGGATGAAAAACTTTTGCACTAGTGCTACAACATTGTTCAGAGGCTGAATGTCTTTGTATTGATTTGGCTGAGAGAGAAAACAGAGAGATTTTTCACATGTTTATATCAAGGACACCGCGGGATAAACAGCCTTCACCCAGCCTGTCTCTTCTCCTGCTCAAGGCCCAGCCAGTGCAGGTTATAAAAATCCTTCCGTCTCAAGGAGAGATTACATTATGTCTTGTTGCAAAAGCACAGAGTTGAAAAGACAGCTACAGCGCTCTGTCGCTCTTTGCCTCGCTCTCAGGTCCTCCGTTTCTTCCTTTGTTTATCAAATTTGGACAAGATGTACTTAAGTAGCTCTCCACTCCGCCATCTCCTCTCAGACAGAGCAAATAAAATATGTCTTAGAATATTTCTTTTATATATTAAACCCCACTGACCCCCCCAGCTCATGATGTGCAGCCAAATATTGTTCAGACCAACTGAACTTTATTTTAAACAGGCTGCATTTTGGGGAAATGTGTATAAAATAATGCACATGACATCAAGAATATTTACATTTGATGAATGGAGAAGCCATGAAAAACAAGGAGGCTTGGGTTTGAATATTTCACTTGATGCCGAATATACTGTATATGTTAAATTATAATTACAGTAATAAACGTTTCTTTATGCACCACCTGTCACATCAAAGTGCTTTAAGGAAAAACAGATTAAAACATCAGACAAACAAAAGGAAAATGAATAAGAGGATTTTTCCAAACTGAAAGCTACTTAAAGTTGTAATCCTTAAGGTTTCAGTCCTGGTTGATTTGGCGACACCCGTGGTTACCATGGTAACAACAAGTGCAGTTTCCTACTACAGCAAATACTCATTAAGCAGCTACTTTATCAGAGACACAACAGAAGAGCAGTGTAACTTAACAACTTCATGTTTTAATGAAGAAGACGGTCAAAAAAATTGCAACCGTGATCTGATGTGTACGGCGCGAGTAGTTTTCCACACGACAGCAGGGCACAGCAGAGTTGGTTACCTTGCTGAGGAGTTGCAGGTGTGCAGCCTGTCGACTGCAACTCTTCATGTAACGGCTCACTGCGGCTGCTCCTTCTTGTTCCATTTATCCCTGCAAAATTTAAAGTGATCCGCTGTCCAAAAAAAAGCAGAAAATGTCAGTCGTCTTGTTTTTGAAGACGCATTCAGTCGTGGTCAGTGCAAACTGTGGTGACAAATACATAGAGTTTCTTGTAGCTGCTTCCCAATAAAGCCACCCTGTGTTTCACCAGTTGAAGTCTTTTAACATGAAGCAGCAGCAGTAGGAAATGTTCTGTTTGCATTAGCGGTAACTTAATACAGCTCTGACATGGTGTAAAGAGTGTGAACAGTCAATAGTGAGGCTCCTATCAATGAGCTGCATTACATGAGTGCATCATTTTCTGTGAATCCCTCGTAGGTAGGCAATCCTGAATCCAGCGTGTTGGAATGGCAGACTCCACCACTAACTATAAAAATTACTGTAGAGAGTCAAAGTTAAACCAGAACTTCCACGTTCTCTTCCAGAAGTAAGAAAATCTCATTCAAAATCCCACTGACATTTATAACAACGCTAATAACTAAAAATCCAGCCCTGCAACAGAGCCTTATTAACAGCACGTTGCGTGACTCGTTTCATATGTCTAGATAAGGACAGTATTTGAAACACTGCTAATATTGTATTAGTCTAATTTTATTATTATTATTATAATATTTAAGCCTAATATTTCTGTTTTTTAGCAGCCTTTAGCAAACACCACTTCCCAGTAGCCTGACTTTCGTGGGCTAAACATCACAGCTCAACAAAAGAGGCGAGTCCATGGACGAGATGAGGGGCTCGTGTCTGTAATAACAGAAGGACAGAGAGGAGCGAACGCTGCAAAAAGCTAAAAAAAAAATTGGAAAAGTTACTTTAGAAGAGAGCTTCTGTGAATTTTATGCAAATGGATTAAACTAGGTTACGATGATATATAAGTACCGGCGCTGTAGTTTTTTTTCTGTGCTCACAAAGTAATCAATGTTTAACTTTGTTAAAAACACAAAGGTTTCAGCTTCTAATAGCAAGTGCTGTAGTGGATGACGATTTGTCTGAATATGGAAAGTAAACCCCAGGACTTCTTTCAGACAGATCGATGAAAGAAATGCAGTATGAGAGATTGCACTGAGTTACAGCAGCTTGTAGAATAGAAGCTAGCCTGGGCGTGAAGCCATGACTTCAGCTCTCTACATAGAGAAATAAATACTGAATGTAAATTCATTAAATGGCTATTGCAGAAATTAAAATGCAGACCATAAACATTATCAAAAATGGGGTTTGATTTCATGATTATAACTTTAAGGGGACATAAAAAAGGAAAACTGGATGTTAATAATACTTTAATGAAATGTGCAGATGTTTTGGTGTTGAAGGTTTGGCTTTAAAATCAATTGTATACTGGACTAATCGCCAAAAACATTTTGCTTTCTAAAAGCTATACCATCATATAAGTAGCCACAATCATGGTATCGACTTCTCAGGTCCAGTTTGTTCTTAGCTGTCTGTGATATAGAGCAGACTCTTTCTCTGGCCCAGTGCCTGCTGGTCCCAGGCCCAGTTTAAAATGGCTCAGCATGGGGAGGCCTTCTCACAGCTCAATCACATAACTTTAAGGATGTGAACACACTTCCCACAAAACACAGCACGCTGTTTGTGTTTGTCTACAGCTAGTAGTAAGCCGTCATATTTCAGCATTACAAATATGAGTTCTACCCAAGACTCCTCTGACTCAGTTTGGTCATAGTGTATCTTTACAGTTTAGCAGAGAAAACACAATGCTCTCTTTCCCTTTGCCGATGACTGGTCTGCTCTAAAATATCAGCACTCACAATCCCAAAAAGAGTTTAGAGTTTGTTTTTATACCAAAAAAATTGAACAACAAACTTATTGTTCATGTTTATGTGCACACACCAACACACACACACACACACACATGCTCATCTATCTCTGATCTGCACTTCTTAATTGCTGTGACATCCAGACAGTCCGAGTCAGACAGCATCAGCTACGCTGCAGCTTTGTGTCTAGTGCTAACATTTAGAGCAAGGTCAGTACCAAAGTCACTATTTACTCAGACAAGGGGCATGGGAAAGTGAGAGCAGAGCACACGCAGAGAAGTGGGAAGGAAGGACAGAGTAAAGTAGCATTAAAAGTAAATTCCAGTGTTTGATGATGGTAAGTAGGTTTCGTTGAAACTTGCTAGAATTAAAAATTCACATTTAAAAAGACAAGTACACTACAACTAATACTTTGAAACTCTTTTTCAGTATGTGCCAATTGCAAAGTATGAAAATAGACAAAATGTTTTCAATAAACAAGTATTGCTATTTTATGTGTTTTCGCAGCAGTAAGCATTTCCTGAATGCTGATCACAGAAATTAAATTTTGAGGTTGCCGTGACCCAAGAAGACAGCTCTTTGGCACATTCAGCCAAGCCGGCCTTGAAACACAAGTGTGGAGAAAAACACAAGGTTTTTACCAAACACTTGGGCCTTAGACACCCACAGACACTCCAAGACAGGTCTCAGAAACTTAAGAGGACAACTTTGTATGATTCAAGGCTTTGCATTAAATGGCTCCCCTGGAAAAGTCTTGTACTGCATTGTTTGTTGATTTGCTGGGCGCTCTTCTGGCGGTTGCCATAGTGACTGCCTCAATTTTCTCTCTGTGGCTGCTCACATAAAGGACTGTGTCCTTGTCTCCATAATAGTTACAAATTGAATACTGCACTTTCCAAGGACTCATGTCACCAACTTACAGCAGAGTGAAAGTGTGTGTGTTTGTGGGTTGGAGAGGAAGAAGGAGGACAAGTTTGCTTTAAATGTGATGAATGCAAGGTACAATGTACAGGTTTTTTAATTAATTAATTTATTTGATTGAGTTGTTTTCATTTTGCAAATCAGGCAATACAAAAGAAATAATAAAGCAATCATAAAAACAGCTGAAACACTGAAATCAATACGAAAAACAGTATGCTTACAGAGACAACAAAGCACAAAAAACCAAAGGAATAAAAAAGGACCAGGTTATGGCAACACAACCGGTCCACACTAAGGTATATCAGAACAATTTAGTTAAGTGAACCATTCCGACTATGCCCAATTATAACCCATACTCTTATCACTATGGGTGACATGAGGGCTGCCCAGTCAGTCCACCGGTACCACCCATTCATATTTTAACTAGAAATATTGAATCACAGCTCCAAAGAGGAAAGAGAATGGAAAGGTATGTGAAGGAATGGTGGTCACCATAAAAATCATTTTCTTCATCAGCGGTTGCCACATTACTGTAACCTACCTGATTTTCTCAATTTTGAGGAATCGCATCATGTCTCTTTTCATAGTGTCAATCCCATGAATCCCATGAAAAGACCACAACCAAGAAAGTGTTAGTCCATCTCTCAACACTTTCAGATTTCCCTTCCCTGTTTGTGTTACTCAGCCCCCAAGCCCACTGGTTCCTCCTAAGACATAAATCTTTAAAAATGGCTCACAAACACATAATTTCAATTTTTTTAAAGGCTCAGTAATTTCCTAATCCTGCTGGGCACTCTAGTTTTTAGCAAACGCTAGAAAATAGTGCATTTGTTGAGGACTATTTTCAGCTGTGGATTAATACACATCTTTTTGTTCTTGTGAGAAGGGCAGCAGGGCGGTGTAGGTGGGATTGACTCAAAATAAACTGCAGTAGCCGTGTTCATTGTAATAAAGGAACATGTCACCTAGGGCAAAGGCTCATTGTGTTTTTAATAGTGTTTGGAGATCTGTGGCAAAGAGGAATGAGCTATATCAGGCTTTATAGTTAGTAGGATCAATCGTTCAGCCACGGTATTGTTGTGTGGTTACTCGCATTTTTGGCAGCACTCACAGCCCAACACACAATCACTGTCGTTACGCGCCACAGACGGAAAGAAAATAGACTTCAAGCCTAAAAAGAAACTTCAGGTCATGGTTATGCATGTAAAGTGAGGCGCGAGCCGTTATGCAGTCTGTGTAGACATCTGTGTTGATTCAAATTGAAGCATCTCTGTTCCGTCTGACTGAATCATATCTTGTGTAAACAGCCTTTAACCATCTGAGACAAATTTGTGATTTGGGGCTATAGTATCAATAAATTTGACTTCAGTTGATGCACAGTTTAAAGATGCGGTTGTCACTACGAGTTGATGTTGTATGGCAAGATCGGATATTTTGGTGGAAAACAAATAAAATACGTTGTCAGTGAACATGTTACTGATGCGTTCAGTATCAACATTTTTGCAACTTGCCAGATACGTTAATTAACAACATTCCCTCGTTATGTTAATAGAAACTGTGATACAAGCCGGTCATATATGGTCTTTGGCATCAGATTTACAGTTTTATAGTAACCCCGTCAATTAATAAAAAACAGCTCAGTGTGACACACAACCTCTCTTTGAACAAACACAGCTTTGCTCATTGTTTACCTCAGCTGTGAACCTCTCACTAAATGTGGGTAAACAGCGCACACACACGTGTAACACACGCTTGTGATACGCTGGTCCGTAGTCTATTTGTCTCTCCTCATGTAATAGTGTTCAAGGTCGGTATATAAACACAAGGTCACCCTGCTTACAACAAACAAAGCAGCAGATATGCAAGCTTTTAGGCCAGGCGCACATTATTTTGCTATTGCAGCCTGCTGTGTTGTGTTCCAGCATGTTGTGATAAAATGTGTTGTAATGTGTCATGTTGGCTTGGCATTGTTTTGTGTTATTGCGCATGGTGTTTGTGTTTTTAACCCTGCAAGAGAGAGGTTGGAGAAAAATCTCTTTTTAAGTTATCTTCATTATTAATTTGTAATGACATTTTTAGTGGGTTTAGTGTTGTGCATTCAAGCCAGTGTCTACCCCCAATCCTTTGTTGCAACAACCGTCAACCCCAATCTCCCTCCCCTAGATGTTTTGCAGCAGTATAACATCACACTAATTCTAACTTTGCTACAGTAATTA
Organism: Macquaria ambigua; assembly: GCA_008360985.2. NCBI lineage: Eukaryota > Metazoa > Chordata > Actinopteri > Centrarchiformes > Percichthyidae > Macquaria > Macquaria ambigua. The sequence goes on from VMKM01000328.1 coordinate 122,718, forward strand.
CTTCCTTTTTCAGGAATAGATGGTTTTAAGTTGTTAATTGCAGACTATGAAAGAGTCCAAGTTGGTGTGTACTCGCTTACGAAAAATACATTTATGAGAGATACAAATATTGCTGCCATATTTTCAATTAAGGTGTGGTCAATAAATTAAAAAACAAAAAAAAAAAGAAAGCAAACAAAATGAATTAAAAACAAATAGCCTGCATTTTGTAAGCTTATGTGTTGTAATTAAAAGAGGAACACCAGCTCAAATAACGACTTTCAGCTCCGTATTAAGTCTTTAACTGACATCCAAGGTTGTGGGTGGATACAAGGAGTGATGAGCCACAGTGACATCGGTCTGGGGCATGATGCCCCTCAGACTGCAGCCTCAGGCTGCTGTCCAACAGAACATGGGAGTCTTGAGTTCAGCCAGACCACTTGGCAACCAGCTGCCAACAAGAACCACCTGCGTGTTGATGCTGTTGTCGTCACATACGTCTTCATCTTTTTATTGTGCAGCGTGTTCACATGAACACCAATTAAACCAAGAAGTCCATCTTTATTTATTTATTTAGATGAATAGAATCTATAGGGACAACCTTATAGTTTCCCAAACAGTGTGGAGTCTGAAGAGAGTTTAGATGGTTTGTACCATGTAGTTCTACCCACAGATAACTGAGATCACCCCAGTTCATCTGTGGGCCATTTTCCCAGTGTACAAGAAGCTGACATCTGCTGTATATATTGCTTGTCTTGTGCTGTAGTTGGTTAGGTGGGTGCACACCAGCTCTGCTCTCGTCACAGGACTCATTTGAACGTTGACCCAGTAATAAGGCAGACTGCTGGCAGCAGCCACTTGAAGGACTGTTTGTAATTTGGCTTTAGTGATCTAAACTCTGAAATTAAGGATTGGTTGAGATGATCTTGAAATTTTAAAGGTCCTCTCAATTATGATGTCTCAGAGGTCTAGGAGCTAGGTCTACTACTAAAATGCTTTGTAAATAATTAACAAGGAGCTATTCTTTGCCTTAAGAGGTTTTGTGAATACTTCCCCAAGGATGTCAGAAACTCAGATTAAATGGGTTAATATAATAGCAATGTTTGTGGCTCAGTCACTCTGTCACTGTTATTGGTTATTTGTCAGTAGTAGGCTTTTAAACTCAAGCTGCACCCCAGCATACTGCATGGAAACTCTACTATGTTCACAGTGTAACATCATGTGAGATTTTGAAATATGTTTTAGGGAACACAGATTACCTTGGAAGCCTTTTCTTAAAAGCAACATTAAGCCTGTATTCACTGACCTTTTTTTTGGTCACTTGGGGGCAGCAGAAACAGAACATTGACATAGCATCACCTTTTAAAGTTGAAATGGCGAGCCTGTTAGCAAACAGCTGCCCTTTCACACATCCAGCAGATACGGAGCAACATTATCATGTATTTGGAGTCATGTTTCTGTCCACCTGATCAATGTAAGTCCAATATTGACTCTCTTTTTTTAGTTCTGTTTTTGGTCTCCACCAACGCCTGAGGGAAATATCTGGCTCTTTAGCTGCTAAACACATCTGTCGTTTGGTGCTTGGTAGGTAGCGTACAGTGTGGGTTTTAGAGGTTTTTTTGTTGTTGTTGAAAACAGCTGCTTGCTGCAGCTGGAAACTAAGCTGATGAGACCAGTAAGACTGAACCAAAACATTAAAGTTGCGGGCCATAAAATCAAAACAATGAGCTTAAAGGGAAACTCTGGTATTTTTAAACCTGGGCCCTATTTTTATCAATTTTGGGGTCGAAATGACTAATACTTACAATTAGTTTTGGAATTGGTCCAGTAGATCGCCTCTGCCGGCATCCACGAACAGGCTGCAATGGCTGCAATGTAATCCTTGCGGGCAATTGCGCCTGAGAAAAATTCGTCCACTAAAAGTGTTTGTTTTTGCCACTGACAGGCTCAGACTGTTATTCAAAGTGTCTGACAACATTATGGAAAGGATCCCTACAGAGACAGGCCGTTTGTTAAAGAGTAAGATCCTTTTTGTTTAACCAGAAACACAAAGTCTCACTCAAGGAAAAGTCTCGCTCTGAAATCTCGGGAGAGGTTGAGTTGTTGCAGGAAGAGCTTTTGGTGGACGTACTTTTCACGGGCGCAATTACCCGCAAGGATTACGTTGCATCCATTGCAGTCCATTTGCAGATGCCGGCGGAGGCGATCTACTGGACCAATTCCAAATCTAATGGTAAGTATTAGTCATTTTGACCCCAAAATTTGTAAAAAAATAAAAAAATAGGGCCCAGGTTTAAAAACACCAGAGTTTCCCTTTAAAGATGGTGAAACACTCCGTAGAGCTGAGGTGAACTGCAGAGTAAGGTGATACATTTCTGTGTGTTCGTACGTACGTTTGTATGTGACCCCCCCTTCATATACATGTAGTTATTTGACACATTGTTGATATAAAAAATATTGAGTATAGCAGCTTTCAATTAAATGTCCTAAAAAACACAAAACGGTTGCACACAAAGTCAGATTTAAAGGATTAAGATAACTCACTTACTACGTGTATCATACCCATACAAACAAAAATACAGATGAACTCCACTACAACAGAATGAGGGAGTGAGCGGGGGGCAGTGCAGAGGCGGGACACTGCAGTTGTAATGTCCTTGTTGTGGATAAATTGTGTGTTGAACATATGCCACTGGGGCGTGAGCTAATTAGCCAAGGTTGAGTGGGACCCTGGGGGTTGGGGGGATGAAGGAGGGGGGGTTAACATGTAAGGAGGAGGGAGGAGAAGAGGGAGAGGCTGCCAAGGTCAAACCCATGAGTGTGTATGTGCTACCGAATTCATACAGCACAATAGTCCCATAGTGCCACTCTGATGGGTTCACTTCATTCAGACTCCTCACTACCAGTGACGTGCAGTCAGGGGAGGCAGGTGAGGCAGTGCCTCAATTTGTCCACTTGACTGTTCTATAAATTTGTTTTCTGTATGATTTCAACATTTCTATGGTCAAAATCGCTAAATTTACGCATTTCCTGTGCAAATACATGGGAGAAGGGCGAGGTGAGGCAGCGATGAACTGTGCCTCACCTCTGACGGCGCTGTGCTACACACACTGACTGACTCAGGCAGTTGGCACATGCCCATTGCTGTCTCTCTTTATATCGCCAATATACATGTTTGATTACACATGTACTACACATGCTGACGTTCCACAGTCTGACTAATATATTTAATGAATGTGTGTGACATATTTAGTCTTTCTGATCGGCCATAAATGCGCAGTGAAAATGCACAGGGTGAGGCAGAAAGTACCGTGCCGCACTGATAGGGGGCAGTGCTGAGCCCCATAGGCACAATGGGGAACAGGTACACGTCGCTGCGTGCCTTTTGGGTTCATATATTTTTATATCCGACCAGAGGAGTCAGTGCCTCACCAGTCATGAACCTCACCGCACGTCACTGCTCACTACCTACGACCCTCTTCACTTTGGCAATACACACCATTTCAATTACCTCACTCTGCCTGTCTTACCCCAGTAAGTGACAAAGGATTTACTCGACAGTAGCGTTGTAAAAATACATTTAGACATAACAGCGATTTAAAATGCAGATTGCCTCACCTGCCTCCTATATGCATATCCCATTTACCTGCCTTCATCCCTCTTTCCCTCTCTTGTCCTTTCTATCTACCTCTGCTTGTCCTTGGTAATCTATTTATCTTATCCAAATATATGTCACACTATGAAATAATGTTCCTTTCTCATATGTATAGCCATTACTGAAAACACATGTAAGAAATGCATGCATCAGTGTTGCGTGTGATGTGATGTGCGGAAAGGCTACTGAGTGAAATATGAAATATCGTAGCTGTGGAGCAATAATTTATGTCCCTATCTCATTCTTTATTGGTCTCACAGTGACTACAGTATGAATATTTTGCCTTACAGCATATCGAGGACAGGGTCATGTTTGCATAAGGAAGTAAATTATGACACTAATAACAATGTCGGCGTGCCAGGAAGAGATGTGGGAGGAGGTGAGGATGAGGGGGTGAGTGGAAAACAGGGAAGGGCTCGCATATGGGAAATACCAAGGTGAGGGGAAAAACACATTTAAAATTAAAATAAAGGAAACAAAGTTTGGTCTCTTTTCTTGGAGTGCAGCAAGATGACTGACTAATTGTTGTTCCCATCCCCAACAATTCTTTGTTTGTCTTTAATTTTGTCAGTGAGGTATTCTTCATTCGAGACTTGCGCACTTTGAGCAACAACAAATACTCAGACTTCTGTAAGTGATTCACCGGCAGGCAGTGAGTCATGCTGTCTGACTTTGCTTTGCTTCTATGATACTTGTGTGATTAAAGATCCGTAAGGCCTTGAAAATGCTGTTGTTTTGTATCTTTTAATATGCCAACTTGAAAGTATTGAACTTTCTGTTTTTTTTGAAGTGCCATGAAATTACTCATTCTCTGAAAACCTCATAAATCACTTTCAGACAATTCTTTTCAACTTTCAACTTTTTTTTTCTTTTTTTTTTTTTTGCAGTAATGTGGCACAAAAAATACACAAACACAAAAAACACAGTAAGACAATTGAAACATTACAGAGTACAATAAAAGGTTAATGTGATAAAAGCAAAGAAAAACTGTGAATAATAACAATAGGCACAAGATAAGATGATGTGTTTCTTGCAGATTGGATAAAAGGAAAACTTGTTGCACTTAATTTTCAGAAACCTGTATCTCTGACCTGAGGGGGGAGGGGATTTGGCTTTCTGTGTGATTTGTCAGCTAAAAATGTCTGACAAAGTGGGACATTGTCAACGTTGCCCAGTTGATTCCTGTCTCGCACATTGAAGTTGCCATACCAACAAATCACTAAGACGGTCAGGACTGATTCTATAATGAATCTGTAAAATAACAACTATCAAAATATCAACTTTCTGTACAACTTTCCATACATTAAAATAACAACTATCAAAATATCAACTTTCTGTACAACTTTCCATACATTATTAAAAACCTTAACATTAAAAACCTTACCCCACACAAAAAGTCCAGATGTGGGCGTGAAGAATTATTAAGTCAAATTCATTCATACAGGTCTTGTTGCAAAATGATTTATAGTATGCAAAGGGGGACAAAGACAGATAAAAACGGGAGACAATAACAAGGGATAAAAGAACAAGTATGTCACAAACTCCAGAAAGCAGGGTCAGATGTTCTTATCTACTGTAGCTCTTTTTAAACTTACATGTCACTATCTGTTACTGATTGCTGATAACATGTGAATCCTTGTGCACTTATACAACTAACAATTTGAAGGTCAGGCTTGAGCTCGTCATGTCCAACACTGAGTCACAATAACCATATTTTAGTTAAAATATAAATCAATGTAAATAACCCAACAGCAATACACTGGATCAAAACAACCCATTTGACCCAAAGTGGGTCAATTTGTAACCCAGTGATTTTCAGTGTGCAGTGATCCACAAATCAACATGGTGTTAAAACCACTGAAAATACAGTATAAACTACAAGAGAAGAGTAAACATGTGAGCAGATAAAAATCTGTTTTTCCCGGCAGTTGCCATCCACAGTCACCTGGGTACTGTGTGCTGTGATATATAGTCATGCATTACCACATTATGTTCCCCAGCTCTTTGAGCGCCAGATCCTGCTGCCCCGCTGTCTCTCAAGGTCTCTCTCTGTCTGCTCTGGCTTAGTCAAGGTCACCCGCGCCGCTGCAGGCTCCCTGCAACCTTGAGCGTCTAACTGACCGGGAAATGTGTGTTCTCCCGTTCCACCACCTACGTATCCCAGTGTCAATCAGCCAGATACAGAGCAGGGCTGTCGTTAAATGTTCCAGCATGCTGCCACTTGGACATTAAGTCACTCCAGTAGATGTAATCTGAAGAAAAAGAACACATTCGCTCAAGGCCAGGCAAGAAATTAGCTTAGCTTCTGGACAAAATGATAATTGAATTAAGTGTCTCGATACACCAGCTGTAGTATGAAATGCTTCCACCTGTGTGGTATTTGTGTGTGTGTTGTGTTGTGTTGTGTTGTGTTGTGTGTGTGTGTGTGTGTGTGTGTGTGTGTGTGTGTGAGAGCATTGCATTTACCGCAACTATACATTAAAATCTTTAATTCATGAGTTTAAAAAATGTGTGTTTGTGTGCAAATGTGTGTGCGTGTGTATCCATGTCTAATCCGGTAAAGAGCTCAAACGATCTTCAATCAATTATCAATAGGCCTTGGAAAACTGTGATAGAGGTTTTTCAATTACACAGTCGCAAAGGAAGAAAAAATATAAGTAAACAGTATATGACTGTTCCAATTAACAAGGCTATGTACTAAAAGCTTTTTAAATAAAGGAAAGCCACAGAGTGCTACAGAGCATTAAAGCCACAATAGTGAGAGTGTATCTGGGACCTTGGCTTTGGTATGAAATTTCGTGGCCTTGCCTTTACCGCCCTCCATGTTAAAAGCTCTTTGTGACAAGGAAATTACTTTATGAACCTCTGAAAGACGCTCCAACACTTCAACCTCCCTGTTAGTTTCATCGCTAGACCATGAGAGAAGTGCGTTTTTATTTTTTTCCATTTTTTTAAATCACTGCAGCTTCCTATTCGTTTTATCAGTCACTGTCCCTGCTCTTATTTTATGGCTTCTCCTTCACTCTGACCTTAGTCTCATTTTTTCTTTCAGAGAAATACTACTACTAATTACAGAAAATTTTAAAAAACTCTTTGTCCTCCTATGTATATTGTATTTGTACCCAAATAAGTGAAACACAGTGAGATATTTGTCAATCTGTTGACAAGGAAAGGTCAATAATTTGCACAATTTGTGTAATTTGGTGAAGTTGAGGGTTTGTGAATAAATATTCACAAGCTGTGTGTGTAAGAGACTGCAGTATGTAGCTTTACCTTCAGCACACAATTCTTAACCTCTGCTGGAACAAAAGGTCTGTTTTTTATTTAACCAAGGTCTGTGGAAATCAGTTTGTTTGAATGTGCGCACACTGCTGGGCTTGGCACTGGGTGAATCATATTTATATGTGAGTGTGTGTTTTTGTTTAGGTCTGTAAGGATTCGGTTCCTTTAACGTGTACCTGGAATGTTCAATCCGGATAGAAGCAGAAATACCAAACATGTGTCTCTGCGGCCTTGAGACTTCACAGGGCTCCGGCTGCGGCGCTCAGCTCGGTAAACACAGTTTCCTCCTGTGGCTCTCTGTTTGGACAGGAAACAAGGAAGCTGATCAAACACTGGCTCAGAAGGCCACGGCTGCACGGAGCTGGAATGGAGTCGCGGGTCTTTCGAAGCACTTTGAATAGGGGGAAAAGTGAAAAATAACATGTCACTTTTAGTGTGCAAATCTGCAGCCCTGCTGAGTTTCTCATTTGAGCGACTGCAATATTTTCCCAAAATAAATCATGCAGTGTAGATAACCTTATCTCAAGCTTGTATTTTGTTTTACACAGTAGAAGAACCAGTATCGCAAACGCAGTGTCAAATTTGGTGTTGGTGCCCGACTCCCTGCGTGCTACAGATTTACAACCCAGTCCTGATGACATCATAGATTAGCAGTAGCAGGGTGCAGATGATAGGAAGCATTAGCTGGATGGATAGATGTTGGGTGAGGGAGGGGGGTAGACAGTGAGGAGGAGGATTAAAGGAAAATAGAATAATAGCAGGTGTGTTTCAAAGTCATTGGGGTTAATAAGTTGGGTGATAATGCTTCCCCCTTGTGACTGTTTGTTAAACTGCAGACTTTGCATCAAGTCATTAATGATATCTTCATCATTTGCAGGGGAGTGTGGGAATAAACATAAATGACGAACAAGTTTATATGTGTGGAATATATGTTTGAGCACAAAAATATATTATATGTGAAATACACAATATCAACTGATTGCATTGGGCTTTGTACTGTACTTCTCAGCTGTATGACCAACAGACATGTCAATACTCTGAACATAAAAACACCTACTTAAAGATCCACTCCAGATGTGTTTTAAGAGCTATAAAGAATCATGTGCTTTAATTAGTCATTTGTGTCTGATGCTTTTTCCACACAAAAAATTAAATTACCTAGTTAAAAAAAAATCTTAAAAGCACATCTACACTTTGCTGAAAAGTCCATCCTCATCTCTGCAGAGTGAAGGTCAAACATCCAAGTGAAGAAACAATAAGCAAAATACATTTTTGAGCCTCACAGCATGAGTTTATTCCATTGAAATAAACAAAAGTGGAGCAAATCAGATGATTTTCAAACTAATTATATTATTTTTCAATTAGTTTCCTAAATGACAGGGACGCCATGTTCTTCTGTACTTAACCACAGAGAGACAGTTATACCAGATGAAGAAATGATAATCGGACATGCAAAGTGTTGGTCGTTATTCAAAGACGTGGCCAGCAATACAAAAAGTAAGAACGTGATGTTGTTGACGATGTGTTGTTCTGTTAGAAATGAAGAAAAGGATCATTTGTTAACTATATAACAGATGGAAATAGGTGCCTATAACATGTAAGGGGAGGTAGACTCTTATTTTATTTAACTTCCTTCATAGTTGAGGATATAGGGGATACAGTATATAATATCAGATGATGATGTACTTTGTTATGTTACGTTTATGTGCAGATATATTTTTTCTTTATTTAACATGGTTGTATTGTTTATATTGAAGTTGATATTGTTTTTTGTTTTTTTCATATGACGCTTGACTAATCCAAAATGTAAGTACAAACTTAAATGAGGAAAAAGAAAAATGAAGAAAAGGGAAAGATCAGTTTAAATGTTCAGATCCTGTATTTATTGTCCTTTAGAAAGTGACAACAGCACACCACGTGCACATACACTAATTGCATGACTGCACATTAAAAATGACCATACATAAATACAGCACACTCTCCTGGTAATTACTAATCACATATGCTTTCAACATCATCCTCTCAACAGCTTATAAAAGAGAAAAATAAATGAAATGTGGTTTTTAGGTGATAAAGCTAAAATGAAAGGGAGAATTGGATGAGTGTGTTCCTTGACACTGGGGTTACTCCTCTTTATTCTCTGTGAGCTGCTCCCTGGATGCCTCATTTGAAATCTGCAGAAAGGGAGTGCTGATCTCACTTGACTGCATATCACCAGCCACCCGCAGCAGGCAGCTGAGGACCATGTCCTTTGCCAGGCCGGCCTCTAGGTTCCCTTCCCGACTCAGCTGCAAAGTGATCTGGTCTAGGCTGGTCAGGACCAGCTCTGAACCCAGCAGAGGGCAAATGGGGCCTGGGTCAGAATCTGAACCAGGGGCCCTTTCCCTGGCCATGTTCTCCATCATGTATTGCTGGTACAAATCCAAGAGTTTCTGCTCCAGATAGTGATTTAGAAGAGAGTTGGAGAATGGACCTTCACGCCCCTGGAACAAAAAGCTCCGATCACGGGCACTCCCCAGTCTCCAGCGACTTGAACCTCCCCTCATTGGATGCAGAAGTCCACCCTGAGATGTCTGTCCTGGGGGAGATTCCTCCACAGCTGGGAGGACATCACAGGACTGGAGGAAGGGGCCGACAGCCTGGGCATCAGTACAGAGCCGGAGCTCACCATCATTGGCTGAGAGAGGCAGCACCTGGTCGCCTCCAATATGGAGGTCGCTGTAATTTTGGCAGATGCTCTGACAGGAGGAGGGAACCAAGAAAGGGGAATCGCTATCTGACTGAGCCTGAGCTGGGATCTCTATCTCTGGAGAGATCTGTCTGCCTGGCTGGGCTCTGTGGAAATCCAGGGACTGCAGTGGAGAAATGTACAACTCCACTGAAGCACTCCTGTTGTCCGCATAACCGGTCTGCTCGGGGGAATTGTGATGAACGAGTGGAGTGTGTCTGGTGGAGCCTGGCGTGAGGGTAGCAGCTGCTCTTGGCAGCCCATAAGCACTCTGGAGAGCCTTCTGAGGAGGGAGGGGATCCAGCTCCTCCAACTCACCATAGGTCATGCTCAACAATCTGCCTTCACAAAGCATGGCTGCAACAAAGAGCACATACTCAGACGCTGTGAGCCGAGTTATTAAAACACACACTGTCAGTATTCAATATGTGATAAGATGCAACAGCATAAATGTATTTATTCATTTGTTTTTATACACAGACAGACAGACAGACAGACAGACAGACAGACAGGTATATGTGTGTGTGTGTGTATATATATATATATATATATATATATATATATATATATATATATATATATATATATATATATATATATATATATATAATATATATTTTTTACACACAGTATATAGCATTGACCAATACCACATACCACAGCATTTATAGCCTCAGCTAGTTAGCAATGCCCGTGGGCCTTTATACAAATACAAGAAACTCCACAAAAATTACGTATAAAACAGCAAAAGAATACAAATAATGATACAATAAAATTACCATACAACTCAATGACAAACACCAGATCATTTGTGACTACATGAATGATCCCTCAATCCCTCTTTAAAAGCTCCTTCAACTGAGTCTAAAATGATCCTATTCATGATCCATGTCCAAAGGAGGATTTCTGAAAGGGCGCTTTACCTTATCTAACAATCATAAAGATAAATCGTGTTCCTCTGAAACAAACATCTTCCTACCTTGGACCGCAATCACAGTCTCTCAGTCAGCTTTCACCTTAGGGTGCTCAGTGTCCTTCCACAGTCTTTATCACAGCAGAGAAAAGTACTTTCTAGAAACATTGCATTATCTATCGATACAGCCCACCAAATGTGTATGCCGCATTTGATTCAAGATCTGCATGAATAAGAGTGTGTATTCATGTGCGAGGGTTGTTTAATACCACCCCAAGAGGAAGTGGTATAAATTTCCCATTTCTGCAAACTCAATGTTGCAGCTGGGTTTATCATGAATATATTCCAACACATCATCTTGCCAATTAATCTTAGTTTCATAGGATTGTTACAGACAGGCTGGACATATTCCCTCCCAGTTCTTACTAATGTAAATGATTTTACAGCCTTATATAAGAATGTACCTACCTCTGCATTAGTTTGTCTTCTTGACAACTGAAGCGAAATGGCAGATGTTTTGTTCTTCTGAACGCAAATTAACCTATAAAAAGAAACCACAGAGGTTTTGTTTCTTTGTAAAAGAAACAGGTGTGCGATTAAAAGCAGAAAAGAAAGTCATATTTAATATCATCATAATACCAAGACAGGTATTGATTCCTGTTTTCATTTTCTGATAGGTCACACCACAAATTCAGAGTTACCTCTCTTTGTTTGGAGCTTATAGCTTTACTCCTCCTGTTATCTGTGTCTGCGCCAAAGCAGAAGTGCAGAAGTGTGACTTCACGCTCAATTATGTAACCACAACTCCTCATTTCCTTCTTGAAACCGTGCCTACTTTTCAGTATGTTTAAGTTAATGCTGAACTGCCCAAGTAACTTTTGTTTGAGACCTTGGAATGAACTTTATTTTACCAGTTGAGCTCCTCTGTGGCGGAAGCTTTTGTATGACTGTTATCTCTTTCACAGGCAAACCAAGGAGAGGTCTAAATCAGTTATCTGGTGACAGTGATAGACACTTTCAGGCTATATTTATGGCCGGGATTTTTCCGAGATGAAAGATTCTTGTCTGCATGTATGACTCGCTTCAGTTAAGACTGTTGTATTCAGACTTCCTCCGCTTGCTGCAGGGAAGCCCAACAATAGAAGCGCATGAAACACGAGAGAACATGTTTTATTATTAATTAGGCAAGGAAACCTGGACAAAAGTCAACATTATATAACTTTATAAGTTTGTTACAAAATCCAGGTCATTCCTACAGCTGAATTAGCTATTTTCATATATAGTTTTCATATAAACACAAAAATTGGAACAGTTTAACCCATTTGCAGCATTTCATATTTTCTTTTTTAAGATCTCCTGTCTTGTCTAACACACAATTTATTAACAGGTGGATTCACAGCCACAAGCATTAAATCTACAGGCCCAGAGTTTGTTGGATTGCTGGCTGCTGTTATTTTGTCCACCAAGTCTGGTATGAGTCAGGATATCTGACACAGGACTGCTGCTCAGGAGTAATAGTAGCACAAAGTGTAGAGTTACCGACCCGTTGCTACAGCAATGTTGCTGAGCAACATCCGATAACATTAAAGACATGTTGAGATCAGGTTAGACAAGAGACCCAGATCTGCTTTTCCTTTTGTGCCACAATAGAGCAGCTGTTTGGGAACTTCAGCACCCTGGACAGCGACTGACCACAGTGAGTAGCTCCAGTCAGGTTTAAAGGCATTTTTGTTTGTTTGTTTGTTAAATATTGGCTGGCTTGAAGAGACGAATATGGATAGATGCTTCACAAACACTAAGGAATCTAAGGACAAGTCTGCAACCTTGAAAGGCTCCGTTTAGAGGAATGTTCAGGAAGATTAATAATGTGTTCCGTCCCAACCATCACGGACACAGAGAGCGGGATGGTGATGGTGGTGGGCTTCGGTCCGAGCAGGACTACCACAGTGCCTGCACCCTCAGGCTGGTACGCAGCACCTCCATGCTTGTGGTGGGAGAGAGAACTCAGGCAGCCGTGGGCTCAACTTTAAAACGGAGTAAAAGTACAGTGAGCGTCGAGTCGACCTTGTACTATTATCAGAGACAAGAGGACAGGATATGGCTCTACTCTCAGAATCAGAACTGCCTGGAGTACCTGGAGGCACTTGTGGCGTTGAGACGGCAATACACAAAGAGTGTGAGTGACTTGAAAAGTAACGACGCCAAGGCCACAGTGTCCTCCAAGAAGAAGCCAGCGCCCCCGCCACCACCTAAAAAGGAAGAACCGGTAAGCTTAAATCATCTATCCCAGAGCACATGGCAGGCAATATCAAAGACAAATGTTCTCCCATTTATTAACCACAGATATCAAGAGCCAAACCCTCTGCCCCTCCAGTCCCCGACGAGGAGGACACTTTGCAGTTCTTTGATGCGGTCATCGCCAGCTGCGACAGCGAGCCTGCGCAAAAACCGTATCTGGATGATGGACACGCAGATGTGGACTTCATAGGTGAGTTTGAAATCCTTCTCTGTAATTGTAATGGTCCTGGGCTTTCATGTGATTATTTAACACTGTTAGCAATGGAATAAATGTCCCTTGGGGTCAATTGCTAATATAATCTCTGTCACCCTGACTATTCTGTTCTTTGTCCCAGTCCTTGAACCACTCAATGTAGGTAAGACATTGAAAATTGTTGTGTTTAGGTTAAGGCTAGAGAATGGTGGAAAGTAGATTTACTCAAGTAGCCTACTGTAAGTTTTTTTATACAAAATATAAGATGATTTTATAAATTTAGAGGTAACCAATAATGTTAATGAGGGCTCAATTTGTCCAAGAAAGCCAGCATGCACCATAGAACAGAACAGGCACACCTGAATTGAATGCAGCCATTATTAGTGTTATTAATTACACCTGAGCTTTTCCTGCTATGACATGTCAAAATTTATGCTGTGAAAAAGAAAGTCTATTCTTCTTCCACCACTGGCTGGATGGGGTAGGTAAGGTTCAAGTGTGGTTAAGGACTGGGAAAGCCAAACATAATTTGGCATAAAGATACTAATTTATAAATTGCCCCTGCTCTTTTTGGGCCAGCTGATTATCTATTCAGGCTCTTAAAGGGAGTTACAGCTACTGGTCTTGAAAGTGCAGCCTTCAGCCTCAACTCAGGATCTCGCTCTTCCCTCCCACAGTGGCCTCCAGCTCGGCTGAACACGACCTGCACTCTAACTGGGTTTTGCGGGTTCCCCGGGTCGCAGATGACTCCAAGCAGAAAGCGGTCCGTGACTGTGCCAATGAAAGCACCCCGAAGAAGAAAAACCAGAGCGGGTCCACAAGCAGCAGACTGCGGCTGCAGAGGAACCCGATCCATCTGCCCAAAGTGGTGGAGAGTGCATTCCAGACTCTGCGCTTCAAGCCCAAATTAAAAAAGCAGTGAAGCTTGATAGACATTTGAAACCAGCAGCACTGCCGACATAGAGCTCAACCTAGTTTGTATGGACAGACACCGTGCTCCGAACTGAATTAAATAAGAGAAATGTTAAATATTGTGATGGGTATGGAATTTAAGTTGAGTACAGTTTCTGGTTCAGAAGAACTGCGGAGAGAGTGCATTCTTTCAAGGTATTAAAGCCAAGGGTAAAATGCAACAATGTCCTTCACAGCAATAAGACTTGCTGAAAGGTAAACACTGCACGAATGCCTGTTTCATTTAAGAGTGAGGTTCAGGCTCAGTCCAAGGGCTAAGTTGACTGAATAGTTCAAAACCAGCGAAGGTTGTTCTGCTCATCATTTCCAAAGTCAAAATAGTCTTAAACACGAAGGCTCAATTTACCCAATTAAAAAAAATACAAAACACATTTCCTTTACAGTATGTAGCACTGCTGATATTTCTGGATTTATTTGCCCGAGTTATGAGAATTTCTGATACAGCAGGGGTGAATTTTTTGTGCCGCTCACAGCATTGAATTTAAACGTGTTTTTTGAGCTGTAAACTAAATTATATGACTGTACTGTGATGAAACACATCAATGGTGGTGTTAATATTGACAATTCTTATTTTCATTTATAAAAATCGGCATTTCATGGGTTGAAAATGGCTCAACACGCCATCTACTGTTTCAAATCAGCCCTGAACCTTGCAAGGCCAATGTTGACGTTGAGTCAACCAGTTGGGACATGTCTTTGTCATGAAATTTATATTAAAAAAAAAAGAACATTAACACCCTCTAATCAGTGTCAGTCAGTCTCCCCCGTGTCTCCTGACCCGCACACTAAGTAGCCACGAGGCCACGCCTCCTACAGGTGTTGTTCACTCACTCGTTGCATTTTTTAAATATGCTGAGAGAGAGGGTTCAAGCTGAATTTGAGGGTGGAGTTACACTTTAAATAAACCAACAAGTATCTGCATGCTTAGCTACCACCAGGGGTAAGATAAAAAGAAGTCTTTGTGTAATTAGACCAAGCTGCAGTGGTGGAAGAAATATTTAGACTATTTACTAAAGTAAAAGAAGACATACCATAGTCTAAAAATACTAAAATACATAAATTCAAAATGTACATTATCACCAGTTTTACTTCCTGTATCAAAAGTGTAAGTACTCATTATACAGAATGGCTCCTTTCAGAGTGTTATATTATTCATATTCATATATGTTATCACTGTTTGCCAATGTGGAGCCAATTTCAGATACTTTAATATACTACTGGGTACATTAATAGTATAGTACTGCATCATATTATAGAAGTGTATCGTGTTAAGTATAAATCTTATTCTGAAAAATAACTAGCTATCAAATAAATGCAGTGGAGTAAACTGGAGTATATTTCCCTCTGAAATGTTGTGGAGTAGAAGTATAAAGTAGCATAAAATGGAAAATACTCAAATTTGTACATAAGTACTTCGTTTCTTAGTTATATTCCACCACTGGTAAGCTGGCCCTTAAAGCCATATTTTAGCATACTAATACTTTGCAAAATACAAACAGTATGGTAACGTTACAATGAATAATGCAAAATGACTTGCCATTATTCCTTCTCATTCTCACCATTTAAAATGAAAATCATGTCAAGTACATTTTCTTTTCTTTATTACAAATGCGTCATATACAAAACCAGAAACTATACAACATTCATTTCTTTTCTGCTTTGACCTTGGGGCTGAAGAAGGACGACATAGTCTTCATGCCAGTCTTGTCTACTTTAGCCAGAGTTTTCTGAGCAGCAGTCATCTTCTTGGGCGGCTGGACAAAATCAATGTGATAGCTTAACGACTTTACACAGAGACAGCAGGGAATTCATTACATATCATGAACTTCAATTCACGCTGAGGAAAAAACATCTCTACAAGGTAAGCCTTTGACAAATGTGTATAGGCTACAGACAAAGCTTAAAGTAAGCAGTCAACAAACAAGAGCGACGCTAACAATCACTCAAGGTAATGATCAAAGCCACAGATTCCCGCAATAATTGTTTGGTCTATTCAGGCAGACTGCTCTGTAGACACTCACTTTACGCGCAAAGTCTGCACTGTTGAATTTGGTGTAGTCCTCTCCGGCCTCCACCGGTTTGTCTGAAAGTTTCCGCTTCTGCCAAACGAGGAAGTAAGAAATTGCTTTTCATGACAAAGGGCACCAAACGTTTAAACACAGAAACACACACCACTACAAGCTAGGACGATGTCACACTGTCGATGAAAGAGCTCTTAGAACCCAAGTTAGAAACACACAAGCACAACACGTGATCAAAAATGTGCAAATGCAACAATGTCAGAGTGAGGTGGAGGACTACAGCAAACGTGCACGGTGGTTTCGACAGCATGCAGAGAGAGAAGAGAATATGATATACCGACTTCAATCACGTCTAAGAGAGACACTAACATACCTTGGAAGGAGGTTCTGTCTCCTTTGGGCTTGTGAGCTCTGGTAACCTGTGGGGTAGAATAAGAGGCGTGCATGATCTGCATCACCACCATACCTTTGCACTAATAATGATCATAAGTTGTAAGTGTTGGATGTCTGAACTCACTGCAAGTGTTTGAGGAGGGCTTTGCTCAGGTCTTCACTGATGTACTCTGATATCAGGCCATGGGCATAGCGTAGGTAGTCCTCTGTATCATAAAGATGAGAGAAGGGCCAGTAATTAGCAATATAATCCTACTTTATGTTTTATAGAGGCTGGGGAAATGTTTTAGGATTATAACCCACAGATATAAATGATGCAATTTTACTGCCATCTATTGGTCAACATTCTATCTGCTGTAAAAAAAAAAAAAAAAAAAAAAAGGATAGCAAACATCGAACTGAGCACATAAAATATTTTTATAGGAAGGTGAGACTGGAATTTAACACAGTTATAAGATGGGACTTATCTTAAACGGTGAAGAGGACTGAAGTTGAAGCAACTTACCCTCATGGTAGTCTGACTCTGACTTCACTCTGACGTATGTTGAGGACTTGACTCCTTCTCCCACAGAGATATTTCTTGCTTTGAGCGCAGTAACTGTCCTCTCCACCTACACCAACAAGTAAAAAACACTATGCAATTCCACTGTGTAAAACAAACCATGCATTTTCACATTTCTGTATTGCATTGCAGTAAAAAATAACTTGGGATATGTTTGAATTTCATATAAAATAGTGGCGATGAATACTTTAGAGTACCTTTTTCTTCAACCAATTCATCGTCTTCTCTTGACTGTATCGGTGGAACTTCAGTTTTCCCACCTCTGGAAGTATGAAACAGCATTTAAACAATGCAATCACCATATTAAGTGAGTGATATTAGCTTTAAAAATAAACTTCACCTTTTTCCTCTGCAATGTGATGCAGGGAGGCCAGGGAACGTGTGCAGCTCAGCAGCCTCGAGCAAGCTGGGAATTCCTCATCCATAACAACTTGATCCACCGGCTGGAACTTCCCCTGAGCAGCAAATGACATTTAAAAAAAGGTAAAATAGATATTGTGACTTTCATGTGTGAAGTGCAAGTTAGAAAATAGAAAAGGTTAAAGTCATTCATATACTGCTATGGTTATATTAGAGGCACAATATTGCTGTTCTAGTGTCAATTAATGGGATGGCCACCACTTCAATTTGTATTTGTGATGAAATCACTCAGTCAAATATTGTCGTACAATAAATAAGCTCATTTGGTATCAAACCCACAGTCTGCTGAGACTCCAATAGCCAGGTTAACAACTCGTGACAACTTCAATGGAGTCTTACATTCATGTTGTATCTTGTTTATATGACTGAAAAAAAAATCTAAAACTTCTTGAAGGAGAACATCTTGGAGCCATTTCTGCACAGCATCTCCAGCCACAGCAGGTGTAGCCAGACACACTTTGTGAGCGCAGCTGAAAACCATTAGCAACCTGGCACTTGGGCTTGGAGAAGAAATACAACGATGCAACCTCATTATGAAGACGGACGTTTTGAAATGTTGCTCCCCGTGGTTGTTGGTAAAGAAGTACTTCCAACACATAAACCAGATTGTGTCATTTGAACATTTATCTCTATGTGTGCTAAATTAAAAAGATACAACATGACAGATGGCTTTGGAGTTGTAAGAAGTCATATTTTATACCTTTATAACGTCTAAACTTGCTACTTCCCCACCTTCACGTATTTGTGCTAAGCCAAGTTAAACAAATACTGGACCTATCAGTGCATGTGCCCACCAGTACTGGAGGTATAGAGATGTATTATTGATCTTATTTAGCCCTGGATAACATGCAAACAATATATCCCAAGATTTTGGATTGTTCTTTTAAAATAGAGGCTGAATTGGGGTGATATGAAGAGGTAAACAGATTCATGTGCTGTCAGTCTAGATTAAAAGCAGTGATATTTAACACAGGGATCACAATCTAGTGTTAACTCTTACACACTTTCATTAAAGGTATAACATAAATCAACATTAATATGTAAATGACTAACTCTTCGCCCTCCTACAGTGGATTGAGATTAATTCATTATCATGCTGGAGCCACAAAATATATCTAATTAACTGTATATTTAGAAATTTTAGTTTATAAAGTAAGTTAGATATGAAGTTTAAAAAATAAACTGTACGTCAGACTCCAGTGGGAATCAAACCTTTCGCTCTGGCAGGGTCGTTGAGGGGCAAAACAAGACTGCATTACAACACAATGATCAGCATTAATACATTGCTGGAACAACAGCTGTGAGATTAACGCAGATTTCTGTTTCTTACCTCTCTGCCAGATTTAATCAAATAGGGCAAAATTAGATAGAGAGGATCCATTGGTGTTACAAAGAGAAGTCTCCCATCTGTTTAAAAAAAAAAAGAGACATCTTTGAAGACACCAACACCTGATTAACACATGGTCAACTTCTGAGCCAAGACCACCGTTATAATTACAGAATAAAAGTGCAGCGAAGTTAACGTCATCAACTTAAACTTTGAAATAACTGAATCAACATTTCAAACACTGTTACAAAGCCGGGGCATATTAGATTGCGTATATGTGAACCTGTTTGTCAATAACAGACCTGATGGTTAGTTTTAACCTGTATGAGCAGCTCCTCTTTCTCAATGTTGTTTATCTGTGCTTGGCGTTGGTTGTCATATGGACACTGTTCCTCTGGACATGTTAAACATTTTTTCCATTTTTTATGATGAATGCACCAGCGGTTTCTGCACAGATGATTTGGCTTCTTTGGAGGTCTGTTGGTTGGTTGACTAATGGGGATTAAAGGTAATGTGAGCCACCTTTTGTAGCAGTGTTTGTAATTATGATTAGGCTGCTTCAGAGTTATGAGGAATGAAACCAACCTCTCTGAACAGTCTGGCCAACAAACCAGGAGTGGAAATCTTCTTCAAATGCTTTGACCTCAAAAAGCTGTACATCACCGCTACTCAGCATATACAGAGATGCTGCATCTGCAGGATAAAAAAAAATGAGGAACTGTATTACTTTCACTACCACATCTGCAAATGCAGTTCCCAAGATACAGAATTAGACTTCTGTGAAAACTCAAAGGCTGTGTCACGTGATGTTTTATTTTATACACATCCTCATGTTCAACTTTTATCATATTTTGACTTAATGTTAATACAGTGTTGTTAGGGCTGCAACTTGATCTGCAACAATTTTGATCACTGATTTAAGGTCCCTTGTGGAGTTTTCTTGTAAGCAAAAAGTTTTGTTTACATTCAGTGTTATTCACTAAAATGCATTGTGTGTATCCTTGAGGTCCAACAAATGTGTTGAATGCATTTCCTTCCTTATAAAAGTATTTTAAATACTTGTTTTAATATATATTAAATCCAGCCTTGTTTACATCCATATTTACTTGCTAGCAGTCTTCTTGGCATGTCACCACCAGCTGTTGATCAGTGGAATAGTGTGAAACCAATGGCAGGACTATGTACTGCGTCGACCGCATGCCTAGTAGAGGTCAAAAACTTCACAGGGAACCTTTAATAATTTAAGTCCTTTTATAAACAGAAATGTCAAAAAGTCCATGATTTCAAATGTGCAAATATTTGCTGATTTCCATCATATTCTATGATAGTACACTGAATATCTTAAGGTTTTGGACTGTTGGTTGGATAAAACAAGCAATTTGAAGATGTCACCATCACTCTTCACTATCTTCTGACAGTTTAAAGACCTTCCATAATTAAATTGTTAGTTGCAGCCATAGTTAGATGAATAGCAATAAAAAAAGATAGACCTGTAGTGGGATTCCTTAGGCGCACAAAAGCTGGGTCACTCTCCTGCTTCTTCTGTGTGTCGATGACAGAGTCTGTGGACACCAAAACAAAAGTGCCGTCCATGATAACTAATCTGAGAAAACATCACTATGTACTATGTGGGAAGTGATCACTGTATAGCTGCATGTCATTCTGAGAACGAATTTGCAAAGTTACCACTAAGTTAAGCACTTGCGACTAAACGTTAATTTTGTTGGAGGAGACTCCCAACAAAGTTCATGACTAGCTAACTTAGTAGTAACGTGTTATTTCCTGTAACATGTAGCTAAAGGTAGACGCATGCTAGCATAATGGCTAACAATTCTACCACTAGTTGAGTAAGTGCTGACAGTTATCAAGGTCTAATAACTTTGCTAAGGTTAACTGCGTACACAGCAGGCTAGCTTAACGTTAGTTAGCTAAAACTGAATGTCTTATCCCACTGCTTAACCTACCTGCGGCAACGACAACCCAACTGTCATTTTGTACATCAGGCGTTCGCTTCTTTTTAGTAGCCATATTGTATGATTCAGCTTAGCGGGGTGAATTTCTGTTGACGTGGTTTGCTTTTGATATAAAATGAATGCTTATTTGGGCTGAAAACAGTGTCGGCCTAGTGGATGTGATGCCTATTTTTTGCCTGACGACATGAGCTCAGAAAAGGCGCCTGTCGCTCGCGCTCGCTCGCGCTCGCGCTCGCTCTGTCACTGTGCACTTCCTGCGTTTGTCACACAGGGGTAAACAATACATTTATTATTGCGCTTTTAGCTCATTTGCCATCATATTTTTCAAACAAGTAATACTAAACACATTTTTAAAACAAAATTAATATTCTGGCGTAGGAAACAAGCTCAAAAAGTAGCGAAAAAGACACTTAGACTTTTAATTCACCCCGTTCACACTGTTTTTAATGCAGTGGAACATTCCGTGGTGACGTCACGTCAACATGCAGTTTCTCGGTGAGACCGCTAGAGGTCGCTCAAGAACTTTGATAAGAATTAGATGGTAACATTTGTCCTACACAGTTTACCTCCCAGTCTCATAGCTGATATGTCTGAAATATGGCTTGGTCTTCTCAAAGGGCCAAAAGATCTCTACTCTCAGGTGCAGGATGTTTGGTGACCAGTTGTCCTTTGGCACGCTGGCACACAACAGATTGGGGTATCCATCTGTCCTTCAGTAAGAGGAGGACATCTCTCACTCTCTCTCTCAGGATATGACAGTGTGTGTCCCAGTTGGTTTTCAGTGAGTCACTTGTTGTGTTTTGTTTTTTTTCCTTCTGCACTGTTTACGTGCATGCTCAAACGGAGATGTGTAGGATGCTTGTGTGTGTTTTCATCCTCATTAGATGACTATAGCTGTGTCATCAATTTGTTTAACTGTTCAGGGGTCCCTCTGATATGTTTATATACCTTTTTTGAGCTGTTGATTTCCCACTCTCCTAAAGACACCCACAGCACAGCTCATTAACAGGTTTTTAATTAGCTTGTTTTGGTAATGAGGAAGGGAGGGATTTGTGTGCTTGGTGACTGAGCTCTCAAACGTCGCCATACAGTGTCCCTGTGGGGAGCAGCATGATGTAGAGGAAAACTAGAGCCTATGGAGGGTGACTTATGGCTTCATGTTTCTCTGACTTGCTCAATTTCATGTCAACCTTTTCTGCATTTTCAGTTTTTTGTATTTTGTATCACTTTCTTTTCTTTTTTTGTCCATTTAAAAATAATGTTGCCTTGCAGGCCCATTTGCCCAGACTTGAGCAACACATGCTCTAAACCCTTTGAACGCTGTCTCAACTCCTCCTTCAAATCAGTTAGATTTATGTTGCTGTAGTCTGTGGCAAAGAGAGCGTGGGTGAGATATTGTCTGTGAATTACTTGTTTTATGGGTCCCGGGAGTATCATACACAACAGTCTGTGCAGCTAAACAGAATATTCCATGAAAGCTTTCTTTCTTTTTGGGCTGCTTGAGGGAACGTCTGTGTTTCTGACTGCCAGGGAGAACAACAGCGGCCTTTCTGATACACTGGACCACAGACAACCCCAGAGAGCCGAGTCCTCTGTCACCAGCACGCAGACGAGAACAAAGTGGGTCTAAATTTAGGCCCCCGATATGGCTTTCGTAGACCCACAGTCCGAGACCCCTCTATTTTCTTCCAAACCCATATCCTCATCGATCATACATCCACCAAAGAGAATTTCAACACAACCAAAGCCATGTCTGTTCTTTCTATCTCCCCCTCAAGCCCTACTTCCTTCTCCCCTATGTAATTCACGTTTGATCTAGCTATTTCTTGTTAGAAATGATTCCAATGAACTTCTCTGTGGAGGTAGGAGTTTATTGCAGCCAGCAGGCTGGAGACGGTTGGTCACACTCCGCTGAGCACATTGAACAGCCCATGGTCCTATCTATCTCCGTGGCCTCATTTGTGGTGGTCCAATGTAGGGTGACTGGTTACAGCTTACATATCGACTCAGCCTCGAGCTGTCATGCCACCACCGTGTGCTATGCATTACCAAGGGAGTGTTTTTTACCCTCTTCATCATCTGTCTTCAGGATTTATAGAGTGAAAAGAGCTGATTCCAAGAGCATACGTATTCACCACAGTGCATTTTGAACTGTCATGGCTGCCAAGAGAAGCAGTTTATAAATAGAAAGACAACATCACTCAGGGTGCCACTTTTTCTGTATAGATACAGGCTGTTATTTCACGCAGCTGTTAAAGCCACATTACCATTTTGAATTCTCTACAGACGAAAACTCCATCTTCAGCTCAAGTGGGTAACGTACACATTGATACACATTACTAATAGACATGCACACATATACACACACCAAAAAACAGATGTGGAGAGAATTCCCCTTGGCAGCAGAAGCCTTTGAGTCATCATCTGGGATTCCCTTCCTCTCACTTCCAAATATGGGTGGGATTGTGAGAGAGCGGGAGGCAGAATGTGGAAGGCAGAGTGGAACCCCCTCATGATGTCAGAGCTCTGGAGCAGTGAGCCTCACGCTGACTGGAAATTCACAGGAAGGAATGTCGGGAATGCAAGAATCACTGAAATGCTATTCCCGCATGCATGTTTGTAAAGTCTGAGTTTTAGCACACATGCCTCATGTTCACCCACACACACACACACACACACACACACACATAATGTTCTTTGCCAGTCCTCTCACTGGGGAGATATTCCTTCCCGTAAAGTCTTATTCCTCTTCCCCCCCAACCCACCCACCCTACAGGATGGTGACTCCTTATTCCCAGCATCAGTTGCTCTGTGTGAGGCCTCCGGTCGAATGTGGTATTTCCCCTCTCCCTAAGGGCAGAGAATGGCGTGATGGCTTGAACATAAACTGTTATGTGCTTGGTGTAAGAATTAGCATTTTGAAAATACATTTTCAATATTCATTTGCTGCAGTACTTTAGTACACTTGTGAGGTACAATTTTAAAGGAAACTATTTTACTTTTTTAAGATTATATTTTTGGTATTTTCACCTTTATTGGACAGTGAAGAATGCAGACAGGAAGGTGCGGGTAAGACATGCAACAAAGGTCGCCGACTGGAATCAAAGCGGCAACGTTGCAGTTACGTGGCATACGCCGTAATCACTGGGCTACCAAGGCACTCCACTGGTATACTTTTTACTCCCGTACATTTAACTGAAGGCTGTAGTTAATTTTCAGAACACACGCAAAACATAAAATAAGCTCATAAAGCTTTAAGTTTATACCAACTAACCATGGCTGGATTAACCTGCTAGACGGCCCCAGGGCATAAATGAGACGTGGGCCCCACTCACACACTTGTTGCCTCATTTACCAGCCAGTACTCCTATACTTGAAAACAACATGCCCCAGGTTGCTGTGTGTCAATTCATTTCTGCTAATTGTGTTAAACACAAATGCATTTAGAAATGTGCATAATGTAAGCATAGTATAAACTGAAATAATAAAAGTTTTCAAACTACATTTTGACACATGGCCCCTCTATAAAACGGGCTAAAAATGGAAGAGCCACATTAAGCGCCTTATCATTTCAGTTTGTATTGTGCTTCAGTAGTACATTTTACTAAATAAACTGATCTAATTACTACAAACAATTGCCACACAGTAAACCAGGGGCCTTCGGAGCCCATGAGGGTCTGAGGTCCAGGGTAGTGCCTGCTTTGCCTGGTCAGTAATGCAGCCTTTGACCTAACCATCAACCCTGTCAAGTTAAAGGAGCCCTGCTGAGTTTTTGACCACTACTTTTTGACCAAAAAGTTTCAGGAGTTTTGGAACCAGAGTTACTAATCTCTGGAACTAAACTAGGAACTAAAAGTAAAAGTGAAGATTAGGTGAATTACACCAATGACGGATTAAAAAACGACGGAGGCATTTGAAAAGCAGTTTACCCACATGAGAAAACAACAACACACAGTGATGCTGTTGTTTTATGCATTTACTGTTGCATGACTCTGATGTTTGAGTCAGACATAATGAATGAAAGTACCGTTATAAAGCAATGTTTTGATGAGTGGGTTCCCATTTTTGTTTGCACACCACTGTGGACGCGAATCACACGACATACATTCCTGCCAACGGTTTCACACTATTCCACTGATTGCGGGTGATGATATTGTGCCAAGAAAAGTAGCACTGGGCCAGTAAATTGCAGGGAAGAAGAAGACTACAAGCTCGATAGATAGAAACAAATTAGTTTTCAGATTTTTCAAAAGCATCAGCTTTGCAAGGTTTTTTGAGATAGGAGATGCATTCAACACTTTTGTTACACCTCCATAACACACACTATGCTTTTTGATGAGAAACACTGAATGTTAACAAAACTTTGTTAACCTTTAATATAAAATTGAAAGGAACATTGTACTACTAAGACTTTTTTAAAAAGTTTTTACATGTGCTGTAAAACATTTTATATTAGGTACAGATTACTTTACCAATTTGGCGATCACTGCTTTTCAGTTACTGAAATTTGTGTATCTCTTCATTGTGTGTTTTTCACATCTGTTTTTGAACAACTCAAGGTTTATTAATCATGAAGCTTGGGCTGAAAAGATTTGTAAAAAAAATAATTTATTAGTCAATTTGCAGAAAAGTAATCACCAGTTATTTTATGCAAAATCGCCAAAGACTCACTAATTCCAGTTTGACATAATTTGCTACTTTTTTCAGTTTTATATTTTTCTCAATTGAATCCATTTGGGGTTTGGATTGTTAGTTGGACAAAACAAGCATTTTGAAGGAGTCATCTTGGGCTCTGGGAAATTAAAGTGGACGTTACTTACTTACTTACTTTTTGTGACAATATATAGACTAATAAATAAAATACTGACAGATGAATCAAAAAATGAAACTAAGCGTTAGTTGCAGCAAGGAGCACTGATGTGTTGGTCCTGATAAAAACTTAAACTTTCACCCTTTCAGGGGGGGCCGTCTGTCCCAGAGGCTTTCATCTGCCCATGATCCCTGCCTGTCTCCTCTCTCCCTTTTCTTTCCCTCTCTTTACTCTGTCCCGCCGAGTAGATGTCCCACAATACACCATCCCCAACCCTAATTATTGTTTACTAGGATCAATCTCTCTCTCCCTGTCGCTCTCTCCATCTCTCTCTCTCCCTCAGCGTCTCCCTCTGTCTCCCTCCCTCTCTCTCAGCGTAGCAGGGACCAGAGATGATGTGGTAATTACATCTGCCGACTGCTGGTCTGCCGCAGACGGCTCCGCAAGTCTCTCTGCTCAGAGAGAAATTAGAGACTGCTCAGCACATGTCCAAGGCTGTAATTAGAATAAGTACTCTGTGTATGAAATGTGTTTATTTGTTTATTTATGAGACCCCAGAATTCCAGGGCACTTCTCTCTGCTTCTACTCTCTAAGGTTGGGTCATGTCAGGGGATGTGCACCAGAACCCCTGTTGGAGAGTTATGAGTGTATGTAACTGTAGTGGTTCCTCTTCTCTTGAGCACCAGTGTAGTTTGATATTGTTTTGGTGGGATTGACATTTTTCAAAAAATGTTGTTCAGAAACTTCAAGTAGTTTTGATGGTATCAGCTATAGAGCTGGTAAAATTAGTGAATTTGGGGCTATATAAATAAACTTTCCTTCACTTCATGTAAGAAAATGTGAAGCATAAGTGGATTCTGTTCCCATCACACTAAGAAGAACAGAGGAAGTGGCTGGACATGGACATGCAGCTCAAAATATCTTCTTTTTAAAAAAAACATCTCACATATCACACTGTCAGTACCTCTAAAGCAACTGTTTCCTCTGGCTACCAGTCCACCGATGGGACTTTCAAAAATCACTGAATCTCTCGGACAGAGCAAAGGCCCACTGTTTCCCCTTCTTCTTCTTGATAGCAGCACGTCTCCCATTTCACTTTGAAGGGATCCAGTTTCACACACAAAATAGTCAAGGGGACCCAGAGCTGCCGAGGGGCGCTTTCTCCACTCCCAGATTTATGAGCTGCGCAATGAGACAGTCGACAACTCAAGCCATTAAAAGATTATCTCGATCTTTCACAGGCATACTGGGATAATTTGGGAGCAAAGTCATTATGTTCATTCCATATAAATCTACAAGGTGGAGGGTGACACACTGGGGAATGAACAGTCTATTACACAGTGTATTTGTGTGCATTATGTGTGTATTTTCAGCTTTGGAGGACGCTCTTGATTTTGACACCAAACTACAGAGTATTTCACATGATCTCTTATCAAGGAAGCTGAATGATTTAACCATGAGGTTTGGAGTGTTTATAAGCAGCTTTGCATTTGAATCATTTTCATTTCGTTTTCAGCCCTCTCATACACCATAATCTGAGAATCGTAGCTGGAACAGAAAAGCAGATGCTGGATGAGAGGACAGACAGAAAGGCAAACACATGAAGGTGTTGGTGTTGAGGGGAGGAAGAGTGACTACACAGCAGTGACAGGTATCGGATGGCTGAGAGCCCAGCGTGTAGCCTTTAACTTACCTCAGAAGATGGATTGACCCAGCTGCTTCATAAAATAACTAGTCAGTCTTTTAGTGAAATTGTTCCCATGATGGATCTATGCTTTTATGTCAGAACTGTCATTTTCCCACTAAACTAAAACGGCTCTCGTCATGATTTCATGTGCTCTGAAGGACTTCACATTAGAGCGGTGCTGAACTTCGTGACCCAGTGCACATGTTCAATAAACACATTGGCATTTTTAACACAATCGTTTTTAAGTAATGCATGAAATGGTGTAAGTCAGCAAATATTTATATGGGGACATGAATGGATAGACAGTGTGTAAGACCACTGACTTCATTATTCGTGACCAGAAAGACCAAAATGTTAATACAGTAAGGGTTTTGGCAAATTTCCATGCTATAGGTAATGACAACTTTGCTTGCCAACACCATTATCTCAGAGTGTGAACAAGAACTTCAATTCTACCAATAAACTCTTCTAACTGGACAACAATAGCTGAACCAGACGCTTTCGTCTCAATAGTAAAATTGGTAATTACTCTCCAGACTGGACTCACAGTCTGCATTTTGTCCTTGGCTTTTCAGGGATAAGGGTCTTGGCATGAACTGGCCAAGTGTAATGTAATCGAAAAAGGCAAGACCGTGAATCTGGTGGCGTGATGTCATCACTATGAGACACTTGTGTGATATCATAATTATGAGGTAATGGCGGGAGGGGGTGTGTAAGTTTATGACTTTGGCACACGCTCAGTTTACCGTCAGCCGACTGCAACAGGGTACTAATGAGAATGGATGGCCTGCCTCAAGCTATCCATGTGTGCCTGTGTGTGTGTGTGAGAGAGAGAGAGAGAGAGCACATGTTCATGCTATGATAAATTGATGGTTATTGGCTGAATGATGTAGTCAAGAACGGATTGATGCAAATGACCTACAGGTACATGCCAGAGGAGGACACGAGGAAAGCATGTGAGTTTTGAAGTGTTTGAAGAGTTTTACATGAATCTGATTCATTTTTCCCACTGACACACACTCTTTTTAGACAAAGTCTCATGCAGCAAAGATACAGGCAATACAAAACCACTCATCAGATGAGCGTCGTCATGAACTCAGTCAGTCAGAATGACCAAAGATTGAGTCTGTTTCCAGATTTACTCATTGTGGTCTGAGCAATCACCACCACAATCTCTCACACGTAATCCATTCCTATAACAGTGCTGTAAAGCTAATGCCTGAGCTTTATTGTATTTGCTGTCCTGATTTCTGGTTGCTAGTTAGTTTGGTAATAAAGCAATCAAAGCTTCTTCTACTGTTGGACTCAGTGTCACTTATTCTGAATGAAATAATCAGCCGAGTGAATAATTAGTTAGTAATAAGCAGTTGCTCAACATCTTATTCTTCATACAGTATGTTTTCACTCCATTTACATAATATTTTCATTCTGTTTCTCCACAGGGCCATTTGTTAATTTCTTCTGTTCTGCATCTGTCCATCCTGGAGGAGGGATCCTTGCTCTGTTGCTCTTCCTGAGGTTCCCTCCTGTGACCAGAGGTTGGGTCACAGGAGGGAACCATCTCAGACCAGCTTTCCAAGGGTAAACACAACTACTTGTATTAAACATTTCAATGTACACAAAGACTAAAAAATTAAAAACATTAACTGTATTAAAAACAGCTGGTGGGTTTATAGGTAAAATGAAGACAAAATGTTTAGAACTGTCCACTAGGAGCGACTGACCAGGGTCACAGTCCACCCAGCCGGGGGAAATTTAGTGGAAGAAGAAAGTCAATGCAAAGCCAATGCAAAAAAAATGTGATATTACACTCACACACAAAACTAAATATAAACACTCAACCGTGCAGTGGAAGGAGTGGTCTAGACGCCGTACTAGGCCCCGGCTTGTGCAGACACACATCCCCACTTCTGGATTGAGCTCTGGCCTATGGCAAAGAGAGAAGACACACGTTAGGGTTGGCAGATGGTAAGTATACACACACCATAACCAACTTTAAAAAGAACCAAAAAGAAGCCTCCTAAAACCCAACACTGACATAAAATACATATAGATAAAACCTAAGCAAAACAGTAGTCAGCACTGCGAGAAAAGAACAAAAGAAAAACAATTACACCCTGGCAGGTTTTACCTCAACAGTAACCAAATGTGTTCAATAAGCTCTCACTAAGGGCAAGAACTGTCATTCACCTCTGCATAAAGAAACATTCTGTGAAATAGGCGACTGAAGCAGTTACCAAAATGCAATATATCCAACTTTGTCATCAGTCACAAACAACCCTGGGAATGTGCTGGCAGTGATGGGAACACCTGGCCTACAACATTAAAACAGGTCAGTCAATCATCCAAATACATAGAGGGGATCTCCAAAGCATTAGAAAAAGTAGCTTAAATAAATACCTCACATTAACTCTCACCACAGGCCCAAGGGATGAGGAACAGTGTCTTTTACAGCCTGAGAATCTGTCTGGTATGTGTAGGGGAGCATAAAGGAGCTATACCTGGAGCCTGATCAGGCTTAAGATGGACCAGTTAACCCTACTACACTCCTTTTTTCCCCTTTTTTAAAGTTTTTTTTTGGGGGGAGGGTTTACCTTATCCAAATCAAGGGTCTAAGGATAGAGGGTGTTATTTTCTGTCCAGACTGTAAAGCCCTTTGGGACAAATTTGTGATTTTGGGATATGTAATAAAACTGACTGGACTCTCTGAGTGCTCTGGAACAACTCTACACTGTGAAAAAGTTGTCAAGCAAATTACATCTTAAAAACAAATGTTGTCAGTAATATAGGTTCTTTTAACTGTATTAATCTCAAATAGACAGACGATCAGTCAGTTACTCTTTGTTTTCTTAGGAGAAATTCATCCATGACTTTGCCTCTTTATCAGGAGGTCAAAGTGCGTATTAGTAGTATTTTTTAAGGCAGCTTTTCTAAAATCAGAAATATCTTGTGGTAACACATTTTAGCTTTCAGAAAATGTGAAAGTAATAAGAAGATGCACTGATTACCAACTCCTTTCCACATATATAGGTGGCACTCCTTGTGAAAAGCTACAGCAACGTAAGAAGGCATAGCCGAAACGTCTGTGCATGTTTTCCTCTAACTTTGGTTGCAGCACCCCAGCTCTCTCCTTTTTTGTCTGTGATTCAGTTTGATGTTTTTTTCTTCCACTTCACATATATAGGCGATAAAATATTATTGCTTCTGAACCATTTAATGTGAAAATGATTGCCATCCTATAAAGCTCATAGTAACAATTGGCAAGCTCTTTTTTATGAGAGCACATATGGAGAAAATGTTGACCTCACTTACAATAACTGTGCACAAGCAGTAAGCTATATGGAGCACAAAAGCACACACCATAAATTCTCACATCAATACAATCTTTATGATACAATCAATAATGTTATACACGTATCAAATCCAGATCTTGTTTAATTATTTCACCGTTAAAGGACTTAGACAATGATGTTTACAAAAAATGAATCCTGTGTTTTTGGAGGCAAATTAAATGATTCAATTGGTAACACATTTTAAATCTGTTAGTTCGGACTACCTAATTGGCTGCTAAATTTGACATTGCTCAATCTGCAACGGTGACCTGCTGTTTCATTGTCAATTACAGTGAGTTAGAAGTGAAAGTGTGACCTCACCCAAACGATCACATGTGCCAAAGTCACCCTGCAGAAATGACATCATGGATAATGATGTCATCCCAGGATTCCAGACCCTCTCCCCATTCCCGCTTAAATGCTTTTAGGCTTGGCTGCACACACGCGCGCGCACACACACACACACACTAAAGCGTGTGCATGTTTACGTGCACACACAGAGACACACGCACGTGCGCACACATAAAAACCCACTCGAGGAGCCTCACCCAAGACTGAGTCGTGATATAAACAAGACAAGCACACAACAGATGCGATAAGGATGTCATTTGGCCTCGGAACAAATAAAGCAAGTCTCCAGAACTAGAAATGCCTAATAATAAGCTTGTAAAACTTCAGGTTTCTGACAGAAGCCAGACCGCAGCTTCTCATATTCTGTCATGCCAGGAAAAAAAGCTACTTTAAATCAGACTCTAAATGTAATCCTATTGAGCCTACTTTAAAATGCCCCAAAATAGTATTGTAAGCCACTGTGTTAATTTTCTGCGTATATACAGAGTTCCTCACAAAGTAAAAATAAAACAACTGGCAGTAAAACACTTCCCTCTGAACTTCCCTCTGAGTGTGAAAAGAGCCATGTGTGTCCTCTCTGAGCAGGCCTTATGTGTGCCTCTGGTGTCTGAATATTAAAGTCACTATATTATGTGGATTTATATTGAACTTCTACATTGCTCAGACGACAATTTGTTGAAATGGTTATGCTTCTGTGCATTCGTTTAGATAGGCTGGACTAACATTTTGTGGTATTATGATGGCAGCAGTGGATTGCAATTAAACTAACTTGCTTCTCTCTCTCTCTCTCTCTCAAACCCTTACACAGGCTCCCCCACGGGCTCTGTGCCCAGTGCCTGACCTTAGTAAATACGTGGCTAATTTGAAGCATGTGGCGGCAAATTGGAAACACTGAGCTTTTAAAACTGTGGACTTTTCTTTTGCACATGCTAATTCCTCCCAGGAGATCCCATCAGATGAAATGACCCAAAACATGTCAATGTTAGGGCGACATTAGGGCCCACAGGGTGGAAGGGGCAGGTTCAAAGGGTGGACAAAGAGCGGCTGAAGGGCAGAGGAGTGAGTTAAAGAGGGTGTGTTTAAAAGGGGGGAATTCATTCAAGTCATCCCTTAATAAAACACCACTGTGGCTCTCCTCCCTCTTTTACAGTCTCCCTCTTTATCTGTCACTTACTCACACACACACACACACACACACACACATACATCTCCCACGCACAGGTGGAAATTCTTAGTACTCTACCTCCTGTTCAAGAGAGAGCTGCATGTTCCATATAGGACAACAGGTGCACGCAAGGCAGGAGTGCACATGCGCTTCTGCATGTGTGTCTGACTGTGTGTGTGTGAGTGTGAGTGTGTGCATGCACGTGTTCACGCTTTGAGTCTTTATTTTGAGAAGTGCAGAGAAACAGAGAGAGAGTGTGAGCTTTTGGCCGGGGTCCACATCTCACTCTGGGTGGACTCCTCGCCCAGCCCCCTCAACGCTGCAAAAAATGTCCACCTCACCATGTCTTCAACTGAGGCTTACAACCCTTTGCTTACATTTTATTTTATATTTCTTACATATACATATAGGACTGTTTCAAGACACCATAAGTTGACTTGCTCTACAGTACTTAACAAAACAGGTCAGTCTGCATTGGATTGCGTTAAATTATGTCCACCCAATAAAAGAAAACTTCATTTGTAAGAAAAAGAAAAAAGAGTAAATGTAATAACATTTTTTATACACATAAAATAAAAGATTGTCTCTGGCAACCTCTCTTGATGTCTGCACTGCATTTATTGTGTGCCACCTGGTTTTGCAGTCTTTCTGTGCAAAATAAGTGAAAGAGCTCATTGTTCCTGGCAGTGTGGATGATAGAAGTGTAAAAATATGGTCATAAACACCACTAAATTTGAACTACAAACAACATCTCTGCTCAGTCATCTCATTTGTCTGTGAAAACTAGACCATGTTATAATAAGAATAAGAGTCTGTGGCCATGCTGGCAGCTCTGTGAGGCTGTGCAGCGGGACTTTGAGCTAAACGTTAACATCATCAACATGTTCACAATGACAATGCTAACATGCTAATGTTTAGCAGGTACCATGTTCACCATCTTAGTTTAGCATGTTAGCATGCTAACATAAACACAAAGTGCAGCTGAGGCAGATGGGAATGTTAATATTTTTAGTATTTAGTCACAAACCAAAGTATTGAACAAATACAAACACGAAACGTTCAGGGGTCACCAACGTTTTTACCCTTTATCCTGAGGGACATGAATAGTTGTTGGTCACTTAAAACCAAAAATGTCAACCTCATGGTGGCACTAGAGAAAAAGACAGGGGATCACCAAAGTCACTAAAATCAATGATGAACGTCGGTACAAAGGTTTTATGGCAGTCCATCAAGTAGATGTTGAGATATTTCACAGCATAAGTGAAATGTTTGACCTGCTGGGGGCACTAGAGGAAAAGTCAGGGGTTGCTGGGATTTATCCTCTGGGGACTATGAATGTCTGTGCAAAATTTTATGGCAATCAATCCAATAGTTGCCGAGTTATTTCAGTCTGGACCACAATGGTCGACGGGTCAACCAACATTGCCATTCCAAGAGCAATGGCTAAAAACTAAATTCATAAGGCTACATAAATATTTAAAAATGTAAAAATAATGGTACACTTATTGGTGTTCTTGAAGGGGAATATCTTTTGCAGTAAATACCCTCCCTCTATGCTTGGCACAAAGATGAGGGCTCCAGTTTTCCAACACTCTGGAGGATCTCTATCCGGCTTCGTGTCCACAGACGAGCTTCCTTGTTGGTCTAAATTTAGCCCAGGTCCCCTCTGGAGGCTGGAGCAGGTGGAGGTGACGGGGGCCCTGGCCTGTACTCATGGGACAGACGGGTGAACACCATGACCAAAGCCCCAGACCACACAATCTAGTTATAGAACTGACAATGATATCCCCACCTCAGCACACACACACACCTCTAAAAATGAGACTGTTATTGCCTCAAACTAACGGTTAAAACCTCCATCATACTATGTTACAATCCCAGGCTGAAAACAACAGATCTCCCTGGCAGACTCTAAAACCACTTATCAAAACTCTTCAGCACCGCCACATGAAAACCTCCAACCATGCCTCAATATTTTGAGACTTGCAACATGTAATTTGAGACCAGCTTTTGTGGGCACACAGTCTCCAAAGCTCACCATTGTCCCTTCTATAGAGGAAGAAGAAAAAAAACACGCTACAACTTTACCTTTCCACTATAATGACTCCAATATCTACTACTACACATGATGTCTATCCCCACCGTTTCTCATTTCAGAAACTTGCTGATCCCCATATTGCTGGCCCATTCACCAGGATGACATCATTGGCTCAGACTGTGCCAACTGTGCTCAATAAAGCCCAGGCGTGTTTCAGTGTGGGAGTGCCTCTGCTGCACTGAGACTCGTATGAAAGACGTGAGTGAGAAGATCTTTGTACTAAATTAGTCATGGCAAAACATTTGAGAGTATTGCTTGTCACCGCCATTCACCGGGTAATTGTAAAGAAACTGAATGATTACAACAACATCCTTTCCTACCTCCAGTAGACTGTTGGTGTGCAAGGCTGAGCTCAGAAAGGTGAGCTGCTGTGTGGTGGAGGCTTTTTATTGTAAAACAGTCTGCTCTATTTAAAGAAATGCAAAGTGTTAATTGGTGAGTTTTAGAGATGCTGGTAGGTATGATACGTCAGGTGACAAAGTTCGCGTGATGAGGAGGTCGGGGTGGATGGATGGGTCAACAAAACATCAGACTTTAACACAGGAGCCTGTTTGTTTCCTGTTTCAACCCGACAGTCTACGTTTCTTTTTTTTAAGCGAGACCACAATCGTTCCATAGCCTTAGCCACGTGTTTATCATTGTAACCATGACGATGAAGGTGAAGGTCGCCTAGACTTAACGAAGTAGTCATTTTAACCCAAACCACGATCTTTCCCAAAACCTAACCAAGTTGTATTTGTGCCTAAACCTAGCCAAACCTTAACCATATCATAAAACATGTATTTTTCGTCAGTGATTTGTAACAGTTTAGGAAGACAGACAAATTATGTCCTGTTGATAGGGGCGTCAAATCAGAAAATGCTTCTATGTGTCATTCTACAGGATGTGGGCAAACAATGTATTTTTTCATTTAATTTGGAGGACATGTTGGGCAGTTCACATTCCTGCTGAGACTTAGAGAAGTAGATAGATACCACTTTTATGCCTGTAGGTTAAATATGAAGTTACGGCCAGCTGCTGGTTAGCATAGCTTAGCATAAAGACTGGAAACAGGCAAAAACAGCTACCCTGGCTCTGTCCAAAGGTAACAAAATCAGCCTACCAGCACCTCTTAAGCTCACTAATTAACACTTTACATCACGTTTGTTTAATCCGTACAAAAAGCCAAGTGTAAAAACAAGAGGTTTTGGTTTTACGGGTGGTTATGTGCAGGACTATTTCTTGGCTGGGAGCACTGACTCAAAGCTGTTTCCCCCTGTTTCCAGTCTTTGTGCTAAGCTAAGCTAACCGGCTGCTGGCTGTAGCCTCATATTTAGCGTACAGACATGAGAGGTATCAATCTTCTCTACTAACTCTCAGCAGGAACGCGAATAAGCGTATTTCCCAAAATGACGAATTACTCCTTTAAGTTCATTTGTTTATCAGAATTTTGTGCCAGACCGTGAAGTCCTTGCATATATCAGTGTTAACAACAGACAATAGAGCCAAACAGAATTCAATGTCTGTGGCGCTCCTCTGTGTACTTAATGACAGTGTATGCCTGGGCTTTGTGGTGTTATGGTAGCAGTAATGTTGTGTAATTAAACTAACATGCCCCTCAGAGCCCGTCTTCTCCCTGAGTCTTTGCCACACCTCTACTCTTCTGTCTCTGCCCTCACATCACACCACTACTGCTCTAAAGACTAGCTCGCCTCTTTCTTTGTTAAGTGTTTCTGCCTTCCTGGCAGCCCATGTCTATCTCCTTCATTCTCCCTGCCCTGCTCCCTCTGAGTACTTGTGCTAGCAAGGCAGTTTGGCCAATGGTCTGGGTATAGCGGGTGTGTGTCAAACAGCACCTTCCCTCTGAGGAAAGAAACAGAGGGAGGGCTGCAGGAGGAGGAAGAGGAGTGGGGAAGGGGGGGAGCACACACACTCGCACACATAGCACAAACACACATACACTGCATGGTGATGTCATCTAAAATGACATCATCCCATGGAGGGGAGCCAAGGGACCTGATGGGTTAGCATCCTCCAGTGAGTTAAAGGGAGAGAGCAAGAAGGAGACAGAGACAGACTTGTAAATAAAGAGAAGGAAATGAGAGGAATGGACACTGTGAGAGAGACAACAACTGTGATCTGAATTTTCATTCTTTGTTTTCTACACCACTGCTGCTTGTTCTTGCAATCTTCGCAGAGCTGTGCGTCTCTCTCTTGTAGGAATACTTCCTTCATTTCCATTTGCAGGTGTTACCATCCTGAGGGAAGTATGCATGAGTGCAGCTAAAGTGCAGCTAGAGTGCAAGTGAATCAATACCAGTGAGCTAATACAAACACACGCATAAAGACATCATACGCTAAACCATAATATCTGCCAGATATCACACACACACACACAAGCGCGTGTATCGCAGTAGCATACATACAGCATATGAACATATGCTATAGGCACAACAACATATTTACACACGGATATGGGCTCACAAATAAATACACTCTCACACACATTGGGTTCTTAGTAGGGACACCTGTGTCTCTGCGTGTTTCCATTGTTGTCCACTTGGCTGTGCTGTGCTCCACACTGTGCTCCCAGCATGCCTGCCATCTGAAACCAGACACCTATGGACCAGTATCCTGCTGGAGTGATACACCTCTCCTTCTCTGGAGCCACTGCCCATGCTGAGGACATTCCACTTGGCACACAGTGATGTGAGCTTTGTAAAAAGCTTGCTTTTACTCTCTTTATTTGATAGCAAGGTTATGATTATGCCCACTTTTCTTTGTAGCTGGTCATATATTTTAAACACTTTAATGAACTGCCAGCAACACCCAGTGTTTCCTTTAAAGACAGTATATTGATAGATGAAAACTGCTTCTATTACACGATGATTCAGTCTTCCTTATCGCTCACTGCTGTCAGTGGCAAACTGACTCAACAGTATAAATAGAGAGGCATGTAGTGTGGGACAGAGAGGAGCAGGGATGAGAGATAGGAAGGGAATGAGGGAGGGCTCGTCGTGATGTGAGGGTGTGAGTCCACACAATGGAGGAAAAATTTGGCCAGGGATAATCAAATAAAATAACCAGCAAAGATGAAGCTGTGAAATTCTCTTTTTGCCCTCACCAGCATCTATTCTTGGCAGGGAGATTACTCACAGCCATGTATCAATAAACAACAGCATAAATGTGATGCAAGGGCATGGGCTGCACAGATTTGATGGCCTTGTACTTTTTCAGAGCCTCATCAGGTCACTCCGTCTAACTTAAAATGTTGGCTTCAGTGCAATAACTTGTGTTCAACTATAAGTTAACAACATGAAGGATATACTTAGGACAGAGAAGAGGAAGCAGACGAGTTTAGTGATTACTTCCCCTTTATGTCCCTTCACTTCGTGTTGTGTTTTACTGGAATGAAAGCTTGCATGCTATCCCATCCCTACTCAAAACATAAATTAGAAATACAGTGCATGTCATGCAGACCATCCAATGAACACAGTATGTTAATAATTCACAACTACAGATGTGCATTTACACACATACTGTACATAATGTATGAACAACACTCTGATCTCTTACACACAACATGCTGAAGTATCATTTTGCTTGTGGGGTCAAAGCATTCATCAAAATGTAAATGTTTACATAAATGAGGATGAATTACACTACCATCCCACTCCACACACACTGCCTATTTTTGGCCTTACTTGGTGTATCCGTGCCCGGTCCAATCACCATCCACTCTTTCCTACCTTCTTTCTTTTCTCTGCTGTATTGGTATGGCAA
The DNA here is from genome assembly GCA_008360985.2 of Macquaria ambigua. NCBI lineage: Eukaryota > Metazoa > Chordata > Actinopteri > Centrarchiformes > Percichthyidae > Macquaria > Macquaria ambigua. Next base: position 160,640 of record VMKM01000328.1, read on the forward strand.
CATTGGCACAGGCACACACCTACTCTCTTCCGATCTTAGTCATAGGCCTCACTCATGAGGCACCAGCTGAAGCCCTCCAACAGATATGTTTGGTCACTTCCTTGTGTTTTCTCTCCGCGCCTTTGTCACTCTTGCACACGCATACTGTACACATGCAAATGGCGCCTGAGTCCAGCCCTCAACTGCGAATAATAAAGAGGAAACAGGATTCAATTTAACGTACAGCCTCCGCGTTTTAGCCGGTTCTTCAGGTAGGTTAGGTTTGCATGTATCTCAGTAAGGGTGAGCCTTTGTAGGTCAACAGAAAGGGAGCATATACTGTTGTGATTAGCCATTGTATTCAGGTTTTCTGTGGAAAATGTGTTTGGCTCAGGTCGCTAAGTTACCTGTTGATTCCCATTGTGCTGACAGACTGAGAAGGGTAGGACAGGGAAGTTATCACAGGAACACTTGCAGTCCCTATGGACAGGGCCCATAAGCACTCTGTGAATATGGGACACCTTTTGTGCATGCAGTCATGTTGCGTTGAGGGTCTATGTGTGTGTGACTTCCTGTCAGCTTGTGTGAGGTTCTGCTATCTACATTACATAACCATACACTTCATACAAGATAACAAGCAAATGTTGACAATTTTGCAGTGTATAGTGTGTAACAGTAATTGACTCATTCGCTTCTAGCTCGATAACACTGCATCTGTGCTTGGATTAAATCTCCTTCTGTGTGACAGTTGTACATTTCGGACACTTCAGTCAACATCAAGAAAACTCAGCTACATGACCTCTGTTTTAGCAGCTCTACAGGGGTTGTATGTGAGCTTTGCTATTAAGACTTTACTGATACGGCCTTCAGTGACAACCTGACGAGCTCTGTCAGAGCCCTACTGGTTGTTCCAAGAGGGAGAGGAATAATTCCAGTGTCTAATAACTGTTTCAGCGTACATATGGGCGTGTGAGTATTGTTGACACACACAAGTCTTCAGATTCTGCCAAGCATCTGCAAAGTGACGTCTTTCAAATCGCTTCTCAAAGCACACCTTTACAGAAAAGTATCTTTATTATCTTGTTTTACGGTTATCACCGCATCTATTCCTGACTATCTCTTTTTCTTTATTCTTACCTTTTGGTCTACTTGTTCCTTTTCTTTGTAGTTTCATTACAGTGGTATTCATATACTTCATTTGTTCTGCATGCTAATTCAATCTAGTTTGTCTTACTATACCGAAGCTGGACCGTTAAATACACCCTACTGCTGTATATTATGGCAAAGACTGCGTAATTGACTGAGTGCTTTTGCACACTGAACATCTCTGAATGTTAGTCGTGACAGAGAAAAAGAAGGGAAGAGAATGGGGAGACCTTTGAACTTAGTCAGGCAATTTGCCATTAAAAAGCATAATTGGAGGGGTCCAGTGAAGGGCTCAACGTGCTCTCAACTCACTCCCAACTAAATGGCCAACGGTTTATTTAAGGGGACAAATAGGTCAAACAGTCTCTAATTATCCCTCAATCGAAGGCAAGGATTTTCTTCTCCTGCTTTTTTTTTCTTCTCCTTTTCTTTCCTGTGTGTGTGAGAGAGCAGCATCGTTCCAACTCACCAACCAGCGGTCTCTGTTGACCTAGTTCTGCTCTGGACACAGGGTGCTTTAGAAGGGACAGGCCTCACCCACTGTCTCCTCTCTGGGCCCATAGACACACAGTCCAGGACGTAAACATATTCCCTTCAGAGAGGAGCTTTACGCACTCACATCCACAACCTCTCTGACACTTTATCCATCAGGTTAATTGAGTGAACATCATTGATCTTGGATGCGTCCCCGGCTGACAAGGATACCATTGACAGAGTGACAGTGATTATGTTTGCCTGCTGGCAGTGCATTTTCAGTCTGTAACATGAGTGAAGAGCATGGCTGTCACATGAAGTGTGTTCTGCAATTGTCAAAATATTTGAGCTCTAAACATCTAATTTAATTTATAAGAACATCACAGTCACTCTGAAGCCATGAGATGCAGGACAGTAGGTTTACTTTGACTTAACTGATGACTAAATTTGAGCTGAGGCTAATATTGGGCTGCTTATAAGTTTGGACTACAATTAATATTCTGTTTTGTCTGCATATCTAAACAGATTATTTAAGAAAAACATTTTAATTTATTCCGTTTTTTTCTGCATAACTAATAACCTAGAAACCTCTGTACAGTCTGAAAAACTGCTGAAATGTTGAGAAGCTGAGATGATTTGTATCAGTGTGTCGTGCGCGATTACACAAACAAACACACAGAGGCTACTGAGTTTTTCGTTTTGACTCATATAGATTCCTCCCACACAATATGACCTTTCAGTTGCTCCTCATATTCTAAATATCTAAGTATCTAAGTATAAAAGAAAAGGTGTGATGTTTGTAACGGTCCTCCTCTGGCGCAACTGAATGCGCTCCTCCTACCCTTTTGGCCATATTTGCGTGTAGAAAATGCTTCAGATAGATAATCGATTACAAAATCGAAACAAGAACATTTTGTAAACAACCCCTTTAAAGCGCAGAGAGGGGAAGATTTGGATCAATTTTTTGGTTGCTTTTGCTGTTGTTTGTAACACTCCAGACTGTGGACCTGCAATATTTGGCGTCCCAACATGTTAGATATTCCTCTTTTTAATCCAAATTCAAATGTTGGCACTTAACTTGCATGAAAGGATATTAACTACTGATTGCAAAAGCAAGTATGTGACACCTTTTCCTTAACAGATTTTAAGAAAGGAGAGGTCAGCCCTGCTGCATGTGCAACTCGGAGTTAAGCAAAAAGTTTTAAAGGTGTCTTTTATGCGCATCTGTCTTATATTTTCAAAAAGTCAGCTGTCAGGTGTTAAAGCAGAAAGACACAGAGAAAGAGCACAAGCCTACACAAACCTTCTAGAGCAACGCGTGACTTTGTTCAGAAGAACATGGGTGGTGGACAGATTTTAAAGTATAAATTATAAAATCTCTCGACAACTATTTTGGCGCTCTCTTTGCATTCTTGTTCTTCATCGATGACCTTTAAGCAGAACCGCAGCCCATCAGATTATTGTGCCTGTTTACTGTTTCTTCTTTGCATTATGACTGTGCATCAGCCCACACATCGGGCAAATATTCAAATACTGCTGCATAACTGTGAGCGTGACACTCCCAAAAACACACACTCACACAAGCAGAGAGAGCAAGCATCTGAACATCCAGTTACTTTTCTTCACCTCTGTCAGCTGATCACTTGAATTTGCGCACAGAACACAAGAACCTAAAGGTATGTTATCAGTTATACACAGTCGATATGAGTAATTCTTAGCGAATAAAATTGGTAAATTCTATTATGTATGTATTAGAACTTGTCATTCTGGTTTTTCAGCTCTCAAAGCTTCAGGTTTTAAGTTCATTTCGGGTTTTTTTAAAGTGTGCACTAGTTCTGTCAAACTCAACAAATAGAGAATGTTAAAAATCAGCTTATGGCAATTTCATATTTGCAGATTTACCATAGGTTGGCGATATCGAACGGTGATCATTTAATTGGCTAATCAAGTCCCATTTTCAATAAAAGTTTTTTTTCAAAGAAAAAAATCATTCCATGCGTTTTTCTATAATCAGCCATCCACAAACCGGATACAATTTCAGTATTTCATCCAATAATCAACTTTAATATTTAAGTGTCCACATGCAGAATAAAGGCTGCATGTATTTCATTGCAATTTCCGAATAGGTTTCTCATAAAAGACTGCAAATGAGCACCGCAAATGCTCATTAAGTCTAAAAAATAAATTAGTAACAAAATTTGGTGCGTGTGGTGGGCAAATGTAGCTTACATATTTTTCTTTTTCGTTGCATGTTTTGTTTATTGTTTGCCTGTATTATCACTTTGCAGCACAAACAGCTGAGGCATTTGAAGCCCTGTCCTTATAACAGACGATGGCTGGTGTGCACCTGCTGTTATAGGGATAAAGTATGAAACAAGCATAAATCTAAGCTTTTTCTGGACGTGCATAAGAAATGTTTTAAACTTGAGGTTAAAAATAGACTATAGATTTAAGATGTGGTGGTTGGACAATAAGGACGCTGTCAGTGAATTGGTTCCTCAGTAGTTTACTGATAAAAGAATGACCCTTTGAATTTATGCTTCTGATAACAAGCAGCACCTTTTCCACTCTTCCTCTCGACCATACAGGCTCGTACTGCGTAGATCGCTGCTTCGCCCCTTCCCTTTGTATACTTTGAAAAAGGAGAATTGGACAATTGTGCAAACTCTGCAAAAGTAATATTTGTATGCCACAAATAGGATTTCCATTAAAATCAAATTCCTATATGCCATCAAAACTCTACGAAATGATTCTCATCAGACTTTCACACAGTGACAAATCAGCACTTGCGAGGCTTGAACAGTGTCTTTTACGCATGTAGATTATTGCTCCAAGCGATGCCTATCCATACTTTCTTTACACTCAACCTGTGAGGTTATGGCCTTATTGTGGAGTTGCTTTTGCAGAATCTCCCAAAATTATCCTGCACAGGCCTTGAGTTGTATGTTACTGTTAACCATTTAATTTCATAAAGCTTCAAAAGAGTTTTGTAAAGCCAGGATATGCACACGCACACAGGCCTGAGACTACAGGCCTACTGTATGTATCTGGTACCAGAAATATATCTGACGAGCTCGTGGTTCATTTGTTGTGATAAAGCTGTCACTCTCATCAGCGGTGCATTTTCTTCCTCACAGTTGTCTTTTTTAATTCATCTACAACCTTTGAAATTGACTTCCTCCTCGCTGAAATCTGCAGCCTTTTATTTCTATCGTGCCAAACATTTTTGCCACAGCCTCTGGCGCTGAGAGGTCAAAATATTCTCAAGGACATCTAGGAGCTGAGGGCACTGGTTGACTTTCATTTGATATAGAAATGATCTAAGCGGTCTCTGTTAAGCATATGCTGCCAGTCGTCAGGCTGGATGCAGAGAAGGGCGTCTTGATGGTGACTTCACTGACACCAACAACTTCCTGACGCAACGCTACTGTAACAGCGGCGGGGAAACAGGGAGCTCACCTTTTTATCCGATGAACCAACATGATCCTATTTCTGCATAGTAAGCCGCCTCAGCTCTCCCTCCCCTCGGTTCCAAGAACAGTGACGGGCTCATTACATCAAAGAGAAGTCTGTTTATGCTTCAATTCTCTACAACATGAGGGCAAAAGCCTCATTCGTTACTCTACTTGTTGCATTTACTTTGCCGTCAGAAAGCAGGAAATCCAATTACCTGTCCGGTTAGTGATGTCCAAATTGTCTTTCCATCTCTTTTTGTTTGATAAAACCTGCTCCCACCAAGAGGAGGTAAACTTTTTGGCGCCTATAATCTATGGTAGAGAGCGAGTAACCTGTCAATAAAAGGAATGGGTGGATGGGATAATTACTCAGCTTCAGTCCGGCGTTTAGGCTGAAGGGAAGGTGAATTCGTGTGAAGAGTTTTTGAGTGGAGGGAAATCTTTAGTCTCTTTAGTTAGTTTATACTCCTACCCCTTGTTGGTGGTAACGCGTTACTGAGCATCTCGTTACCGCCCTGCACTGTCCGGGAACTAGCAGAGTTTGAAGTCGAAAGGCGTGTAGGCTGCATGCGCTCTCGTTTTGAAGAATCTGGCTCGATGAAGTAACCGGCAGAAAGCCTATGCGCGCCATTGAAAGCAAGCGAGGAAGCCTGTATGCGATTCGGAATCTGTAGTTCTGTAAAGAAATCCGAGTCACCGAGCCGGGCTATGCAAATGTATCCGTTCCTCTACGCGCGCACGGGGCGCACCGACCTGTAGTAGCCTGATCTTGGGCAGCCTATCGGACCTGGGCACCGTGTACTGTGTAGCTTGTCTATTTCACTTTGAAGGGATGCTGGTCGTCCCAGACACGTGAGCTGAGCTGATGAGACGAGTTTAACGCGGATTTGGATGAGGGTTTTTCTGTGCGTTAATGGCCAGGCGTGCGAACTAGGCTATATGGTGTGGTGCGCTCAGATGTTTTTTTTTTCTTTCTCTCTCTCGGTCGCTCTCCGTGTCCACCGCTCCGCCTCCCCCTTTTCGCAACATTGACGCAACCAAAAATACTGGAACAAAAGAAACAACTTCCTTGAAGCTTTGCTGAAACTGCACTTAGTCGGAGAATGGAAGCTTGTTGTCAACTTGCCTGGGTGGAAATGTCGAGGTGAGGGTGTCACCAGTGGCCGGCTGGCAGCGAAGGAGACGCAGTCGATCACTCAGAAAGGCATCCAGACTATCGAGTAAGTACCATTAAACATTCAGTGGAGTAATTTCAACTTTTGCCGTGTGACCTCTCGACTTGCCGTACAGTGTCAGTCACTGCAAAAATAAAGTCGTTTTGGTCGATTCTCTGCGACACGGGGCACAAAGTAAAGTCCCTTTGAGGTAATGCTGTCGAATTGACGAGGTACAATATAAGTTATAGGCCTATATTCATTGTGGGGGATGTCGATGTGCACAAATGACAAGTATAGCCTACTCTAGTGTACTCTTTTTCAACAATTTGACATTTAGGAGCTATTGACAACGAGGCTTTAACTACACTGCTGTCGATCTAAAAGACTGTGGTTGTAGGTTTAGTCCATAATGTGAACGTGAAATCAGTTTATATGAGGCGAATGTGAACAAACACTATCCGAGAAGACATAAATGTGTTGTGCAGTGACAAGTCTCCAATACAGGCTACCAGTTTATTATTGTTATTCATGCAGCAGCCTTGAGCAGTCGCCGGTTGCATGAAGATCCTGGTGATCAACAAACATGTCCACAACGGAGCAGCGTGTGCGATAATTTTATGAAATAGATGTGGCCTCATCGTTTTAGGTGATGTGTCAAACTTTGCTTCGAGGTTTGATCCGCAGTTTTGGGCGGACGATCGCTGTGCTTTGTCGCGTCGGTGTTTTCACTGCATGAACAAAGGACTGGATGGAGTAGTCGGCTCGGCACAGAGCGTCGGTGGAGAGCAGGCGGGCTGTTTACAATAATAACACGATCGCGGTGACGTCACGGGACTGGCAGCGGCCTCGGCCAATGGGGGAGCCGCTTAGCCATCAGCAACACGCTATATTTGGAAAGTGGTTACATCATCGTGGTACAACGGTGGACTGTGGAGGGAGGGACTTCCGCAGGGATTTTTCAATTTGTAGTCCAGAAACAGGACAATGAATAGATTAGTTTTGTCTTTGGAGCTTGAAGTCTGGATTTTATAGCTTATCATCATTTCCAGAACCAGTTTACACTCTTGTGTAGCCAAGACGCTGTTAGGTGTGCCTTAAATACTCCTTGTGACTGTGTTATTACGATGCATGGTCAGGTAGCCTAACCTATGGGCCTATAGGCTATAATTTAATATAACCTCTAGGGTGTTAATGGAAAATGTGAGTAGGCCTATCTGTCAATAGCATGCTTCCAGTGCTAAAGATACTTGGCTGTGGAACACTTAGGAGGCTACTGTTTAATTTTCATACATGCATAAAATTTCTCAGCAACACTCTGTTTACTGATCTCCCCAAGATGTCTTAAAAACTACAAGTGGTTCTATACCAGAAGTATTAATACTGCAACACCAGCATCTTTTTTAAAATGTCAATTTTAGCTGGAGTTTTAAAGATACATTATTATTATTATATATATATATATATATATATTTTTTTTTTTTGCAACCATACAGCATTATTGTAGCCACCAGCTGTCAAAGAAGAGATTAGCCTTCACCTCCTGCCCTCAGCTCCTACAATGGATGAGTGAAAAAACGGCACATTTGATCAATTAACTTATACCTGTTAATAAAAATGCTGTCAGCTTTTACATTTACAGGTAGGCGCTCAGCTTCAGCGCTACAAATGTGTTCAAACACGTCAGAGTTAATCGTGAGAAAGAGCGTACAAAGCTGCAACAAAAGAGAAACTGTGTTATTAAAATTGATAGATGCTGTTGGAAAAGAATGACAGCAGCCTTGTGACAAGCTGCATTACTGCTTTATTATTATTAGTAGTAGTAACAGTAGTATATTAGACAGTAATATAATAAACAACGTAGGACTGTAGACTATAAGCTCCTTAATTGTCTAAATGCAATGTTATAGTATTAAGTATTTCACTTATAGTGACCAACAGTGTGCAGGAGTGTTTGTTTTTTTACACTTCAGTTTAGATGAAAATCTTCTCTACGTCATAAAATTAAAAAGGTTTTTATCAATGCAAAGTATTAGTACCAGTGATACCTGCTCTGATATTACTTCAAACCAAAATTTAAGGAATCGTCCATCACTATACGATAAGAGTGGAGTCACTTTCCACTGTGGACACTATTTTGCATGAGAGCGTAAGGTAATTAAATACAAGCAGTGTACTTGAGACAAGCAGCCAGGAGCTGTTGTTAGTCTATCCCTTTAATGTAAATATTGGCCCAGTGTTTAATGAATATTGGGCTTTGGACATTGCACACTAGAAAACTTTTTTTTTTTCAAGCATTAGAAGATATAACAGTACATAGAGACTGTGCAGTGACTTCACAACAGGGTGATATTTGCCACAGAGCTACAGCCCAGTGTGAAGAAACATTCCCTGTTTTTAGCATCACCTAAAAGTCAAGTATATATTGGTTGAATGTGATAGGTGACTAATATAAATCTAATACATAGCCTCCAATGCAACATGAAGAAACAGTCTTTTCGGTTATCAAAACAACAATACTGACAACGGGGTTTCAGATCAGCTCATGTAATGAGCTGACACCTCACGAGCATATATTCTTATGAATGGGGAAAGAAAATAGAGCGTTATATACTGTATGTACTTTGTTTTCGACTTCATCTTGTCATTCCAGCAATGACTTTGCATACAGTCTGTCAAATGTGTATTAAAACACGGTCCAGAGATTTAAATCTGTGAGTGCAAAACATATCACTTACAGTGGAAATTGGTGTGTAATTTTGCTTCTAAATAGTTTCACACAGATTTTGGGCGAGACTGAAAACAAACACTAATTCTAAATATTATCTGAGCATAGGTATGCTGTACAACACTCATGAATGCAATTAAGGATGGCTTTATGCCCTCTGGACTAGAAAAATGTTATTGCGTGCCATGACCTAAACACAGCATGGGTCTAGATTGTGCACAATGTAATATATAAAATGAGAAATTGAAAAAAAATATATATGCTAGAGCTCACATTATCCTGTAAGAAAAAATAAGTGTTGTAGGACAGTCTAGTGGGATGCTTTTGTTATTTGAGTCTCTTTTAGACTTTTGAATGTCACTATAGCTCATATAATGTTAGAATGATACTGCGGTAAATTAATTAGCAAATAGTCTATTTGCCTTGTGGATATCGAACAGTCTTCTAAGACTTTTTGATGTATTTCTTGTGTAATTGTTTAGGGGTACACCTGTCTCTGACTGTAACCTGATTTGTAAAATTCTGTGTTTTGATTAAATTGCATACTAATCATTTATTTATATAATTTCCATCCGGGTCTCAGTGGAGAGTCTTAATCCTGTGGTGAAGCTGCTGTTCATACCGCACTTGACTTTATTTTTTTGGCACAATCATCATCAAATTTAGAGATAAAGAATGTGGGCACAAAATATCCTCAATCACCAGCTTCGTGGCAAAAAATATCGCCGTTAACATCAGCCTTCCAGAACTTATTCTTTGAGGCCTTTCTGTAACCCTGCATGCCTAGGATTAGATCTTGCTTGTGTTTAGCCTTCTCTGTAATCCCTCTCAGCAGTCTGCCTCAATAAAGAAAAAAAAAAATACTGAGGGGTGTGGACAATCGTCAAGATAAAAAAAAATTACTACTAGACCAGGAAGCAACATGAGTAATGTTCTGCTGGCTGATTTTAACCTGTCCCCAAACTAACGATAACATTTATTTTGAATGGAAAACGCCTCTCATCAGGTTCAAACAACCCAACCAGGGCACTCAGTAATACATGTCTCTGAGGTTACTGGTCAAATTTTATTGCTTCGTGTACGGGATCCTACGGTCTTTTGGCACATGACCCCACATTTAGTCTGGAAAGCGCAGTATTTAATACATATGAAAATAGAAAGCCTCATAGATGGTGTTAACTGTATAACAGAGTTCAAAAACACAATTTGGGGAGAAATCAAGCTGCTCTTGGGAATCTTCTCAGTGACAGTTCTGTGTTGGCAGACTACACGGCTTCTGCAGTCTCTACAGTGAAGTTTTTGATGTTTCTTTTGCTATGTAACATACAACATTTTCATGGGACGTCTCAAACCAGAGAATTTCTTAGTGGAACATCGCTTTACTCTCCTCAGCTTGCCGTCCTTTTCTACTACTAAACACTTTCCCCCCCTTCTGTCCTTGTTACCAGTGCAGCTGGCAAAGTTTCCCCCCTTAATTGTCCCCTGTTTGTAATGTAATTTTAGACTACTCTATGAATTATACTCACTTAATTTGGCTGCTGTGTGTGAGAATGTCTGTAAGATTATACAGAGACTAAATAAAAAGGGCTTCTTGTGCTGTAATATCTGAACTTGCTGGTCAAGCATGTGATAGTGTTTAGCAGGACCCTGACTATAAAAGTCTGTTTTATGCTTTTACTTTAAGCTAAACAATTTATTTGTCATGGGATTAAGTTAAGGCAAAGTTTGTTAGAAAGCAAAATTTGATCATGATTTCTAACGGCAAGTTTAGATGTAAGCAAGTTGTGTGTGAGTGTGAGTGTGTGTGCACTTTTTATAGCGCCCAGGGGCTATTGTGACCACCTCGCAGCCTTTGTACTAAAAAGAGGTCAGAGGTCTCTGTTGTGTTTTCAGGGTGACCTGCTAGTGACTATTAGCCATTGATAAATGTGATGTCCCACAAGTGTGCGGGCCGGACCCCTCCAAAGGGGGAGGTGTCATAACACGCCCCACACTAACCTCCCAGCCAACCCCACCTCAACTAGTGCATACACACACGCAAACACACACACACTCTGCCCTGCTGACAGGAGCACAAGGGGGCAGCTGCTACAGATGTCTCATAGACAGAGGGGGAGGGGAACCGAGGAGACATCAATGGAGAGTCTCTCTCTAGTATGGAGTTCTCAGTGGGGCTCATTGTGTTCTCTAAAGACCAAGACGAGGGAATAGGCCACGTTAATATAGTAAGCCTATAGTCTCTTATACTTTGTTTCAGGGTGTTGCTCATTTTGCCTGCTCGGCTGTTTTATGCATGCATTACTTTCAGAGGGAATTGTCTTCTGGTTTACACTGCCAAATACCCCCCAATATTAGCTTCATACACACAGGTTGATATTTACTATGAAGAATTAGGAGTGTTTTTCTCTCACACTCTGCTTTGTGGATTGAATGATAAAAGGAAGTAATTCAGTCTCAAGTTGTACTTCATGTGGTCTCTGATATTTTTGATTCAAAAAGTGAACAAACTATATTTAAAATGATGACAATCTTAAATTCACCTCTACAGTGAGAAAAGTAGGAATGATTTTCACACTTTTTCTTGTAATGCCTAATTTAATTCAGGGATTGGCCGCAATGAACCATGGAGAGCTGTTGATGTGTGCATGCTCTCATTTCAGCCACCACCTAATGCTCCCATGACAAAAGGAGATTTCGCTGTATAGCACACTTTCAGTGAAGTGAAATCAATCACCTGCTGGTGCCTTAAGTTGACATTAAAGCTGCAAACTGTCTTCTGTCATACATGGGTGCTTATCCTGCTTTAATTTCACCTCTGACCTTAATCAACCTTTTGGAGTGTTTTCAATGTGTCATTCAGTCTCTTGTTGATATTTTCTTCACTTCGGTAAAATAGAAGGATTCCATGCTTTTGAACTCCTGAAGCGTGTTGTGAGCTGAGCTTTTGCTACTGTCTATTTCCCTATCATTTGATGTGATGCAGTCCCATGTCTGGTGGTGGTGTGAAAGGCCATCTTTTGAGTCACATGAAGGAAGAGAGAAAAAAAAATCCGTAAAACTCCTCCTTGAACGGGAGGCAGCTGAGTGTAACAGCCAACCATGCACGCAAGTCATCTAACATGAAATCAAATTACATTGAACTAAAACTGCCCCAGCATGGCAACTTTGCAGCCGGGTTAGCCTGCTGTGGCCAAACACCACGATACATGACACTGTGGCTCTTGTTCAGCTCATCTACCAGAAGACAAGGGAGAGCCCCACTCTGTCTCAACCCTTCTAATGAAGAGATGCATTATGATGTGATTTCATTTGGGCCTGCAGAAAAGCTGCTGTGGATAACAGAGCAGTCTGAGTAGCATGGTTCATTTGTGTAGTGACATGTGACTTGTGTTTTCGTGAGTCATAAGGATCTCCTGCCTAATGGAAGGCAGTGTGTGCTCATGTGACGGTGACACAATGCAGGATGAACTGTATAGTATTCACCAGAGCTCAGCTTGGCTACTGTTTGGCACTGCTAATAGGGACCCATGAGCGTCTTTTTATCTTGTTAATTTTTGTCATAGTGAAACTAAACAAACCAAAATTTCTGTTCATGTCACTGAGGGGTTTTGGCTAGATAGTGGTTACTGCGTAATCATTTTAAAACCCTGAGAATACCAGAGGTTTTCAACAGTATACTTATCTACAAAGCTGTAAGTACTGCATATGTGCATTTGTAGATATGAATGTATGCATGTGTGTGTGTGTGTGTGTGTGTGCGCGCGCAATGTCTTTGAGTACTGCATCATGATCTTCCCTATGGTCACGGTGGTGTTTTTGCTGGCTCATCCCTGCCTCTCCACATGCCTGTTTAACAACACAGAGCTCCTCCTTACTGGCTTCCTGTCCAAACCAGTTTATCTGTAAACAAGTGTGTTATTTTCCTCTCCGCCCCATTGTCCACACTACACCAGAATGCATACACAATGGGCGCCCTCTCTCTCCCAGTCTGCTTTTGTACTCCAAAGTAAAAACCATTACGTTTTTACTACCACACACAGCAATGCAAAGAAATGATGTGCTTCTTGATGAGGACTAAAGAAATATAAAGTAAAAAAAAAACTACCATCACCATGAATGAAAAAAAGTAAATGACATCTTTAATTGTGTGAACATTTTTAAAAAGACATGTAGAAATATGAAGTCAGTTAAAGATGTGTTCAAAAGATTGGCCTCTATTCACTTAAGCACACCCTACAACTAATAGTTTTTCCAATGCACCCTGGTGGAGCCAACTACTGACAGAGCAGGTGAATGTTATGTATTGTTATTATGTGTGCATTGGGATGAAATGGCTGTCTCTGTTTATCTTGCCCGAGGTACACTATGCTACAGTAGATATGATAACAGCAGGGTTATTGTGGCAGAGCCCAGCCCGTCCCTGCTTTGGCCGTTGCTTGTACACTACAGCAGTGTGTGTACTCATGTGGTGTTGCCAAGCTGATCTTAAATTGAGAAGAAGTGGTTATGCCATATAATTTACTTATGGAATTTGTCTCTTTTAAGATAGATATCCAAGTCTCTTTGAAAGGTGTGGAAAACAAATCAGTCAAAAGTTTAAAAAATGGGGCAACTGAAAAGGAAACTCCATTAAATTTAGAGAGGGCAATATGATGTCACAGCAATTTAAGATAAGACAGCAATGTCCTCATTCGAACTGTGGGGGAAAAAACTAAGACAGAGTGTCTTTGAAACCCCACATTATGACTGAGAAGAGCATGGAAGGAGAGCATAACTGCTGAAAGAGCATCTATAGTTTAGCAGCCCCTTTACCTCACAGACTGAAAGTTGAGGCTTTTATTGCTTTTTGTTCCCTGACATCCTTCATGCTTTGGTTTGCATCTCCTTGGCCTTAGGATTAATCTCACCGATTCCTTTACTTCTTGACCCAATAATACGCATATACCAGATGTTATACTCCTGTCATCTATGGCTGCAATAATGTGTTTTATTTGGCTATCTTTTGATTGTTTTTCATAGGCCTGTCACTCCAATACAAGCACTATTGTGCTAACCGCAGATAAGCACCCATTCTATAAATAAGGAACACATTTTGAATAGACATTCATGGCACTCATATGAAGGATGAATATATTGCAACATGTTCAGCATTCTTACACACCCATAAGATAATGCATTTACATGTACCTAATATGAAAAACTCTCCTTATATATATGATATGCTGTAACAGAGGCTTTATAAATGTGTGTAGGCTATATGTAAACTGGAAATAGTGTGTATATATGTCCACAGTTCTAAAAGTGTTTTATGCACTCTGACAAAAAGCATGTAAAAGGTCTTTAGTCACATTTTTATACATGATGCAGTGGTGGAAGAGGTACTCAGATCATTTACTTAAGTAAAAGTACCAATACAACAAAACAGTTATTCGTATGAAACTGTGTGAGACGTTTTGAGAGGAAATGTCTCTTTGGTGGAACTGCTAATAACTCATAAACATCTGAAACATGGAAAGGAGCCTAACTAGACACTGCTTTTTTTCAAGAAGTAGCACATAAAGGTTGGGAAACATTGGTTTAATCTTAAACAATGTGTTGTATTTTATAAGATTGTGATGTGCTTTTTTAAAATGTACAATCTTAATCTGAACTAGTAACTTTAGCTGTCAGATAAATGTGGTGCCGTAAAAAGTACAATATTTCACTCTGAAATGTAAGGTAGAAGTAGCAGGAAATGGAAATACTCAAGTAAAGTAGCCTACAAGTACCTCAACAATGTACTTAAGTACAGTACTTAAGTAAATATAGGCTACTTATTTACTTTCCACCACAATAATCAATGAGTTAAAGTGCAATAGCAGACAATGGACACATTTTAATCCGGGTCATCTGAGTGAAGAAGTGTATTTTGACCACAAGGCCAATTGCAACTCTCAGTCCTCGCTGTTTTGTTGTGGATCACTATGGAGTGAGCTTTTGAATTTGCTCAGTTCAGTTGGTACCATGGACATTTATAGTGCTTACAGGTTGCAGAGCTTTCAATAAAAGTTGTAGTCATTTATATTCACCAGTGATAAAAAAAAAACTTGACAAACGATGTTTGGTCGGCCTATAACGTGAAGGAATCTCATGCAGCTATACTATTTCAAAAATGTATACATTTATACCATAGAGTTTTTATAGTACGTTTTGCGGCTTATAAAAGCTGAATGGTGTTTTTAATAGTGCATAGTCGTTACTAAGGATCGTGGCATTCATTTCATATCAAAAATACTGGTTTGAACAAGTTTGAACGTAAGGGTTTTAGCTTTGGTGATTGCTGTAAAAAGTCGTTGAGGCACCTAAAGGGTTAAGTTGTCTCTCTCTCTGTTCAACGCTGCGTGGGCTGCGAGATCATTCGAGAGTGCATTTTCAGTGTCCAATCAGCTGCGCAGAGTCCACTCCGCATTCAGCCAATAGGGAGAATGGGAGGCTCTATCGAATTTGAATGAGGAGTGTATCTTTCGGCGCCATTTTCGAGTGAGCAGCGATTGCCTCAGCAGCTGCGGAGAGAGGATGCTGCGAATATAGAGAGCTGTCGCTGAGACGGGGGGAGAAACCAAGCGCTCAAAATTTAACTGCGCTTTTAGAGAGGGGAATCACGTAATTTCAATGGAAACACAGGTAATTGAAGCCACAAAGTATTTAAATTGATTTTAATCGGACAATGTAAACGGACAGAAGGAGAGGAATACGTGGAAAAGAGGAGAGACCGACCGTGGCGGGGAGACGTTAGCCACTTGGCCAGCTTTGCCAGCGTCTACTCGTAGCAGCTAGCCTGCTAGCTTAGCGTGTTAGCACATATAGAAGGGTTTCTGACTTCGCTGCGCTGTAACGCTAAAAAAAAAAAAAAAAAAGCGCTCATACAGCGGTCCGTTTTATCCAGGAGGTGAGTGGGATATATTTGAAAAAAGGGGAATAGATGGAAATTATTTTGTATGGATGAGACACTTAATTTTAAGGCTTATAAATCAGAGTTGAACTATGATGGACATTTTTTTCGCATTGGAGCCCAGTTTTGAGCGGGAGGTGCAAAAGCAGCCAGGCTCGAGCAGAAGAGAAGCACAGTCGGCATTGTCAACAAATGCACACGGGACCTACACTGGCTTGGGAGGGAAAAAATCAATACGAGAGACCGGGACAGACACGGTACCTTTTGTGGTAACTTAATTTTACCAAGCTCGTTAACTAAGGCAGAGTTTTTGTCCGAGCTCGTAAATTGCATATGTGTTGTTGCAAGCGGTTTTTGGATTGTTAGAGAGAACACACCTGGTAAGTTTGTCATTATATCGCTGTTTGACCTTACGCTCAGTGATGCCCTTAATAATAATGACGGAGTTTGTTTTATTTCCCTATCAGTGTCGTAAAGTGCTTGTTAACGTGTGTTTGCGGTCTTAACGTCACCAGGACAGCTCTTGTATTAACGGAACTCCAATGACCAGTAAGTTACAAAGTGATTTACTTAGTCTTGAGTAGTTGCTTCATGTTTGTATCTGTTAATAGATTTGAATATCTTGCTGTAACGCTAGATGGTCAACGTGGCTCTCAGCCAAGTGACAACAATCATAGATCGCAACTTCTGATGGTTGAACTTTAATAACTCTGTTAAACGTTAGACGAGTGGTTGTCATAACCACTTGCGATGCAATAAAGTTGAATTAACGTTAGTCAATAAAAATAAGAATTGTATTGTTAGTTGCGGTGCTGCTCGTGGCTCGATGTAATGGTAGGGTTATTGGTTCAGCGTAGTTTGAATCAGAAGGGTTTTCAGTCATTGCCTTCTGTCTCCTTTTTGCCTTTTTTTGCCCTCACTAGCCTCGCTCCACTTTCTCTGTGCCCTGGACCCTGATTAAATTCAAGTACGTTGACGGGAAAAAACCCTCTGCGTGCTCTAATCGGTTTAGTAAAGAGTGACAAAACGGACCTAATCATTAATTACTGGAGAGGTTGTATGTGTGATATTTTATGCTGCCATATGCTTCTCATAATGAACAGGACTACTTGACTAATAAAGCATAAGAGAGGAAAAGAGAGGCTCCACATAATTGTGCGTCTAAACCCGCCCCTTCTACTTCCTTCTAAGTAGAGATCGGTTTAATGTGTTACATAATGCGAGGCCTTCCTATCTTTTACAGTGTTGCATTTATTCAAACAAATAAGTGTCCACATTGTCAAGTATCATGTTTAAATTTCTTTAAAAAAAAAATCTTAATTCAAATGAACTGAGTTGAGAACAGGAGACAGAGTGTAGGCACCTCTGTCCATTTCCCCCTGCAATGCCTTTTTTCCCCCTTGGTTCGTCACAAATGACAGTCTGCTTGCTAATAGCATTTTTCCAGGATTTTTATTTTGTCATACATATTCTGCAGCAGTAAGGTTAAGAGTTGTACTTCCATTTCAATTAGACATGCATGACCTGAATGAAAATGTAGCTAAATACCATAGTCTTCAGCATAGTTTTCTTCACTGAAATTGCAGATTGTACCCTTTAGTATAATAATTGTTGTAGAAGTGGGACAGCATTTTCACGATGAAACCACCCACCTCCATAGTAAGATTTTGTTTATTTATTTTTGAGGGTATTTAGTTGGAGGGAAATTGGCTAACATGATATGAGGGAAAGACCTTTTCCAGCCACATAGCAGAGCAAAGAGGTGGAGGAGGAGGAAATACTGTACTGTAATATCTGATGTCTGACTGACAAGAATATTTTAATTTGTGGGTGTATGAAACACAATGAATAGTATGATAACTTCAAAATGTGACAGGCAGGTGATTATCTGCTTTAGGAATAAATAAATGTGTTGATATTTAATGTACACCACATGATAAGTGTCATGCTACAATATGACAGACACACACAATGTTAAAAAAAATCCCCCAACTGTTTATTGATGATTAGATAAAAAAAGAAATGCTGCTTCTTCATAATTGATCTACATTTTTTAACTATTAAGGGTCAATACACCTAAGTTGGGATGTAATTTTGAAGTATTATTTTTTTATACCACCAGATAGACTGGGTGTAAAAGTAGTGCATGGAAAATGTGATTATTCAAAGATCAGTATCTAATTGTTTTTATGGTATGGATTCACAACAATTTGGATATTGCTACTGTGATGTATGTATACTCAAAAATACTGACAAACTAAGTACACTTGCCTGCTTATTTAGTGCTAATAGTTGAAATTGTCTACCAGTCTGTTATCGTGTGAATTCAGCAGATAGCTGTTAGCACTTTTAAAGATAGGAAGTCACATTTCTCTCATACCATAAATTGATAAAAATATTACTGAGTGCTTGGCAGTGTAGATATAAAAAATCACATTGAAAGGGTTGTGATTCACAGTGTTAGTCTATTTGTTTAAATGGAAAATTGGCTAAAATATGTGTTACAGACAGCATTAGTGATTAATAAAATTCAATTTCATCCAGTGTAGTTGATGGAAGCAATCTTTTGTAATCAGTTTTACAATATCAGCTGCAATGTGTGTGCCTATTGCTGATATTTTTGATTCATAAAAACTACAGACTTGAATTTGTTAGACCAATCTCTAGACGGGAGGAGGTAGCACTTGGTCAAAGTGAAATTTTAAGATCAAGAATCTTAGTAATACGTA
Source organism: Macquaria ambigua (assembly GCA_008360985.2). NCBI lineage: Eukaryota > Metazoa > Chordata > Actinopteri > Centrarchiformes > Percichthyidae > Macquaria > Macquaria ambigua. The sequence goes on from VMKM01000328.1 coordinate 179,236, forward strand.
CACTTTTACACACTGGATGCCTAGTTTTAGAATGTGTATCTAATGTGCTCAGGTGGAAATATTTTGCTCATATTCTTCTGAAGAGAGATCACAATACTGTTGACACAGTCCCTGTATGCAATTGTCAAATTTAGTGGTTTAATTCCTGTGCTGCCTACAGTTTAATCTCCTTTAAATGCTACAGGTCTATGTCTCCTCTCCGTTCCCTGGTATTTGCCTTTTCACTCTCTTTGTAGAGCACCGTTGTGCTGTTTCAGACTATTAGCATGACATTCTGTGACTCATCATTCTGTCTTCTCAGACCCCTCCGGCAAAATGGGCTCCCACCCCCATTTCCTGGTGAAACTGTGCCTCTCTTCTTGTGCTTGCTCACATGTGTTGTAGCCAGGGTGCAGAGAACCCCCACCCGTCTCTTCCTTCTTTCTGCACCACTCAGCACAAACTTTATAGTATTCAAATTTGCAGTGATGGGAACAGGTTTTCACAGGTCTTGTTGGTTATTTTCCAGAAGTTGGCCATGGTTTCACTTCTATGCCTCAGCAGCATTTAATAGAAGTTGTGAAATGGTTTTATGTGCATCTGTCAGTTCTCTCGCAAACATAATATTAAGTTCTAGAATAGTTTAAATAGTGGTCAACCTTAAATTTAGAAGTGATCTTTTGTGAAAATGAGTGTCTATGTATTTTGCATGTTGTATTTACCCGTATAACACTAGTGGCAGCAGTACAGCATATGAGGGTGCCAGGTCCTTGCATGCTTCTTACAAGCATATGTTTTGCATTGGCTTAGACTTTTGCATACAGTAGGTGCTGCTGCATCACTGTAGTGCACAGGGCTTTACACCTGTTTCACTAAAATGGTGAACATGTTGAAAAACAAGAGTTTATAGAGGTGGCATTAACGTTTTTAAATAATTGCCACTTATGTGCTTTTAACTGCTGTTATGGTTTGTGTACACTTCACCACATTTTCAGTAAATCTGGTAAGTTGAAAAAGTCAGTGGAATTTTGTGGCCTGCTAAAGTAAGATCATCTGTTGTGAACATTTATGTATTTAGGTGGTCAATTAGCAGCTTTAAAAATGTTATTCAATTTTCAAAAGGTTAAACACTCTTCTATAAAAATCATCCTCAGCCTCTGCAGCTGCACTCAAACAGTTGCAGATTCCCTTTTCTTGTTGTTTTGTGCAATGACAGAAGTACTTATGGACTTGGACAGCATGTTTTAGAAAGAATATGTCAGCTGTTACAGTGCTGGTGAATTCTCTGCTTGATAATTAGATTTTAGGTAGTAATATGATAACCTGCAACAGCACTGGCAGTAAGATCTGACATAGCAAGAGAGTGCCTCCTCTGACTACACACACATGATGTTTTCATTTCTGCTGCACCAGCCTTTTTTTTTTTTTTTCACCCGAGGGTGCTAGATTAGCCCACAGTATTAACTTGTAAGCAGTTAGATTGGAAAGATTTATAATGATCTTAAAATATTGGTGGCTGGTGTATGTATTTTTATTTTAGTAGCCCTAACTTGGTGAGCAGGTAACACCTCACCCACTGCCCCCAGCCAGGCAGTGTGCTTGGGTGCAGAAAGATCAGATATTTTCACACACAATGTGACCAACAGTGTCTCGTTTAGTCTCTGAAAGTTTGTTTCAAACAACTAATCTGGTGCTGATATTAACAGTAATATCAGCACTCATAATTTTGGATTTAGTGTTGTAACTAATGTTGATCTGCTGGTGTGTAATTGTCACTGCCTGTACAGTTGTAAGTAGGTAGGTCAAGTCCAGCAAGGACTGTGATGAAACCATCGGAGAGATAATTAATGCCTGTATTTACATGGAATTAATTTAGATTTTAGCCTTAACACCAGAGCCATAATACACTATGATTTATTTATTTATTTTAATTTTGTGTCAACATGTAAACTCAGTCAAAAGTGTAAAAACAAATCCTTGTAAAGCCTCATTATTTTTAGTAGGAAAGATTTTGGTTGTGATGTGTGTTTAACACTTGTTTTTTTTTTACAGTAATGTTAGTATCTGAATTCAACCTAGGCATTTGAGTTGGAATATGTACAAAAAACCCAAGTATAGTCTGTGTGTTTGTGTAATTGGTGCATGAGTATATGGGTGTGCCATTCAACTCTCACACTTGAGCTTTGCTTCCTCTTTTGCTCCTCTTGCTTATGTGTGCATGTACACACAACATACACACTACTAGGATCCTAATTTCAGCCTTCCTAGTGGTTCACTGTAATTAAGAGTCGTGGTAGTCATGTTAAAGGTTGTGGTAGTTATCAAAACTGAATTTGTTTAGGTGGCTGTAGCCATGCCTTTTTATTTATATAGTTTCATGCTATTGGTCAAGTGTAAATCAAGTCCTCAGGTCGTACTTTTGAAATTGCATCAGAGTGTACTGTTTTGTCTGCATCCTGTTTATTGCTGCTCTGTCTTTCACGGCAGTAGGAGGAAGCTTGAGATATTTGAAGTTCAAATTAAGTAGTAAATAACTGGAGAGATCAGAAATGAATTTGTTGAGAAATGTGTTGTTTATGCAGTAGGGGCAGGTATAGCAGTTGTGTGTTCAGATTAAATATTTCACCAGACACATTGTGGACACACTGGTGTGTTTAGATGACAGACACTGCTGTTAGTCATGAGGGAACCTTATAATGTGGTCCACACTTTCATTGGAAGTGGTTAAACTATTATTAAACCTTTGAAGACATTCACTTGTAAGACCTGCTCTCACTAGCTAATTCAAAACAGCCCACTGAATCATATTAAACATTTCTTACATGTTAGATGATTGTTGTGCTTTCACCAAACCAGTTTTAGACATTGGTTACATCATACTTTTCATGTATTATTTATTTTTTTAAAAACTTAATTTCCAATCCAGTGTTTCAAATAATTTTATTCATTAGTATAGATAGTGTGTACCTGAAGTGTGAAGAGTTTGTCTTTCTCACACTCACACACACACACACACACACACACACCTGACAGTAAATGGAGGGGGTGGTGTATACCTGTGGAGTGCAAGAATGACTCAGAGGTCACTCTCACATATCTGCTAGTGTCGTCCTATGAAATAGGTTTATTCTCTTGTCCATCCCAGTTTTGTGTTTTCACATGCTTCTGGAGTTTTCTCTTATTAATTTGAGAAGATATAGCTGTAGCTTCCAGGGAATCCCACTCTCTCTGCCCGTGCAATGCTGAACATGTTCTGCTGGGTGTGCAAAATAAATGTAACAGGTTTTTCTGGGATTAACACACCATTATTACAGTACTGGTGTTTGTATGGAAGAGAGCAGTTCTTTATAGGTAGCATCCCTGGTCTACAATTAACAATAAAAATATTCACCACCTCCTGGGTTGCTTTTAGGTTTACAGACCATCTCAAAGCATTTTTGGTAAAAGGTGATATTTATTTTTTTTCCGTTATTGATATGTCATCATCATAATTGGATGCTTTGTTATTATGGATGAATTGGTTTTGTATTTGCTTTCACTACTGTAGAGATCTCATGCTGTGTACATGCTGCCCCAGTGATGAAACATTTTATGACACCGTATAAAGTTGTGGCACAGTGAACATAGTATGTTTGTGTGTGTGTGTGTGTGTGTGTGTGTGTGTGTGTGTATTGTCTTGCCAAACACGGCACAACAATGATTTGGCTAGCCTCAATATACCTGGTGTTTATCTGGCTTAAATTTTTCAAGTGATGGATTTGTAATTGTGTAGGGATAGATGTTGCTTGCATGCCAAAGCAAAAAGAAAAGGAAACGGCGCATCTACTCTTACATTCATTGCATTCTGGATTGATGGCTAAATATATTCTGAAACTAGTATTAATCAGTAATGTTTTTAAATTTTAAGTGCTTTCGAACTAGTCGGTCGTGTCTGCAGATATTTAACTTGGAGTAGTTTCCTTCCGTGTCCCAATGGCTAAAGATAGAAAGCTTAATGAACACAATGAGAAACTCAAATTTGCATGGATCTTTTCATGTGGATAAATGTGATTGCCATTCAGGGTTTTTTTTTTTTTTCCACAGCTTAGGATGTCATTGTAGATCTCCCTTTAGTTTGTGCTTATACAGGCAGAAGACAGTGTAACAGACCAGAAGAGGCAGGCCCAGACCACTTCTGTGGAGGTGATGGGTTGTCATGTCCATGTCCCTGTACCCGATGGGGTGTAGGAGGTTACTTGACCTTCAACCTCGGGGTCAGGTGACTCTTTGAGGCCATTGTATGGAGAGCAAATGTCGCAGGAATGGGTTAACAAGGCTGAGCAGTGAAGGTGACATGTCTGGGCATGTTTCCTTAAAGGAGAGGGAGAAAAATGGGGAGAGGTTAGTCATTGATGTGAACAATTCCACCTGGACTTGTAAAGAAATGATCAGCTTAAAAGGAAAATGTGCAGTTTACCTGGTTAGTTCCTTTTTGCATTTTTGTTGAGTCATTTATTAGGATGGACATGGTAAAATAGTTGTTTCATGACTTCTACTTCAGTTTAATTCATACAATACTGTATCTGCCTCTAAATGTGCTATAAAAAAAGGCATGTACACATGACATGGAAGATAAGGAAATGAATGGGAACATTTTCTGTATGTGAATCCAAGTTAGTTGATGTGTTTCCCACTTTGCATTGTGTAGATAACACAGTATGGGGGGGGGGGGTGTTTATCAGCTGTTTTTCAACAGGAACATCCATCAACTGCCTTAGCTGTAGTCTGTAATTGTAGCTTACAATTAGGGACAACAGATGCAACACACTTTTTTAAAAATTATTTATTTTATTATTAATTTAGCAATAATTCTACAAATGTAAACACCCCTTCCACCTGCAACCTTCCAGAGACAATTCATGTCTTTAAATTTCTTTTGTCTTTTATCTGTTAAAACAGATGATTCGATTTACAAAGACATAAAACTTAGAAAAGCTGTAAATCCTCACGTTTGAGGGGTTGAAACAAATGTGTGGCACTTTTTATGTAACAAACTTAATTGATGTGGACCCTCACAGGAGATTTGGACCCTATTAGGGTAATACAAGGAGATTTTGTCATGCCCCACGGATCTGACAATTAGACACCCCTGATGTGAAGTTGTAAATTAACCACAGTGTAACTTGTGGTGTCTGATCTAGTTCGCATTTTGATACCTTGCGCAACTAAATGTTCCCCCATTAAGTGTCCTGCACCAATTTAATAGCTTTAATTTTTTTTTAATAATAATTTGTCATTCAGAAGGTGCAACAAAGTTTGTGCAAAAGATGTATTTTTGAGATGCTAGAAATAATTGTAAAATTGTTCTAGAGGAAGTGTTTCATTTTCACACTAGGTGTGCTTGTAACATGTTTTTCCATGCTATGGTGTAAGAGACTTTTTTTTAATGTTGCGGCATAAATGTCATCATACATGCTTTAAAAGGGCCAGGCTCCTATACACTAATAAAAAAAAAAAATAAAAAAAAAACATACAAAAAAAAAAAACGGTAGAGCACTGCACTCTCTGGTCCTCATTGTCTTCCCACCCTCCTGCCACTGTCAGGTGTGTCTGACTGCGGACAACATCGCCGCACCTGTGTTCTCTACCTTTGCATGCCTAACAACTTTCAGCTGCAGTCATTAATGTCCATCACTGAGCATAACATGCATTACAGATAGTGAGATAGAAAGATGAGTCAGATTGTATATCATGAGTATTACTAATAAAATACTCGATGTGCACTTTAGGATTTCTGAAAAAAAACATGCACTTTTTTTTTAATCGCTGCTTGCATATAGTTATTAATTAACATTAGCAAATCTTAGTAGGGTAGATATCACAGAGGCTTTTAGAAAATGAAGCCTTCGCCATGATCCATGTAGGTAATGACGGCACTGGAGGTGAAGTTGATGAAAATTTTAGTATAACGATGAAAATTTTATATCATCAATTGCACAGTTTATGTAACTGCCTACCATTTTTCTAAAGCATAGCACAGGTTTTAGATTGACTTCTGCCCTTTCATTCAGCTGTTGCTCAAGATGTGCAATCTATCACAGTGAACAATTTGTGGCTCCTTTTTGGTCAGCAATGTTATTGTTGCATGGCCATGTAATTAAGAGCAGGAACCATTTTGAAAACTTCCTTTTGGTGTTTGTGGGACAATCGCATCCAAAGTTTAAAAGTCAGATTCAAAAAAGCAACTTTTAAATGCAAGACACTATCCTTTCCCAGTTTTACCTTCTGGGTTTAATGGTCTGACAGTATAACTGATTAAAGCAATATGTTTGTGCAGCTGGCTTTTTAATTATCCCTGCTTGCAGCTTCATTACCACATGACAAAAATATAACTTGGACAGAAGAATAAAAGCCACAAATTGTTAATTGTTACCTTTCTCAAGCAAATGAATGAAATTACTTTTTTATCAGTCATCATCTGAGCTGCACTGGAGTCTTGTTTGTGTGAAAGAGAGAGAAGGACTGCATGTCTTGTCAGTGCCTTTTTGGAAGGGAAGCACGTTAGAGACGTTAATAGGGTCAGGCTATGAGGTCCATTTCAGACCAAGGTCATAATTACAGGTCCATTGAGACCTCTAGTGGCAACACATTCGTTGGACCCATTCTCCTGCATGATTATTATCAGGATAAAGTTTGTTTTAACACCTGTGCTTACAAACTTCGTTTAGTTAAAGGAGATTTTGTTCTAAGATTCAAATATGTTGTTGATATTAACCAGGACAGCCTAAAACTTCTTGCTACAAAAGTTGACCCATTCTTGTTGTTGTCTTTGTTCTTGTCTTTTTATGGTACTTTATTGATTCCTCCAATGGGCTAATTCTGTCTTTCAATTGCTTTCTTCCACATGCGTCAGCTACTGAACAACACCTCTGATGCTGGTCGGGTTACAGTGATTTGTTAAATGACACTTGAACAGACAAAATATCTCTTGTCACTTGGGATTTGCTGTCTCCAATAACTTGACACTCTTGCGTCATTAAAAGGCTTAAAGTGCATTTTTAAAAACCAGATGCTTGTCTCTCCATGGTGAAAATGTTTTCTAGGAAGTCAACCTTTTTTTCCTTCTTTTTTTTTAAAGATTTTGCCTCATATTTTTTCTAGGTTAAGGACAGTGGTTTCTATTGGGTGCACACTTAGCCGAGCACAATGGAGCAGTAATTATCTTTGTAACCTAAGAGTGCTCAACCACTGAATGAGATACTGCACTCTCTCTCTGACAAGCAACCATCTTTGTAGCTCAGACAAAAATGCTCACTTTACACTTAGGTGCCAATAACACTTAACATATGTTACTGGGCATGAAAATGCCACAGTATTTTGAGTGATACAGTGACTCCTTAGAAAATGTGATATTTTTTCTGAGTCATGCAAAGTACAGACTGGTGTTTTTCTCCCCGTCAACCCTGCCCCTTGTTTTCACAGTGCTTAGCTGACACAAACCTATGTGGTCCCCCCCCCCCAATATTAGTGTTGTAAAATAGTTTGGAACATTAGCTGTGCTACTAAACCATTTGAGTCAACAATGTCAAATTGGCAAATGCAGTCTTTCCTCCTAATAGTTTTAAAGTTTTGCAGCTTTTACTAGCAAAAACAGAGACTTACCTGCTATTTCTACTAAAATGCAACCAATTGTTATGTTGAGGAAAAGCATTGTCTGCACAAGTCCTTGGACTCGAGATGTGAAATTAATTGAGTGCACTATATGGCCTGTGTTTTTTAGGCTGCTTGGTTCCAATTAAGGGGAATCCTAATGTTACAGCATACATGATATTTTAGACAGTGTGCTTCCAGTGTTGTGGCAACAGTTTGGGGAAGGCCCTTTCTTGTTTCAACATGACAGGCCCCCTGTGCATTGAGCAAGATCCCTAAAGAAATGTTTTTCTGAGTTTTCTGTGGAAGTAGGGTTGGGCGATATGACAGTATATACTGTGTAATGGTAGCAATGTGTCCACTGTTAGAGATTTGTCAATACTGGTTCCACCGTGGGAGCTATCCTTTAGTGTCTCTGCTATATATTCAGGGCAGGCTATGTAGCAAATCAGGACTGGATTCCCGTGTGACCTCACGGCAGTTGGTGACAGTAATGCACCTCTAAGCTGGTTTGCCAACCACCACAGAAGAAGAGAGTGACAAAAAAACATGGAGAAGGAGGAGAGTGAAATTGTAAATACAGAGCATGAAGTACATTATGTTAATTTTAAACCATTTCTTCTTAATTGAATTTACAGAACAATTAGTGTATCGTGATATATACCTTTACTGTGATATAAAGTTAATATACTGTAATAGAAGATTTTTGCCATATCACCCACCCCTATGTGGAAGAACTTTACTGGCCTGCAGTGAGCCCTGACCTCAACCCCATCCAACAGCTTTGGGATGAATTGGAAGCTGACATTGAGCCAGGCCTCATTGCCCCACCTCAATGCCCAACCTCACATGCAAATCTCTGCAGCCAGGTTTCAAAGTCTTTTTAAAGGTTTTCTCAGAAGAACTTTTACAGCAGCATAGTAATTTCCCATGGCTTTGAAATGAGAGGTTCAACAACCTTATGAGTGTGGCACTCTGGTGTCCACATACATTTGGCCATATAGTGCACTTTTTTTGCCTAACACTGCAATTTTGACAGGCTGACCTCAGAATTACATTAAACTGCATTGTCTTTGTGTGTGTGTGTGTGTGTGTTTCAGGTGGTGAACCTCCTTGCCTGCCTGTAGGAGTGGACAGAAGACTTAAATCTGCAAAAGATGCTGATGATCATCTGAACGTCTTTAGGTAGATAAATAATAGGTAATAAGTCTGTATCCATCTGTGAACATGTGGCTTGGACGAGAAGCATGAAGGATGAAGAGTGTGCAAATAACACAGAAGATGACAAGAATCAGAAGCGGAGGCACCGTGACTGCAGTTCTGGCGATGCTGTAGCAGCACGGAATGGTTTGTGGGTTACACTGAGATGCAGGCCATACTGTGCTGCCACAGCAAAGCCTGAATATACAACCTGGCTCTCACCTTGCAGCTCTTCAACCTGTTGCCCTTTTCAGTGATGACTGAAGTGGACTTTTTTTACTGTCACTCTTAATCTTCACTGTCTGAATTAATGCCACATGGACAGTTGCTTTTGTGATGACAAGAAGTTGGTTGGATTTACATTTCTCATTTGCTGGTAGCCTTACTGTAGCAGCACGTAAATATTGGAGTTAAGACTCTAGCTGAAGCCTCCAGTATTGATCGTGCTGCTGAAGCAAAGCTGACCACTCACAATCAGCGCATCCAACCACTGAGTGTACTCAGACCACCCTGATGGTGAGTGCCTGAGAGATGCTTACAGGTACATTGTTTACACGCAGATTTTGAGTTAACCTCAAACACTACCTTGTCTTAATAGTTAAACTGTGTACACACCATCTTTTTACATTTCACTGTTATGTCTGCACACTTTGAGAAATAAAAATTTAAATTGACTTTTGTCTGTAATGTGTTTGATCGTGACTTGCTGTTTAACTGAATACTATCCATATATATTAGTATTTAATTCAAGTTATACTAAAAGTGTTAGTTTTGCTGACACTGAAAATCCTTTAATGGTACCGCCATCCACAAAGAAGACTTCGTGCACATGATGGCCTGCGTGGCCTTGCTGCAGCATCACTGGGATGTCCGACCTGTTCAGCATGAGCCGTGACAGACAGATTTGCGGCGGATTAAAATTATTACAATCAATATACTGTAGACTAAACACCAGAATTCTTTTTGAAATGTCAAAATGCATTCAGTTTTTAAAAGTCTAGATGTTTTATAGGACCGATTCTGCTCATCTTAAGCCCTGGCGGTCTTTTATTTTCTATTTGCTCGCTTTTAACGACCCAGTGTCTTTAGATTATTCTGTATTATGACTGCCTTATACATACAAACCTATGATCTATTCTGATGTTCACTGAACCCTACTGTAACGAATATGTTATCCTGTCACATGGCTAACAACCTCCATTTTAAGTGTTGTCGCTCGGATGCGAACGTAATGCGGGCATCTCTGTTGTACCAGGACACCCGATGACGATAATCCCAAATCAGACGTGCCTAATAAAAATGACTAAATTCATGTTGTCTTACAGGCCTTTGGGATAATGTGGCAAACGTTGGTAAATCTCTGGCTTTCATAACATTTCAGACCACAGACTTTATATGAACGTACACGGTAAAATAAAAATCTTCAAAATCAGATAACTGAAGAGAAGAAACTGGCTGAGTGGTTACACTTGTTTACAAAGTCGTACGGACCAGACCTTGCTTTTGCTGAAAATATATGAAATAAATGAACTTGTGACATAATTCATTACTTCAATGATTACATTTTTTTCATGGTGACCATGAAGCTCTTCTGGCCCAGTAATATTTTGCTGCCCACTGAACAAGCGCATGTTGCAGCAGTCTTCTTCCATTTGGCCTTGTAGGCCTTTTTATTGATAATTCGGAAATCTCGTCTTTGTTTTCGCAACTATAATTATAAATGAACTGGAATTGGGACATTTGACAAAGGTGACATTTATGCAAAATGATATTGGAGAGAAAATAGTGCGCATTTTAGTTTTTTTTTTTTTTTTCCCCTAAGCATAAGGCTTGCATTTTTTCAAAGGGAGAAATATTCACATCTAAAATATATTTTATAACATTCAGGCCTTTATCGTTTTGTTTTAATTTAAAAGATGATGAGCCTGAATATAATAATATTCATTATTTTATAATGCCATGGCTGCAAGATGGACTTAAAAATACCTTTATATGTGTGTGTATGTAAATATTGCAATATTCATTATAATTTATTTTGGAAATTATTAAATTCTTGTACCCTTTCCTAAGTGCAGTAATTTAATTTTAAACTGACTATTTTGCGTATGTAGAAAAACACCACATCAAAATGTGGAAGCGGTCTTTTTAGTGATGTACGGCCTGAGATTCCACATTTTCTTACACCTGTTGTTAAGCTTCATTTTTTGCTTTTGTGACTTTTTATACATATTTACATGCTTTTATATCGATTGTGCTTATTTTTATTACCTGTATAATTGTAGAATAATACATCCGTTTTATCTGCTCTTGAACTTTATTTCAACCACATTTTCCAGATAACATGAAAATGGACTTTTGTGTAAAATTAATATATCAATAGTAAATAACATGGAAAAGGATGCTTTAATCACAGGAATAATAAAACGGGTCTTCATCACACTCGGACCCATGCACAGTGTAAAGGGTTGTAAGAGTGCGGGACCTTATCAGTGATGTGATTAGACAATGGATACACTAAAAAGGCTATTCACTTATTATCTGGACATTTAGTCATCTTGATTGATTGAATAGATGGTGACTTGAAGTTTATTTTTATTAACACTCACCATAGGCCCACTTTTTACACAAAGTGGCTGACCGTGCGACCTGGCTTTATGGTGATTTTTCATAAAAGTCTTAGTTATACACAGTTATTCACAATAGTTTTACTTAATATGGATTGAATTAATGTTTTCCAAGCTATATTTAAATGTGCGTGCTGTGACAATTAAAATATTAATGTAGAGTGGTACATTTATTTTCATCCTATATTTGCCTGGCAACAGAAGGCTATATATATGTACATGCGTGCCATGACGTACATCCTGAATTATGGTCAGTGCTGACATCACGGATTCACTTTGTGGTCTGATTTTAGGATTTTTTTTTTCCAAAATGCATCTCTGCTCAAGAGAACAAATAAATAAATAAATAAAATGATCAATGTACAATTCACAGTTCGTCCTTTTGCTCTGACCTATTTTAATAAAGACCATTGTTGGTGATAAGCCAAACGTCTCACTGAGCTAACCCTGAATTTAAAACAATTTGAATAACTTTCATTTGCCCACACAATTGCATTTTGATTTTAGGCTTACAAGTCAGTTTTCTACAAATTCAGATGCATAGCAGAAAATAGGCCTATACGCTGTACTTTTAACAGCCTGCAGATGTTTGACTTTATAGACCGGACAAGTCGTGCAACGAATGAGTCACAGGAACCTCCGCAAATAAATCTTGTGTCGAAATAAAGTGACTGCCCAGCACGCGTGACAATCGTGTACCCGTACCTAAGTTTTATTATGACTGATAGGGGAAATACAGCTTTCAGTATTTTAGGTTTCATGAAAACATCAGATTCACAGGACAGTGTTCTTTTTCTCCCTCTCTCTTGCACTGTGTCTGCAGCCTGGTGAATATTTCACACGGGCCCTGTTATGCAACGTTTGTAACCTTGAAGAGGTTGCAGCATCACTGTAGCGCGGACGCGCTCTGCGGGGAAGAGGCCTGGGATTACACTCTATATTTCTTTTATTATTCACTTGCTTAGTTCATAGGCTCGCTTGTGTCTCTATAAATAGTTGGCTGAGTTGGCCTGTCGCACTAAATAAAAACAAACATGGAAGTGACTTGAATTTCTCAGTTTTATTTATCAAGATCATCTTGGACAAGTATAAATTTGCCATATCGTAATAAAAAAAGAAAAAAGATTGCACATTCGTGAAAAGAAATATGGATTAGCGTCCATCTGATGTATAGGCTACAACCTCTGGATTAAGGGTTGATTCTATGGCTTCATTGAGGTTTGAGCTTCGGCAAAAAAAGGCAAAATCAAAAGACATGGTAAACAATCAGGTAAACAAGTGTTTCCATATATTCATCTGTCACTAGTGTAATGCACCTCACGGGTCACTTTGATAACAATTTGTAGCTGTGAGTGCATGGCAGAGATGCCACAGGCTAGTAATTAAAACAACTTACAACTGCCAATAAAATTGACAGCAGAGTCAATTAAGTGCATGATACATTCCTGACCTGCACCCATTAAACTGTACATGCCAGTCATTTCCCGCAGGTACACAACAGTGTGGGTAAGGTGCGAGGAAACTGCAGCGAGAAATGGTTCAATCTGCGAGGGCACGTAGGCTGCAAGGTTGTGCGGTTGCAGCAGGAGTAGTGTTGGCAGTAACAAAATCATAAATAAGGTGATCCATCTGGGCACTGCCATCCGTGAGCCCCCCGCTCGGTAGGAGCCACTCTCGTGGGGGACTGAGATCTTGTCCACTTCTCTGAGCCGTATTGAGTCCCACTTTTTGACATCGAAATTGCGCACAAGGGGACCCATGTCCATGTCTTTCCGAGAGGGCAGTGGAGTCTCCTTAAGGACCCTAAACTTCTCCCGAAACTCCTGCATCTGCAGCAGAAAGCACAGGGGGTCGGCGACGCTCCTGAAAGACTCAGCGATGCTGAGCGCCAGTCTCTGCTCCTCCACCGCTGCGCTCAGCTTGGTGATCTCCGGGTCGTATGCTTGCATCACCACCAGCTTCAGTGTTTCGAAATCGGATAGTATCTCATTCTTTTTACATTCAATGGAACTGATGAGTTTGTCGAAATAGTCTGTTACCTTTTCTGCGTCCTTGGTCACCGACTGAAGCGCCTTTTTCTTGCTGGCTTGTAGTGTCTCCAGGCAGGACCGGATATCTGCGCTCTGCCAGCTCTCCACCCAGTGAAGCAGCTCTTCAAACGCCTCCTTCTCCCGTTCATATGCCTCCTCCAAGGAGCAGAATTTATGCCCTTTGTGGTCATCGGTTGTTGCGCAAAACCCACAAATGAGTTTTAAGTCCGTGGCGCAAAATATGTTTAGAGGCTGGCCGCAGTGTTGTCTACAAACATACATTTTAGGCATAACCCTTATTTTGCTGTACTTCTCCACTATTCCGCGTAGAGAATAGTTGATCTGCAGGCTGTTTGCGCCGTTGTGAGGGGTCTCTTTGCGGCATGTGGGGCATTTGAAAGGTGTTCTGAAAGCTGGACCTCGGTTCCCCTCCAAGAGTCCCTCCAAGCATTTCTTGCAAAAGCTGTGAGAGCACAGCAAAACCCGCGGGTCCTCGAAGAGACCGCAGCAGATTGGGCACGTAAGTTCCTCTTCTAGCTGCTCCATGGTATCCTGTGAACACATTATCCAGGCGTCAAATCGGTGCTTAATTTAAATAAAGAAAACCCAATAAATCAGCACTTAATAAAATAGGCGACATAAAATACGCACCCACACTCAGAGGGACGCTGCACAGGCAATAAATTACACACGAAAATACTGTAGCATCGCAAAGGATACAGATTTTGCAGTCATGTTCCAGCTGTGTGTTGAGTATTCCCATCCCGAAAGTGAAACTGACTTGCATCGCTGTGCCCGCGTAAAAGGTTGGCATGAGCTCTGCCAAAGGCTCCGTTTGGCCATCTAACGTTAAGTAACATCCTGCTTTTTGATGTCTTTCTGTAACCAGCTGGCATTGGAAGACACTTAAAACCGCGTCGCAAAACCAGACGATATAAGTCAAAATCATTGGTAACTGTAAAGATATAGATTATAACAGCAGAGGATTTTCTCCTGGCTTTGTATTACAGAATAGCAGAACAGTGGTTAGCTAGTTTTAAATTACCGCCGCCTAACCAATCCAATGCGACAAATTATCGACAAACAGGGTTCGCGTTAGCCTTGCTCCTGTTGGCAAGGTACTGAAGTGGGGCTGTGACAGATTTTGCAAGCGCATAGTAACATGCAACTACTGGACCAAAAGAATCACTCACCAGCTGCTGAGACGCACAGTGCAACGCAATCATGGCGCTTGTTGCTGTGCAGACTTCGCCCTTTCCGGGTCTAGAGTTAACCATTTGAGTGGCGCACAGAAAATCGAAATACACTGATTCGTCTGTATTTGCGCACAGGTAAATCAGGATCTGTACTAAAACGCCATCAACACGAAAGCCAGTGGTATTTCGAGTTTTATTGGCAGCTTAATTCTGAGCTTTGAGATGTTTACGTGTTTGTCCCTGCTGGGTAACTTGCAGAGGATCCCTGACAGTCGGATGGGGGAGGGGCTGTTGCTATGCAAAACATTACAGCGTGAAAAACTGTCAACTAGGTTTTAGTCCCAGCTTGGCATCACAGGGTTTATACTGCCCCACTTAAGTCGCTTGTGTGGGTATTTGTCAATATATGCAGCATCTGTAAACACTTAACACGACAAAATGTGCAAGTGAAGGCGCCCAGCTGCATCAGCTGATATAAAAAGTAAACTTCGATGCTGTGTCGCAGTTTGGGTGACACATTATCTTGGCACCATGAGCGAGAGGAGACTGAAGACAAACTATATAATACATCAGCAACATTTTACCGGCTTTATGTTTCATCCAACTGCTATCAGCCTCTGAGGAGGGTGCTCTTCAGTTGTGGATGGACCGATTCAGCATTTGTGCACTAAACATTTGATATATTTTCCAAAACTCACTTTCTTTTCACTTGTGGTTATGTAACATCGATATCCAATAGTTACTTAGTCACGTGTAGAAATTTTGACCTTGATTTTCTTCCCTTGTTTCCATGCCATCAGGAGCAACTGCCTATCTTAGCCACTCTGATTGGATACAGTTGGGTAGCAGGGGCTTATGTAGCTCCGACCTCTGCCGCCGTGTGTCGCTGCTGTGTTCGGGGAGACTGATGTTTTAACGCCAAGCACTCTTTGGTTTGATGGTATGAGTTTGTTTCCGGATGTTTAGCTAGTATCGGGGCAAGAATGGCTGCGATGTTTACGTGTTGTCTAGGCTGCTGCGGAGATGGCGGATCGGGTCATATTCCCCTCAAAGAAATGCCCATTGTTCAGTTAGATACTCACCACATGGGTAAGTAAGTTTGTCTTTATTTCTGACTGCTGATGTGCAGCCAATTGATGTCTACACACGCCTAGCTGACATGATGGTTTGCTACTTCCGCCGTTAACATTACGCTAGCTAGCTAGCTAACTAACTAACCGATAGCTGCTCGCAGTGTTGTAACTTAAACAATTAAATGTGTTTTCGGTAGCATTGAGTGGTCGCAGTTGTGTGTTATAACAACCCTCCTTAATATACTTCCTACAAAGGTTATCACTTTGTTAAATACAGTGCGACTTGACGTTAACACCAACAGACATGGCAGCTCGTGACATTTGAGCTCTTCGCTCGTGCAACTAAACTCACGACACGGGTGATAGCTTTCAGGATGAACATTTCCCATTTCTTTCACTCACTAAACTTTAAAGATCCCTTCTACACGTGTTTTAAGACATATAAAACCACGTTGCTGTGAATAAAAATGTGTGTGTGATGTTTTTCCAGTTCAATTACCTCGTTATATGTTCATAATAGCATATCTACTCCTTCTCCCTTATTGAAAAATCCAGAGGGTATGAGTATGCAAGTATTTTTCACTTGAAATTTGTAACTATTGGACCCAGGATGCCTCCTACTTCACCGAAAAGTCCGTTTTCAACTTTAACGTCTTAAACTGAGATTTAAGGTGACCACAGATAATTTGAAAATTGTCTTCTAGTGTCAAACTCTGCACTGTGAAGGCCAAACATCCAAGGGAAGTAACAATGAGCAAAACATGTTTGAGTTGAGGGGGGCATTAAGCTATTATTTACCTAAGTTGTATTCAATTAATCTTACTGTTTTGAAGAGGTTTCATGCAACTGAAACTTTAACTTGTTATAATAACGTGTTTATTGTCTGTATTCAAATATAACAACTGGTTTACAGGATAAACTTCTAATACTCCTCTTGAATAACTGACCTGCCTTTCTAACCTGAGGAATATCTGGATTTTGAAATGTCACCTGTAGAGAATTCAAATTAACCAACAGCAATTGGCATAGTGCTGAAATGATTAGTCGATTAATCAATCCACAAAAAAGTAATCAGCAACCATTTTGAGAATCTACTAATCATTTGTCAACTTTCTCTGTTTCCAGCTTCTCAGATGTGAGGATTTGCTGCTTTTATCTGATTTGATTGCAAATTGAATATCTTTGGATTGTTTGTTAGAGAAAACAAGCCCTTTGAAGTTATCATCTTGGGCTCTAGGAAATAGCGATGGGGGATATCACTATTTTCTGACTTTTTATAGACTAAACAATTTATTCATCAACAAAAATAACCGGCAGATAAATTGACAATGAAAATGTAGGAGTTATTATGTGTTTTTACTATAAGATGTATTCTTGCCTTTGTTTTGCAGGCACAGATGTTGTCATTGTAAAAAGCGGCCGGAGGATATGTGGCACTGGAGGCTGTCTGGCCAACGCTCCTCTGCACCAGAACAAAAGTTATTTTGAGTTTAAGATCCAGTCCACTGGTAAGTGCTTGGCTTCTAGCTCCTGCCTTCTTTGCTTGCCAGATTGACATTTTCTGGTGCATTCCTAGTTAGAGTTATTGATACTGACATGCTGCAGTTTTTAGTAGCCACACCATCTTGTGACCGCATGCCCACTTGTCTGGTGGAATTCTGTTCACTTACAAAGACAGGATCTGAAAGCACGAGAAATTTGCTTTCTTACATCTATGACCTTAAGCAAAACGGCTCCACATTAGCCACAGACGTGTTTGTACTAGCATTCAGTTGCAAATGTGTTATGCATGCAAATCTTGCCTACTAATTTTTTTATGTAGTTGGCCTATGTCATACATACAAATGTATTTTAGTCTTTGTGGTTAAAGGAGTGTTTTAAAATAGCAGATACTCAATGTTATGCTTTGTGTTTAGGTGTGTGGGGAATAGGTGTGGCTACACAGAAAGTGAATCTTAATCAAGTGCCCTTGGGCAGAGACACAAACAGCCTTGTCCTGAGGCATGATGGGTCTGTGTACCACAATAATGAAGAGAAGAATCGCCTACCCGCAAACAGCCTTCCTCAGGAGGGTGACATTGTGGTAAGTGCAAAACATATTTTACTTGATCCTGAATTTAAGTTTGATGACCTACTCTTTGAATGATTTAAGTTGCCATTTGCTTGTAAAGCTGAAAATGAATAACCTTTTTCTCTGAATCAGCATCTTGTCAAATAAGGGGGAACTGGCAAGAATAAATTGATGTAGGCACTACAATTATTAATGAACTGGAATCATATGGGCAAGCCAGTCAGCCAGTTTCTACCTCAAAGATAAAGATCGTGTTATCTGACATGGGTGCACAAACGATTTCTTGTAGACTAAAGGTGTTTCAGTAATGGTTGCAGAGATTTCTTCATATTGATCTTCCGACAGGCATGTGAGTGTAGATTGTGTGTATTTACAGAAGTTTAATCAACCCCTTTAGACTAATCAGCTGCTAGAGACTTGCTGGGTGAGGCTGGCCTTCAGGTCCTGTGAGACCCACAACAGAATTTGGTATGGTTTTTTTTTTTTCCCCAAGGCAGCTGGCTGACATCGAAGGTCTCATGGTAGTGCTTGGTCTAATATGGGCTTCTGTTTGTGCCAAAGTTTGCCACATGTGCACTAGATTGCTATCTGGCATCAGTTTATAAAACACAACAGATTTTTTATTATACGGAGACAACATCTATTGGATTTCTTTTTTTTACAAATCTTGTCATTTAATCAGGACTCAGAAATCATTTTGTAAAATATGTTAATGAGCACAGACTGTAATAACACAGCTGAACCAAAAGGTTGGCTGGACTTCATTAAAACAAGATTGCTGACACCACTGAGTGATGCATGCAAATATACAATTTACAGTTTATGTAGTCAGTGAGCAGGAAAAACAAACCCTTACTCTGACATATTTTCTGTACATAGGCCTTCATTGATGGTTTTGGCTGATTCAAGCTACTCGTACACATGTCAGTGCAATTTTAACTCTTTGGCAAAAGAGTTTACCATGAAGGCCAGTCTTACACTCATTTTCTGTTCACTTTTACGTGCATGTACGATACTTTAACTTACTTGCTCAGTCAGCACAACAGCTATGTGCAGATGACTATTTACAAAGTTCTTGATATCTAAAACAGAAATTCACAGGTATAAAATGTTTAGTCATGTTTTTATGTCCCATTTTGTGTCAGACCCATTTTCTGCTTGGATGGAAGTGTCATTGACCATAATTAGGCAGTGATAATTAAAGCTTAACTCCATCATGGTCCAGTAGGAGAAAGTGTAACTGCAGGAAGTAGAGGGAAAGCAAAGGATACTGTGGGATAAAACACTGCACATACCATGTTTTGTTTCTGTACTATTTGGCTTTCCCAAGCTTTTCCTGCTCCCCTTGACTCAGGGTCAAAATAGGAAAGAGTCTCCATTGTTATCTATAAATAGGTTGCAGTCACAAACTTTGAATAGCCAGGCTAAACATCTGAAGGTTTCTTTTTGATAATTAAACCAGGCTTACATGTGTAATCAAATTCAGATGCAAACATTCAGTGATTAATTCCATTTTTGTTTGTGTTCCTCAGGGCATCACATATGACCATGTGGAGCTGAATTTATATCTGAATGGAAAGAACATGCATTGTCCTGCCTCAGGGATCCGAGGCACTGTATACCCTGTTGTTTATGGTAAGTTTATTTGTTGGCTTGATATGCTGACTTGCTTTCCAAGGTTTGATAATCTTTGGATAATTTTTGAGTAATTTTCTAATTGAAACAATTTATGTGAACATTATTGACTGCTGAAGTGAAATGCCATTATGGCAGTTACAATTTTATTCCACTAGAGGGCTGTATTTGTACATTTTTACATAACACTGCTCATTTCGGGCTGTTTGTTGTATTAAAAAGCATTTTTGTATTTGCATATTTGACCACAAACAGATTTCAGACGTCAAAGAGTGAGTTTTGTGTAATAATCAAAACAAAGCCTTTAGCAGGAGGGGACAGTCTTACCATGGAGGATCAAGATATGCAGGTTTTATTTTAGTCAAAGGCTACAGCAGAGGATTTCTTTGACTGGCTTCTTCTGTCTGGTTGATGTTAAGATAGCCAGTAAAATCAATTGGCGATTTTATGTTGGAAAGAAAACATGTAGGATGTTGGTCCTACAGCAACACTAATGCATAAAAACTTACTTTCTTACTATTCTTGTGCAAACACCCTCTGTTTTAAAGCACTGCTAATATTTATGAGCTAGAAAATATATATCCATGTGATCAGGAAGTCGCCCTGGAAGCCTTCATAAATATCATCTCAAACGTTCCAATTCATTTTCTGTTGTGTTGTATATGTAGTAATATTAATATTATTCATGTTTAAATGGCAAGACAAACTTTTTTTGGCTGTTAGGGTTGTCACTTCACTATTTTCTAGTAAGCGTTTACAGAAACTGAACTTCCCTATAGGAATAGGGACATGCTCCCCTCTCACTTTTCCATAAGAACTCTGTGTTAATCTGGTATGTTTTTTGAATTAAACTGCAACTACCTATGCATTATTGAATACCAATGATGCCATAAAATATAAATTTCTCATCATCGCAGTGTTTGAGTTAGGTCTATAATTAGACTGAATAAAAATTACAAGATTTAATTAAGCTGGTAATGGAAAACCCTAAAATTGTAAGCCCCAAATTTAACGTTTTCACCAAATTAGTTCCATGAGCTGCAGTGGCACAGTAGCATAGTTTTGTTATTCCTCTCTTGAAACAATGATTGCCTTCTTATATTGTAATTTACAATTAACAATGTCTGCCTTGTCTTATCGGTACCACATAGCTCAGTTTTCCAGTTTGCTATTTATCATATTATTACTCCTGAGTAAGACATGACATCAATTCGATTTAATTTGACTTTATTTCACCAGAAGAATCCACTCAGCATCAAAAGGGGCTTTCCAGGGAGTCCTGGGTACATATATGATTTTGACTTAGAAATACAATCAACAAAATGTTTAGTGGGGTCACATTGTTTTCATACATTTGAAATCATGGTATGTTTGACTTTTATTTACCCATCAACCTTGACTATTAGACGCATGATATAGCCAAGCATCACCCTTTTTATGTAATGGTGCAACCAAACTAACATGCATCTTGGGTTTAAATATTTGATTTCATGAACTTAAAGAAATACTGAAACAGGGAAATGCACAATACATGTGATGTTGTCAAACATTGTGAAAACATTTTATTAACTTAACCTTTTTTCTATTAGCAGCATTTAAGAGGTTAACATGCGTACAATCTCTAAGCTTGTGCTTGTGTCTTTCTTGTCTTTTGTTCCAGTGGATGACAGTGCCATCTTAGACTGCCAGTTTAGTGACTTCTATCACACAGCCCCACAAGGATTTGAGAAGATCCTCTTTGAACAACAAATCTTCTAAAGGAGCACTTCAGCCTCAGCCCCTCTTTTCGTTGTCACCCTCCCCTATATCTCATAACAACTTCTGTGGCACTACAGTTTGACCTTGATTGGATAAAATCATTATGTGTGGCTTTTTGTTTGTTTCCCCTGATTACTTTGTTGCTCTCCTGCTGCTCTTGATCGACGTTGGAGTATCCTTGAAAGGAGTGGGGATTTCTGATCACTGGTCATTGGCTATGACTGTTGCAGTCTGTGCTGATGGAAAACTGTCAAATCATTACCTTGTGTCAGTGGTAATCACCATGTATTAACTGAAACACTTTTCAATTGCTGCTTACATTCTCAATCTGTGTGTAGATGCCAGACAGTGGATGTAATGGTAAAATGTTCCCATTTTTCAGGATCAGAAGCCATGTTTTCTTTGACATTGCTTTATACTTGTGTTTTTGAATATGTAATCTCCTAAATGCCATACTGACATCTCACCATATGCCCTATATTTATTAGTATTTATTTGAGTCACAGATCAAAGTGATATGTCTCTTTGGTATGACAAAACATGTCATTTTTTTGTCCAGCAAGAGTTTGTGGACTAATGAAGAATCATCTGTCAATACTGACACATCAGTCAACAATATCCCATTCACTGTTTTGTTGCCTTCTTTAATTAAAAATACAATTAAAAGTGGGGATATTGCAACACTTTTTAATCCATGTCACTTTTACAATTTGAGTTGATACAGAGATGATTTAAAATACTCCAGTAAACCAGAGCACATTCCAGGGGACAGCCAGTGTCTGAGGTGTGCTGAGATGACGGTGCTGGAAAAGGTTTTACAAAGTGAAATATTTCATAAATGTCTGACACTTATATGTATTAAGATTGATTTCTAAATCACTTCTATGAACAGCCTTTAGTTTTCCCACAAGTTCTCATCCTGAAATTTTTCATGGTGTATTTATTCTAAATATCATAATATAACCAGAGCAGGTGCTGGTTGTCCCTGATTATTAGAGATATATGGCTAAAAATGTCAATCTGTTGTGTTGTATTGGCATTGCATATCCGCTGCTGAAGTGTGACAGTTAAATATTTCAAATGCTTGTCTTTGTTTGCACTAATGATGTTATTGTACAAGCAAATCCAAATATTGTTGATTCATTAAACTTTTGTGTATTGAGGCATACTTTTGTCAGAGTCCTGTTTTGTTTTTAGGTTGTTAAATTGCGTATAATCTTCACTGTTCCCTACAAAAATGGCGAGTGAGCTGCACAGCTTTCACGTTCGAGGATGTCTGTTGTGGCCAATATAAGTTGAAGGTGAATTTATTATTACTGCGTCGATGAAGCCGTGGAAACCAGGACAGCCCATGCAGGAGGTATGCATTAACTCCTCCCCTCACTCTGCGATCTGTTACGTCCTCCTCCTCCCCCTCCTCTCCGGAGCCAGCAGCAGCACAGGAGCTGCCGTGCCTCGTCTTTCACGGAGGAGATCCCGAAAGCCGGAGTAATAGCAAAACCCCATACAGCCATGGCAGAAAACGCCGGCTTGGAAAACCACCGCATCAAGAGCTTTAAAAATAAGGGACGTGATGTCGAGGTGAGCTGACATATAAATGCGAGTGTAAATGACATGAATCGAATTAGTTTTACGTAGAAAACGACAGTCTTTGGGCCTCGTTGGGGAGCCTGGCCCGGCAGCAGCTGCCAGCTAGCTAGCTAATGTAAGCTAGCGTGAAGAGTTCGCCATCAAAAGTGCTTATTGGCCTATCTTGATAACGGTACATTCCCCCCGTAATTAAACGATTGTGGTGATTGTTCTCCAGTCAACACCAGTGGCCTACCATTATTCAGTAGTTAATGTTTGTATAGAGTAAGCAACATCACAGTTGGACCGTTGGTATTGGGAGAATTAAGGGCAGGCGATGTAGCTGTCACTGCCAGCTAACGTTAACTAGCTAGTTGGTTGAACACCGGTCGCAAGCGAGGCTGGGCCTGACCGGCACCATAATCTTGACATTTGCCATGCTTTACAGCCAGCTAACCTTAATTAACACCAATGCTAGCTTGCAAACGTCACATACATTTGTCAGTATTAATTAAACATTGGTTTAGATTGAATTCCGTGGTTGGTCCTCATCCACCCTAACCAAACATTGCCCCTCCTTGTTAGCTTGCTAACGTTGTCAAGCAAATAGCTAGCATGTAATGCCAGGTGAGCCAGCTAAACTGAGCTGCTAGCTAAGCCACTAACCAGTTAGCTGAATGGTAATGATTCGATGACCTTAGTTTTACGGTCTAACGTTACTTTGAAGTGAAAAACTGCAAACGGCATGTATTGCTAACATAAAACGTTAAGGTCATGAATAGGCACGTTAGACTTGGATAACATTGAGCTAGCAGTACTTTTAATTATAACTTGGTCTAATTCTGTAATGTTATCGCTCAGATTTCTTAATGGTAGTACTTGGACTTTTTTTCCCCAAATAGACATTTCTATGTTAACGTGAAGGATAATTATGGTTGCTTTACTGGCAAGTCATATATTCTAGAAAACACCACCGGTATACTATGTGCCCAACTGGCAAACCGACAGTCTAAAACGCTGGGTATTGCAGCATCATTCAACTAACAAGTCTAATTATAAATCTCTGTGACAGCATTTGTCTGTAATGCTCATTGACATGATGGCCAAACCATTTGGCAAAGGCTGTGTTCAGACAAGCCAAGATAAGGGAAGCTAACAGTGTTGGACCAAAGGAAGACACCAAAGTAACATATCTAGTCTTGTTTAGGTTTAGGTTATATAAATTATACATATGTAATTGATCAAAATGCATTGATGCCCCATAGGTGGTTGTTTTGAAACTTCGAGTCAGTGTGACCAGCACATGGCTACTATGACAGACAGACTTTGCCAAGTGCATTCCTGATGCTATTTCAGGCATCTTGGATGTCTGACCTGGGTCCTCTTAAGAGCCCCTCTGCATGAATTTGAGTTTTCCTAAATGGATGACTCAGACTACAGCCGGAAAACATGTCAGTTTGGGTTTTATTTATTTAGGTCAGACATAACAGATTGCTCTTCATTTCTGACATCAATAGGAGCAGATTTGAATTGCAAAGCAGTAAAGGCTCACATGCTGCAGGTCATAAGCTCCTCCTTTGTTTTCCTGGATATCCTGTAGAATTGGTCAAGCATTTTTCACCCTGGAATGTCATATATTTGTTGCCTTGCAGAATTGCAGGTTTCATAAAGTTTTTGTTTTTTGAGTATTTACTGTGGTGCCTCTATGGGCTCCAGTAAGTTTGTCTTATTTTAGGAAATTCATATTTTGGGTACAGCAACCAACATAATTACTCAAATACAGCCAATTCATTTCTCTTGACAGCCAGGCTGGACTATTGTATTTTGATGTTCTGCTGTCGGTAATTAATGGGACATTTTTTGTTTGGGTCAGTCTAGTGGCATTATTGTTTTGCAGTGGTTGGGAGACACTTCTCTGCTCCGCAGCCTCCTGAGTTATGACTGTCCCAGATTACGTAAGAGGCTATTTAGGAAAGCAACATGAACCTCTTCAAATAGTCACAAGATCTTAGATCATCTCAAACTGTTCAGGATGAACTGGAAACTCAACAGACACAGAAATCATTGTGCTGTTTTTGAGTTGTTTTATAGATTAAGAGATCTAAATGTGTTGGTGGTGGTTTCTGTTTTTAGGATTCAGTCACAGATGTATGCCTAAATTGAAAAAAAGTTATCTACTTGCCCTATGTTGTTAAAGTTTTGTCATTTTAAATGAGTATAAGATCCCATGATGAGATGAGGCGTGTAATCTAATGGAAAACATACAATTTGATATGTTTTTCTTATGGTATTTTGTTATTTTTTTGTAGCCTTTTACATGGATAACAAAATTACCTTTGTTAGCCATGTAAAAGGCTACAATATATATTTTTCCACTGCAGTAAATGGTTGAATTTCTCAAAAATGTAAAAAAACAAAAACAAATGTTTTCTCATTTCTCACTGTCTCTCCTTTTTGTTTCTTTGTTACAGACTATGAGAAGACATCGAAATGAGGTGACGGTTGAGTTGAGAAAGGTGAGAAAAGATGCACCATCTGTCTACACACACACACACACACACACACACACACACACACATATACACACACACACCAGGCGTCAGTCGAAGTATTATAAATTGTCTCAGATTCCAGACCGGTGGAGTTGGACACATTGAGAAAATCAGACAGAGCCTTGAATGTTGAGAGCCATTAGGAGGAAACCATACACTCTATACAAAATGGATAAAATATTGCTAGCCTTCTGGATTGGATCACATGGGGACATTCATATTAATGTTCTTTATCTGTCAGCGAGACAGATAAATAGCTAGTGAGCTGTCTATAAATGATGTGATGTTTATTAACAGACTGTTGGGTCTTATTTGACAGCAAAAACTCTCAAGTAGGATGTCCAGTTGATACTTAAGTGCGTTTTTTCCCCCTAGGAAAGCATTTTTCGCTGTACATTTATGGTACAGACACCGCCATGCAGACGGCACATTAACCAGACAGCAGTCTGGTTTCATTTTGTCCTTTTGATAGAAGAGGTTTCTGTTTTGTCTGTATGCTGTAGGTCTGTTCCAGGCAATTCCAGCAAAATCTCACAAAGATTTGCAGATCCAAAAATGACTACATTTGCTGCAGATTTTCGGAAGAATTGTGATGCCATTTGCAAATCTATTTGTGTATTTTGCAGTAAAATGGGGTATTTATTGAAATTGCTTGTCACAGGGGGAAAATGTGTGTAAAGACTTTACACGTGAACAGTACAATTAGCACAAACAGGCTACAAGGTAGGTATTCTACTCGGCATGTATTAAACACAGTATTTTGCAGAATGACGTTGCACGGCAACAAAAGTTGGGCCAGGATCACTTTTTGTTACCAGACTACCGTGTTTGTTGTTTGATTATTTGCTGCACTCCCACTGTTCCAACACGGTGATGGAATTGAAAAGAAAGAGGAGCTACCATTTTTTGATGTAGTGCTATTGTCTGTCTTGATTGTTGGCTTAAAACATGAACAAAGGAGGCATATACTTAATACTTAATACTCAATAGGCATTGTGCAATGTGCAGTTTGTGCATATAACATATTTCTTGTTGTTTTGGTCCTTTACTCTGCACTATGGGTTAAAATGAAACAAGGATTATAAGATTAAAATGCCAACTTTCAGCTTTAATTTAAGGGTGTTTACTGCTACATCAACTCAACAGTGTAGGAATTCATCATGTTTAGTTTTGAGTGCATTCGATGATTGCCCATCACAGGATGCAGGTGTCTTCACTTCTCGCTTGTTGCAGTGGATATTTGCCTTTATTCTGATCTGCAGCAAGTGAAATCTGTGCTGTTGGATTGATGTTAGTTTAGTGGTTGCTTTGGATATATGTTTGGGATTATTGTACTGCTGCTGCTTTGTGATGGCATTGTCCAAAGAGATTTTATGCATTCAGTTTGATCTGAACAGAGATGACGTATGCGTTCATCCTCATCAATGAACACAAGTGAGCTGGTTCCACTGGCAGTATTAACACCACGACTATATTTCACTAATGATGCGGTAAACCTTGAATCATGTTTTTCTCCGCACACAATTCTTTCCATCACTCTGGTATGGTGGACTTTGCAGACGTTGCATATTTTAGATAACACTTTGTAGAATACTTAAGAACCCATTAAGGCCAGCTCAGACCAAAGACTACTACAACTACTTGCAATGCACCGGTCTGCAACGTTCTGAAACCTGCCAGTCTACACCAATGCGACTAGACGAGACAGTGTATCGTTTCCATAGCAACGACTTTGTACTTCCATCCATACTTTTTTTTGTAGCCGGATATAATTTTGTAGCGTCTTAGAATATGAATGAGGATAGTGAGTTATTTGCTACAGTTGTATTTCTAGTATCGATGAAACAGTGGAAACATAAAAAAAAAACGGCTGTTGAAACAAGTGACGTGTTCTAAAACCAGCCTCTGCCGACTTGACAAGCTGAGCTGCAGTCGACACCATCAGCCGGCTTGAGTCGAGCTGAGATGGGCCAGTTTACACTATTGCAGTTCTAAAACGGTTTCGTCTCGTCACGAATCTTTGGTCTGAACTGGCCTTTAGAGTTCCACAGATAACTGTAACCTGGCTATATATATTATGTTGGTGTCATTTTCTCTTCATTGCACTCTGATACAACCATGCCTACATTGTGCAGAGGGCTCCTAACCTGTTGGTAGTTGTTTTTACCTTTCCAAGTATTCTTCTTCTTCGGGTCATTTGCAATTGCTGAGCTATAACCTGTCAAAACATAAACATTGTTTTTGTAGAAGGGGATGTTTAAGACTGTGCAGTCTTTCTACCAATGCTGATATAATTAAAGCAAAACCTCACCCTGAAAATGCGAGTCACTTTTGATATTAATGTAAATTTTGTGAGTATAATCAGGATTTCTCTATGCAAACAAGTCTCCAGAGTCAGAAGGAACTGAGCCTAGACTTCAGCATGTGACACTTCAGTGCTGCTCCATTGCCACTCACTTAGAGACAGCCTTTATGGACACTGTATTGGTGCCTGGTGGGATCATAGATATAAAACCGTTTTATATTTATGGGTGGGATATTTCTTGCTAACTACTAATGCATGTTCTGGTTAGAACTGTGAACAAAAAAACTCACTTGGAAACAGAAGCTTAAAAATATTCAGTGGTCAAATCGTCATAGACTGTAAGCAGATCCTCAAGATGCTGCTTGTTAAGATCAGACGTAGCACCTGGATTCCATTTGTGGGTTGCAGAGTTGTCTATCATATATTGAGATCATTGGAATAATTTGTCTGAAAGGTTTGAATACAGTTTAGCAGCAGTTGTGTTTAATAGCTTTTAAGTGTTGCATTGTCTTTGTGTGCTATTTTTGCACTGTGAAATCAGTTGTGTCATGCACCTTTTTAACTTGCTGAGATTGTTTTCATGTTCAATACGCAGTTGGAGGCTGATTTGGATTTGTATAGATATAGAATAGTTCAGTCATATCTTAGCTGGGTTAAGAGTTCTTTGTTTTTGTTTAAATTGTGATATCCAGAGACCAATCCCTGTTTTCTTAATGAAGAACTTTCTGTGTAGATAATATCTGATGACTTTTAAGAAATATAGTACTAACACAGTCAGTATGACCCATCCATCAGGGTTATGTCCACAACAAAGTCAAGAGTATCCACAGCACTTTTTATAATCATTTTAGTAGGGTTCATCTAATTGCCTTACTGATAAATTTTGCCCTCATGAATCTTATCAACATTTGTTGAGTCATATGTTATCATTCTGAGTCGTGTGGTCTTGGTCTCCTGGAATTGACACTGTCAAGAAAACCGCAGCATGTAGACATCATATTTGGAAATTAACATTTAGATGATGAACAGATTCACTTGCAAAGACATGACTTGGTACAGGGCCACCTGAACTGGTAATTCTAATAAACAAATCTCAAGGGACACTTTAGCGTTGTGCTTCCAGAGAAAGTCTGAGGATGCTGGTAAACAGGCATGTAGAGCAGCACAGCCATGAGCAGACGTTTTAGAGAGGCGCGGCGTCATTGCTGTGGAGTGCTGAGGTGGTCTCAAGTCTAGCACATTCCATTCAGCTCAATCAGAGCAGCAAGAAGCACTGCACTAGCTGATTAGTCATCAGTGACGCACATCAGCATGATGCACAGGAATGTAGGGCAAGGGAATCTCCTCCTACCACTGACTCACATGCCCTGTAAATTGATGGGATGTGTGGGTCTTTCAGCCTGTCTGTATGTACATGTGTGTCTCTTATTTCCACGCTGAATGAATGTGTGCTTACTGGGGGGTTTGCAGAGTGTGTTGAGGCTTTGGATGGTTAAGGTTAAGTGTCCTTCAAAGATGAGTGTGTGTTTGCTTTGTGGACTAGCCTGCAGGCAGATTTCTCTGACTTACCCACTTAGAATGGGATTTCTAACATGTAGGCCATACTCCTGAAAGTAAAAGTTTGGGAAAGAGAAGATTCACTGTTGTTACTTTAAGAATTCATGAATGCATTAATGAACACTTTCATCTCCTCCCCTCATTGCTTTTCCATCTTTTCTCCTCTTGTCAGAATAAACGAGACGAACATCTACTGAAGAAGAGAAATGTCCCGCAGGAGGAGAGTCTGGAGGACTCTGATGTCGACTCAGACTTCAAAGGAGTAAGTGTGGGCGTGTGGGTATGTGCTTGGGTGAGAGAGATGTAGTGAGACTGGACAGGTCAGAAGGGTTAAAATCAAGTGGGCAGTGTATTTAATGTAGTTCAAAATAATTTCAAACTATGTGTGTGATACACACTAGAATCAGTAGCTGAACAGCTTCAGAAGAATAAAATGTGTCTGTTTTTATAGGGATTTCCTCCCAAATAAAAGCATTTACAGTGCAAATGAAATATCAATGCGTTGTCATGTTATGATTGGTTTCTGTTAGTAATATTTATTATTCCAAACTTCAAAGGGTCAATTCACCCAAATTACAAAGAACATTTTCTCCTTAGTTGAGACTGAAAGTTCATTCTCGATCTTGGAAAGAGCAGCGGACAAAGAAATCTCACCACTAGGTTTATTTAGTGGCTGTTCTGGAGCTTTCAGTCATATCACACATTCTTCCTTAGTAGATGGAGTTTTCCCAGTTTTCATGGAATTGCAGGTGTTCCAATTTCCTAGATTTACTACTTTTCCATTTGGTAGTGTTTCTAAAGGCCAGACCAAAGATTAGCTACGAGACGAGTTGAAACTTGCAAGTACTTACAATGCACTGGGTCTGCAATGTTCTGTTTACTCCAATGCGACTAGACGAGAGGGTGTATCGTTTCCATAGCAACGACTCTGTACTTCCATTCTAACTACCGGCTACTCAGGCTTTATTTTGTTGCTGGATATAATTTGTAGCATCTTAAAATATGAATGTGGATAGTGATAGTGAGTTACTTGCTGCAGTTGCATTTCTAGTATTGATGAAACGGGGAAAACATAAAAAAAACGAGCGGGTCGAGATGACCAGCTGACTTCGCTACGAGCTGATTGGCTGTTGAAACAGGTGACGTGCCTTCCGTTCTAAAACCAGCCACTGGCGACTTGACAAGCTGAGTCACAGGCGACGCCATTAGCCGGCTTGAGTTGAGTTCACGCCGCTGCAACTTTTCCCTGCAACAGTTTTGTCTAGTCGCCAATCTTTGGTCTGAACTGGACTTAAAGAGCTCAAAGGAATGGAAATTTGAACATCTACAATTCCTTGACAACTGGGTAAACTCCATTTGGTGATATTGTGATAACTTATGTTTTGAGGCTCTATAACAGCTATTGGATGGCTGGTTTGGTGAGTTTATTTTGTCATTTTCTTTTACCTAGTTGTCTGTCCATGCAGATTTCAGTTTTGTAATATCTGCTGCTGAAACTTCTGCCACCACCCCAATACAATTTAAGGTGAATGGAATTGAGCTTTTGCTCCTCACAGCAGTGAAAAATGATGAAAACTCAACGTCACTGTGTCTTTCCAGAAGTATTTTCAATTATTTCTATTAATTTCCCAGGATAACCTGGCTGTCAACTGTTATTCTACTGAAATGTATTTTATGAAAGCTGTTGATGCCATGTTCTGTGGATTATCCTGAGAATACCATCTACCTCCATTGAATTGGGTTGGCACCAGAAATCTCAGAAACAAATGTCTTAAAACCAAAATTGAAGGAGTATGTGTAAAAATATATTTTGTAATTTGTGTGAATTGACCCTCTAATTCTCCCTCACTGATGTAAGGGTTTTTTACTGTGGAGCATTTACAAATACACCCTGGTAAGTAAAATGGTTTATAGATCCAGAACTTTACAAAAAGCACTCTGTCTTGCTGCTATAAAAGTCATTTCAGTGTGCCTTCTAGTTTCTCCACATAATGTAATATGTTGCATGTGGACTGAGTGTAGCAATGACTTCTGATGACGTTCTTTTAGTAGATTAATGAAATGATGAGGAATGGCCTGCAGAGTAAGCCAATCTGTGCATTTTAATCACAAATTGAAATTGCCTTCTCAATGTGTGGCCCACAGCAGCATTAGTGAGAAAGGAAATGAAGAGTACTGTTTTAAAACTGGATGATTGTGTGCCACCACATGTCCAAGCTGTTTCATCCAACGTTATTGTTACCTCTTTATGTAAGTTCTGTGTGTTACACACAGACTGTCAGTCTCATGGGAGCTGTAATTGAAATTCTATCATTGTTTGTTAAAATGTTGAGGTTTTCACATTTTAGAGCCAGTACAGTAGTAGAGAGACATTTATCTTAAAATATTGACAGAAATCCAAAATATCACTTGATACTGATACTGAAACCAGGTAGCCTGGTAGTGGGGTGGGACTTCCATGCTATATTCTTTCAGCCCTGTTGGATGTTCAGAGTCACAGGACACTTCAGGGAAAGGAGAGGGTGCAGCTCATTGTAATGTCCTTCATCCGTTTCAGTTGAAAGCCACTAAGCATTTTGCATATTCTACACCAAGATGCTGTGGGCAAGCTGTTAAAGTCTCAATATAGACTTGTAAACAATTTTAGCACATTTACATAAATTAAACATATTATGTAAAGTGGTGTTAATCAAGGGTCGGTTAAGTTTGGTATTGCTACTTACATATTTTTTTTTGTTATGCTGCAAAAATATTTAAAACAACAAGTATGCTTAGCAAATTATGACTATGACTGTGCTAATATTCCTCCACATTTCTCTTTGTGCAGCAAAATGTTACACTTGATGCCATCTTACAGGTAAGAGTTCACATCATTCAAACCTGCCATTGTCTTTCCCAAATCTACCAGCGATGCCTCCTAAACGGTTGGCTAATTATGCTGTGCTAATGTAACTTATTATGGCCTTCACTCTCTGTCACTAAAGAACGCTACCAGTGACAATGCAGTTATCCAGCTTAGTGCTGTACAGGCAGCCAGGTGAGTGACTGACACAACACACCCATACAGACACCAGCTGTTTTTTGAATATGAAGTTCTTGAGATTTTTTATTCTGCCCTTTGTCAGAAAACTGCTCTCAAGTGACAGAAACCCTCCAATCGACGACTTGATAAAGTCTGGGATCCTGCCCATTTTAGTCAAATGCCTGGAAAGGGACGACAAGTAAGTCTGCTTCCAAAACAGTTTGTGTGTTTGCCTTCAGTGTTATTTTTCTCTGACGCGATGAACTGAGTGTTCTAGTTGTTAAGACTGCAGGCTGCTGTGATGGATTACTGACGCTGCTGCATCGAGTCCTTGCTGCAACAGAGGCTTTGTGTGCACGAGAGTGTGTGTATCCAACTGTGTCCACACGTGAGAGTGGGTGGAGGCGCGCGGGGCAGTTGGCTGGTCCTCTCAGTCCAGGCCAAGCCAAATATAACAGCATTCCTGTCTCTCGGAGGTCCCCAATTCCCAGGACCTTGTGTTCACCGAGGGGGGAGAATGAATAGTTGGGGTGGAAGAACTTGTAAGGAAGAAGTAAAGGACTTTACCATGGCAACCAACAACAGATAGCATCATGTTAACATGGAACGCCAGCTTATATTGGACATTCCTGTTATTTTTTAATTTGTGCTGAATGCACCAATGCAGTATAACCCATGTGCACCCATCAGTAGAAAGTAATTGCCTACTACTGTATGTTGCCATAGCTTTATTGAATCACAATGCAAAGTACAGCATGAAAATGAGCACCATTTTACATGAACAAGATTAGACAAAAAAGTCTTATCTGAGGTCTTCAAATTAAATCTGTGAATTAAAAATGAAAAGAAATTAAACAGTTCTGTCCAGAGGCAACCACAGTGGCTGGTTACATCACAAAGAGTACCACACCCTGTTTCCTGTTTTACATCCCAGCTAAAGCTTAAGAAACCTGTAGGAACTCCAGATCATGGTTGGTTGCCTGATGAAATATTCAGTGGTGTAGACAGACTTACCACCCTGTGCCATGATTTACTAGCATTTGGCTGGTGGGTGGCGTGAGGATCACTTGCAACTGTGTGATTTCTAATATTTTGTGTTGCATCATTTAAAAAAAAAAAAAAAAACAACTTCCCTTTTTGAGCATAGCCCTAGTTCACCAAACAGCATGATACAGACCACTGATCTGATGTCACATATTATCCACCACACAGACTCTGTTTTCACTAGTGTTTCACATTGTGAAACTGATATTTATTTATTTATTTTTAAGAAACCAATAATGGAAAACTCCTCTATGCCCTGATGAGCAATAATCTTTCAATTAAAATGGGTTTACATTCCTCTAAAAAGCCCCTTTAGTACTGGAAGGTCAAAAAGTGTATTAGGTGCTGGGGGGGGGGGTATAAAAATCAGCCTAGAAAATCATGTAATAGCAGCTGGGAACTCAGGAAATGTTCACATCAATATTTATCATTATTATTATTCCCCCCCCTTTTCTGTCCCACTCTACTGTGGAAACTAAATGAGCCTGCTTTACGTCTTTAACTGGTTTTGTTTTCTTTGTCCTACAGCCCCTCTCTTCAGTTCGAGGCAGCTTGGGCTCTGACCAACATTGCCTCTGGGAC
The DNA here is from genome assembly GCA_008360985.2 of Macquaria ambigua. NCBI lineage: Eukaryota > Metazoa > Chordata > Actinopteri > Centrarchiformes > Percichthyidae > Macquaria > Macquaria ambigua. The sequence goes on from VMKM01000328.1 coordinate 213,062, forward strand.
GTCAGCACAGACTCAGGCTGTGGTTAAATCCAGTAAGTTGACCCCACATTCTGCTTCCCCCCCCCACACCCCCTGCAGTCTGTGTTTGTATACTGTCTGCAATCTGCCGAGCTAGCATATTTATTTGTTTTTTCACTCACTGAGGCAGTCAGTAATTTCTTTGGATTATGTTTTTATTAGATAACAGTGCAGTCTTATTTTGAAACAAAGCCAACATGACTGTAGAGTGGAAACCATGATCAGCATTCATGTGATTAGCCAGCTGTTACACCAACTACAGCACAAGTTGGTTTAGAACGGAGGAATGTCACTGTATCTAAAGCATACCCTAAATTTAAAATGAAACAACAGATTAAAAACACTAAACTGAACTGAGTAATCTGGAATTGCTTAAATCAAAGTATATGTAATTTATACTTTGATTTATACATACATGGAACATTTTATACATTTTAGCATCTTCTTCTCTGAATAAAAGCCATGTTTTCAGATTCTATTAGTGGACACTTCAACTTGTGGAAGAATTTAGCCTAGCCTAAGCTAAACTTGGACCTTTCTTATTTTAGGAATATGGTTTCAAAATTGTGATGTTCAACTAAGTGTGTATTTTCAAAACATTCATCTTGATTTACCAGTAGCTTATGTATGAAAATCTTTAATTGAGTCATTCGCATCTAAAATTAGCTCATAGATGAGGATAACTTTTAAAAAGGTTTGGTTATGATCCAGCTAATTTTGCCCAAGCATTCAAATAACTGAAAAAATCTGATTCATGTCACCTGACTGCTATCACGTCCAGATACTATCTGAAGAGTGTGAACACCCACACAGGTGTTTACAGTTATTCTGACTGATCAGATCTCAGCTTGGGTAGAAGTGGGGTGGAGATTCTGGGAATTGAGTGAGGTCACCAAAACTTTACTAATAACTGAGATAAAAGTAGAGTTGCTCCACCCAAAGAGGCGATGTCAATCAAGCACTGTCTGTACATGCTCCGCTGTTCTGAGAAGAGGTTTCATAAAAAATGAAATGTGCATGTTCACTTTGGATATTAGAAAGGAATCTTTTTGTAGTGAGTAGACATTTTTCCCTCTTCAATGCTTTGACTGTCAACAAGGTCAGTATAGGTATTTATACCAATTCATTGAGTCACAAACTTTTTGTTTATACCCCTACTTAGGTTAAGATTAGCTGTTATATATCCACAGTCATGGGTCTGTGTTTGTTTGGCTTTGGATGTGACCAGAGTTGCACAATCTGTCACCTTGTGCAAGTTTTTGATTCGTTGATGTTTGTGTGTCCAGATGCAGTGCCCCTGTTCCTGCGACTGCTACACTCTCCCCACCAGAACGTATGTGAACAGGCTGTATGGGCTTTAGGAAACATTATAGGTAAATAGTGCCCTCTAATTGAAGTGTGTGTACATGCTGCTTGGAAGCAACTGCTCAGAGTTATGTTGACCTCTGCACCTCGCCTGCCCAGGTGATGGTCCACAGTGCAGGGATTATGTCATCTCCCTGGGCGTGGTCAAGCCCCTGCTTTCTTTCATCAACCCATCAATCCCCATCACCTTCCTCCGCAATGTTACCTGGGTCATTGTTAACCTCTGCCGCAACAAGGATCCACCACCACCCATGGAGACTGTGCAGGAGGTGGGTGTGTGTGTGTGTGTGTGTGTGTGTGTGTGTGTGTGTGTGTGTGTGTGCAAGGCTTTCATGTGCCAGACAGATGGATGTGTTGCTTTGCAGTTGACTGTGTCACTGCAGGCTGAGTCACACAGAGTTTTTGCAGCGCCTTTTCAGTAGCCAAATCAGCCTCATCACCCTGGGGAATTTCTAACTATAAAGCTCTTTTAAGCTCTTTTGGCAACATTTGAAGTCTGGTTTTGACAGCTATTCCTCTTTGTGACTTTTTTCTTTGTGTCTTTTCACTCTGCCCTGTTTTTGCCTTCATCTGATCCGTCTATTCCTCTGCCTACATCCAACCCACTCACAACCTACTTTTCTTTCCCCACAGATTTTGCCCGCCCTCTGTGTGCTAATATATCACACCGATATAAATGTAAGTATCAGAGCGAAGGGTGATTGGTCCCAGTCACTTTGTGACTTTTACTGATTTGTATTGATTGTAAAGAAAGAATTACCTGCTTTGTGCTGTCAACATGCCATTTTTCGAAATGCTAACAGCATAATTACTGTACGTGGTCTTACGAATTTTGTGTACCTGTGTGTTTAGATCCTAGTAGACACAGTGTGGGCTCTGTCCTATCTGACGGACGGGGGCAACGAGCAGATCCAAATGGTCATTGATTCTGGAGTCGTTCCATTTCTTGTGCCTCTCCTCAGCCATCAAGAGGTCAAAGTTCAGGTGAGACTTTGTTTTATTGATTGAATTGGTCTTTACTTTTTGTCTACAGTAAGATGACCCTTTCCAATTTCATCCTCAATGAATTAATCAGCAAACTAATTTCTTGTTTTTTTTATTGCCCTCCTTTGTCTTCAAACTGCAGACGGCAGCTCTGAGGGCAGTGGGTAACATCGTGACAGGGACAGACGAGCAGACGCAGGTTGTGCTCAACTGTGACGTCCTCTCACACTTCCCCAACCTGCTCACACACCCTAAAGAAAAGATCAATAAGGTATCACCGCCACAGCCTCAACCTTCATGCTATTGTTTTTTTTAATTTTATTTTTATTTTGTAAGTCTGGCGGTTTCTTATGGCTCACCATGGAAATAGGAGTAAGGTGTCTGCACTTTTGCGTACTGCAGTGGAGTTTATGACATTTATGAGAGCTATCTGTTTCACTGTCAGGAAGCATAATATATCAGGAGCAGGCTTGTTATTGTATGTATTCTCTTACTTATTCACTTCAGCTTACAGTAGAGTATGTAGGATTTTTTTGTTCATTTGTTTTTAACGGAAAAAAATACTGTTTATTGCTAACCGATATATATGATAGGTGGATATCTATTACCTTGATTCCACTGTAGCACATTAATTGTGAATCATAGTGAAATCAAAACATTTTTAGAGGTAACAACATCTGACTGGTTTTAATGCTTTTTTTCAAAGCATACACACTCACCCCGAGGGTGAACAAACACCCATCTCACATCAGCCTCTGTTGTAACAAACATATTCAAGAAATATCCATGTTAAGTTTCTGTACCCAGATTATATGCACAATCAAGCGTAAAAGACATATGGAATTGGAGAGCAACACCAGAGTTATGGCACCAATTCCAAAACTAATTTGGAAGGCCAATCATCTGCTCAATTCCCTGTTTACTAGCCCAATGAGAAAGTAATGTAGTGGAAGAGAAATGCACTGGGTTTTGGAAGAATATCCGTGTGTGTGTGTGTGTGTGGACTATATAGTGCCGCTTTTGACCATTTGTGATTTGTCTGTTTGCAGGAAGCAGTCTGGTTCCTGTCCAACATTACAGCTGGGAACCAGCAGCAGGTCCAAGCTGTGATCGATGCTGGACTGATTCCTATGATTATTCACCAACTGGCTAAGGTCTGTGCATGGTGGAAGAACAGGAAAGAGATTCCTTAAGCTTTAGATTCTCTATTCTTTATATTCACTTTTCTTAACAGATGGTATCAGACTCTAAATTTGGAATAGCATAATGTTGGCGTTAATTGTATGTATTCAGTTGCATCGACACATTTTGTGTTTGGTCGCGAGAGAAGCAACACAACTCTTGATAAATGAATTGAACGCTGAATGCAAACATGGCCTACATTTTCTGTGTGCCTTGGCATTATGCTGTTTGTAGAAAAGACCTGCTATGTGCACGTCTCAGTGACAGCCTGTCTCTCTACAGGGTGACTTTGGCACTCAGAAGGAGGCAGCGTGGGCCATCAGCAACCTCACCATCAGTGGGAGGAAAGACCAGGTGAGCTGGGCTTTGGGACCAATGATGTAGAAATTTGGAGCTTGTTTCAGTTCATTAACTGCTATGGGGGCGTTATTTTTTTATTCAACATAAGTGCTTTTATTTAAACTGAAGAAACCCTACCTAGCATGTGAATCAGTCATATAATATTCCATAATATCAATAGTAAATGTTTACCTTCACATTTTTTTTACTGTCCCCATTATTGAAGGATGAAACTAGGCGATGTTGACTTGTGTACATATGAAGGTCATTGTGAGAATTACAAGGACGTGTTCCACACTTGTAACCATGTGCCTATGTTGTAATCAAGTATGGATGTGGTGTGTATGTGTGGATCCGTGTAGGTGGAGTTCCTGGTGGAGCAGAATGTCATCCCTCCGTTCTGTAACCTGCTGTCGGTGAAGGACTCCCAGGTGGTGCAGGTTGTCCTGGATGGCCTGAAGAATATCCTCATCATGGCAGGAGACGAAGCCAGCACCATCGCTGAGATCATAGAGGAGTGTGGAGGTCTGTATCTGGCTGATTATGGCTGACGGTTTCCTTGCATTTGTATTTTCTTTTGTATTAATCCTCTTATACATTTTAGCTGTTGTATTTTTTTTTTAATTTGGAAAGTTAGTGCAGTTACTTTTTTTTTTTTAAGGACTAGAGTTCTTGGTTTCTAATTTTCCATTTCTTCTTATGTGGCGAACGAGTGCATGTTTTGACAGCCTTGTTGATTTGTCAAATTGAATGTCTATCAATTGAACTGTGTAAGTTACTGCAGTAGCCAGTTCCCAGTCTTAATGTTGTTAATAACAGAGGAAAGGTTATATTTGTCATTTCTTTCGATTTTTCAGGTTTGGAGAAGATTGAACATCTGCAGCAGCATGAGAATGAGGATATCTACAAACTAGCCTTTGAGATTATTGATCAGTACTTTTCAGGAGATGATGTAAGTTTTACCACCGGTGATTACACCTCACACTTAATTTTCATTCGTTTTTCCTGCTCCATCAACAACTAACTCTGCTGTGATCTCACAATATCTGTCCTTTGTCAGATTGATGAAGATCCCAGCTTGATCCCCGACACCACTCAAGGAGGGACCTTCAACTTTGATCCAGCTTCCAACATGCAAACGAAGGAGTTTAATTTCTAAAAGCCAGGATGTTTGGTTCAACCAGCTGCACGGGTACTCTGTAATCACCCCAGACATTCATCCATCTCTCCTCCAACCTGGCAACCTGGTACCGAAGGATTTACTTCGATTTACATCACTTCAACATGGAAACTCACCACTGAAGGATTTACCCACCCCCACCTCTGCACTGCGGGGTGTTTTTTTTTTTTCTTCTTTTTTTTTTAAATGGTCATCCTTCACCGAAAACGGCAACCACACATAGGAGTCCTGGTCATTCAACAGGCACTATCACCATCTGGCAACCTGCATCAGGAGGGGTGTCAGTGTTCTCTGCCAGTGCTTCTAAATATCACACAAAAATAAAAACCAGAAGGAAGCCTTCCTGGCAAGATTTAATTGCCAAATGTCAAGTCTTCATAAAGACAAAAACACAAGCACATTTCAGACACAACACACGCATATACACACTTTTTGACACTTAGAATTTGTGTGCATAATTCTGTTAGAAGCCATCATATCACTTATGGGGAAGAAATACTGCTGTTTGTTTGTGGTTTATTTTTGTGCTTTCCCTCCCCTGGATTGTTCTCTGGTGTTACTTCACCCCACGCGCACGCACACTGACATGCAAGGACACACATCAACACACTTAGTCACACAGATTCCCGGTGGCCGGGCACCCCAGTAACCCTCTCTCACCCAGTTTAAAGAGTTAATCCCAGAGCTAAGCCATGATTAACCACGGACCCCCACCGCCCTCCCAGGAGAGTCCTGGGGCCGGTGGAGGGGGTGAAAGGGCTCAAAGGCAAAAAGAGGACTCCGTGGCAAACTGACTGACGGGACTTCTGACTCAATGACGTCACTTTTTTAATGTGACCTCTGTTGAAATATCAAACGTAACGTTTGTTTAAAAAAAATCATCAAAAATGTGAAGAAAATGCCATAATTCTTTTTTTTCCAATACATACAACTGTAAGACCTGCTAACTTCCTGCTTCTGATTCAGCAGAGCGACAATAGTTTTGTTTTTTACGGATGTGAATACCTGTCACGGGAGGAAGCACCTTTTTAGGTGACGGCACAGAGACTTAAGAGAAGAGGAACATGTCAGCTGTAGCGTTTATCCCCCTACAGGACATCCATTTCTGCAGCATGAGCTCGGTGGCGTCCTGTGATCCAGTGAACTGTTTGCTCGGGACTCCCCTGTAATGTGAATCTCGGAAGGGGGGTTTAACAAAAAAAAAACGTCAAGCTAAAGTCGACCTGAATTGCTTATCTGACCTTGAGCTTATTTTAATTCTTTTAGATTCTCTCTTCAAACAAATATTTTAGTTTCATGTTTCAGCTTCTTCTGGTCGGGTCTGTGGAGCTTCCATATGTCTGTTTTCCCTTTTTCCTTTTCTTCAGTCTTATGCACACGTCTGAGAGGCATATTGATGTCTGCCTGCAGAAAGGGACCTATACTCATTGAAGACTAGACTTATATAACGAGTACAGGTCCTGACCTTTACAGTACTTAACTACTTTCGATGAAGAGGTCACATGTCATCACTCAATTTGAATAATTGTACAAAAATGTGATGTGTATCTCTCCTTGCCGTCTAATGAATATATGAATATATTTACATAAAGCCTGTACAAAGCTGCTGCAGCTGACAGTCATTGGATGGACGATAACCTTACTGTCAAAGATGGCTGGGGAGGGTTTTTTTGTTGAAGCAATATTTCTTTGTTTCATTGTTTTTATTTTTGACTTGCATATGTATTGTGATGACATGCTGATGAATTGGAACAGGCTGTTTCTCTCTCTCCCTCTCCCCCTCTCTCTCCCCCTGTAGTGGTGACGGGCTGTTTTAAAATGTACTGTCCCATGTCCCAGTTGGTGTGTGGGTGTGGGGTCCGAGGTGTCAGACTTGTGAACCCGACCCTAGCCCTGATCTCGAAGACTTTATGATCCTCTGGTTGGCTGCTAACTACTGAGAGGGGGTCAGAGCAAAAGTGGAGGGGGAGGGGGGAAGGGTCACACTGGGGTTTTAAATATTGGGTGGGGTTGTTATGAGCAGCCCAGGCTTGTTTTTGGGACTAGCTGTTTATTACTGAACAAAACTATAGAGAGGGTGTACAGTCATGAACTAGCAGACTTAGACCGAGCCACTTTAAAGATTTACAATTTCGTTGCCTTGTATCTGAATTGGATACAAGCTTATGTTTGTTGCAAGATTTTTACTTGCTAATGAAAAGTTGTTTTAAATAAAATAATAGGAGAAAAGCAACAGACAGCGTTTTGGCCTCTGATTGTTTATATCTTTTTATAAATTTTAGATTGAATTCCTCTCTTTAAGGTGGCTCATTGATGCTTTCAACTCTTGTGCATATTAAAGACAAGAATGAGTTGAAAATCATTGTGCCTTTTGTTTTTCATTTCAACTAAAACTAGGTTTTATTGAATAGAAACGATTCTTTGAGCAACTGGAGAATTTTGAGAAAGGGAGATGTGGCTACAGTAATGTGTGGTCTCCCTGTTGTTGGAGTTTGCCATGGGAATGGTCAGTGCTGCTCTCTGCTGTTGAGAGTAACTGCTCCCCTCCAATCTTATTCACTGAACATTGTAACACCATTTCTCCCACTCATTACCCCCCCCCCGAACACCACAAACCATCATTGCCATATTTCAGTCAGGGGATTTTGATATCATCTCCTCTCATCTCACCCTCAGGACATGATCTGTGTTTCTGATCCTAACCAAAATAAACTTGCTGTTTAGCCGTTGGATCCTCCGTGCTTGCAAGTGTTGTGATTCCTGCCTCCTGCTACAGTAGCTCTTTAAGTAAATTTAAGTTGTATGAGTGTGAATGTGAAAGAAGCCTTTAACAGGGAGGGGTTTCAAGTGTTTGTGTGACGGAGAGAAACACATTTTTTCCCCCTTAAGCTTATGAGTTTTTATGCTCCTGAATTAGTTAAGACCTGCATCACTTCCTCTCCATGGGTAAGAGCAAATTGTCCACCATTTAAGTACTCTTACTCCTATCATTGTTCTTCTGTGGCACATCCTTTACATTACAGGTGAGATCTGTCAGCAGCTAATAGCAGGATGACGGTCATAGGGTCATTTGCTGCTCATGGATCTCGATTCTTCTCTTTCTTCAGGTGATGATGATGATGATGATTGTGAATTTACCTGACAGCCCAGGCATATCAGACTCTTGAGGCAGATTTGGTGGTTAGTGGTAAAAAAAATAAATTAGGTTACAGTGGACACTTAAAATGGCTCATTGTGTAACGAACATGTTCGTTTTGTAAGTTGCACCGCTTCCGTTTGCCGAGTCCATGCATGTGTGTTGGGGAACACATTGACTGGAGGGCAATGATTAACTGCCTGCAGACACTGAATTCGGGTTTCCTGCGGAGTCTGTCACAAAAATGTGCAAAATAAGATAACTGGCCTCCAAGTGGAACATTAACACTGCTTGACCCAGATGCAGATTCCCCAGGCCCCAGTTTACCTTGTGGCAATTTGATTTATTGCAATTTTGGAGAGGGGTATGCAATACCAAAGCAAGATATAAACTGAAATGGTAAGCTCTTAAGGCAGCTCCTGCAATTCTTAATAGTTAGAACCTGTTTTGTAAGCCTGCGTAAAAATCCAGTTTTAATACCTTTGTTTTTTTCTGTCAATTTTATGCTGACATGGTGCATTTTTCAAAATAAATGTATGTGTAATTAAATGACCGCAAACTAATGCAGTAAACCTGGTCGGGATAATATTCCATCAGAGGAGTTAAGATGTTAATGTTCACTCTTGACCTTGGAAAAAACAGCTGACAAAACAACCACACCACAAGGTCCATTTAGTAGCTGTTCTGGAGCTTGCTCTCAGTCGTGTTACACAATCTTCCTCTGCAGTTGTCCTGCAAGTACAATTCCATGACAACTGGGCAAACCCCATCTGCTGAGGAAGTTCAGGTAATATGATGGAAAGCTCCAGGACAGCTACTACATGGACCTTGTGATGAGAATTTTCTTGTCAGCAGAGTCCTGAGTTGGTTTATGAGGCTCTGGGCAAAATATAATGACATCACCATTTGTAGTCTGCCATTCATACTCGGTGTATATGATGGGTACTTAAAGATCAATTCAGTTTTTACTTATATAGCGGCAAATCATAACAGAAGTTATCTCAGGACTTTTTTCATATAGAGCAGGTCTAGACCGTACTCCTTATAATATAATTCCCATTCAGTCATTTAAAAAATACTCTGCTTTGAATAATTTCATAGTTTTTTTTTTTCTTTAAAAAAAAGTTCAATTAGCTCTTTAAAAATGTTTGCATATAAAACAATTGCATGTAATTATTCTTCTCCTCATTGAAAAATCCATAATCTATGAATAAGCAAATATTGTTCAACAGTTGGACACAAGATGTAGTACTGAAAAGCCAATTCTCAGTGTTTGTGCACTGGAGGCTTCAAGTTTCCACATCACACTTGTGTATGCTGCGCTGCATATTGGACCACAATGGACTTCCAAACTAGTCATACTCATACATGCACGTCTTAAACTCTGATTTAAGGTGAGCACACAGCAGCTGAATGGGAAGTGAAGTTCAAACATCCCAGTGAAGGAACAATAAGCACATTTTTGAGTGGAGGGGGTCTTTGTCTCCAAGAGCAAGTCGAGATACCTGGGTGATGACACTTCCAGTAGTTTTCTCAGACTCCACCAGAGCCACACAACATAAATATCTATGACATCTGAGCATACTCCATGTGCTGAGGATGACCATGAGATGTGGTAGAAAGTTATGGAAAAAGCTAGTGGTGGACCTTGATTTCTTTTATTTTTGGTCAAACCACTGTTTTTCCACTGACTGTGTACTAAACTGATCTTTATGTGCAAATGGCCTGAATTCAGAGTAATCGCTGCAGTCTGCAATCGATTATTTTGGTCTTTTAATCACGTGACTTTATTTATTTATTTTTTTCCTTCCTTACTTCCGCAAATAAGCGTCAGAGCAGATGAGAGCGGCAGCTTCAGCAGAAAGCGATAACACAAGACAGACAGCCCGCCACGCACCGACCCGTGTGGCATGGTGAAACCGTCAACCAGAACCGTTAACGACACCAGAAACCGACCTATTTAACAGGTGGGTTTAACGGAAATGTTAATATTATTCTTCTGTAGCGTTGAAAGCAGTTTGACAGCTGTTTTCTTCCAGGCTAAATAGCTAACCGTAGCCAGTTGAAAAACAAGTTAGCTCTGATTAGAGTGACTTTCCAAACGGATCCGTCTAGTACCAACTCCGTTCACTTGGCTGTGTTGTGTCAGCTGGACAGTTTGCTGAATAATGCGTTTGTAACAATGGCCAACATTAGCCGGCTAGCTAGCTCGCTAACTGTTTGTGTGAAGTCAAGTGGTGGTCCAGTCCAGTCATTGCTGGGTGATACATAACACAGGGCAGGGGTATTATGAGTTGCTGTGGGGTTTAGCAACGTCGTTACAACACATAAAACCTCTTTGACCCAGACCTTTCAACAACCTTTAAGTCCATTTCATAAGATATTCTTAAGCCTTCTGGGTTCATAAGCTGTTTTCACCAATTACAGTGTCAGTGAGACAGGCAAAACAGCATGTCTGTGGTTTGAACAGCAAGTAGAAACTCCACTCTCCATCCTTTAACTAAGTTATATACTGTTGGGTAGTTTAATCTATAACTATACATCTTTATAAACAAAGCATATACAGTATTGACCTTTTTAACTGTTTTTTGTAGTGGAAAATGAACACAGGATTTGTCTCATCACCACAGCCTGTGTCTGTCTCTGCTGTGAAGCTGAAGACGAGGCTGATTCAAATTTACAAACTACTACTGAGTTGCGCAGTATTACAAAGATAAAATCTATTTTAAGGTGGATTTTATTCTTGAAAGCCCAGATAGGAGGTGAGTCCTGCCGGTCTCACTGCTATGACATGGTCTTATGAATCGTCCTAAACATTGTACTATGATTACTTTTGGTTTTTTTTTTAAAGTGCGTACCCTCTGCCTCTGTACATGTAACTCAGCCATCTGCTGGTGTCTCTTAACTAGGTTAGGAAACCTCTAGAGCTCTCTTAAATAATTTGGGAGTTTAAACTCTTAGGGATGTTTATGCATGGCACATATTGTTAATTATAACACTGAGGAAAAAAAATTACATCATTCTTAGAATTTTGACGCACCTAAGTATAAATTTTTACTTTAAGGAGCTTTTATACATACCGGCCCTGATCTGTTTGAGCTAATATTACACCACATGACCCAACTGCTCTCTAATCTCCTCTGTGAGATCATGCGTGGGTTTAGAAATATTTCTTAATAACCTGAACATCACTGTATGTGTGTGAAGCCTGTTTGTCCCAAAGTATTTAAACATTTAACAGTTTGAAAAAGACAGAAATCTTTGACTTTGCTGTAAAAAGCTTTTTTGTGTCAGTAGTTCTTCTTTTCCCAACTCAGATTGGTGATGTTTAAGTGCATTGACACAAAGAAGGTTTACATAGGTTGACGAATGTCTTTGATGCTCCCTGACTGTGTATATTGTTTGTCACACCCACTCACAACAGCGACTGCAGCACTGGCAACTTTGCCTACCCACACCCTCCCCCTGCCCCTGTCCCCTGCCCTGCCTTTGGATTGAGGGTCAACCCTCCACCCAACCGCCATCGCCGCAGACTCACAGCGAGGGCATCATGGTGGATGTAACCAAATGGCCCCTTTTCAGCCTGATGGGGCCCCAGGAACTCTCCACGATACGGAAAGCATGTGTGTTTGGAACGTCTGCTAATGAGGCCATCTACATCACCAATGATGATGAGGTGAGAGGTCAGAGGGAAGTCATTGCTGACCTTTCTGCGTGATATAAAGCTTCCAGGGTTGCTTTGAGAAGTTAAATGGTGTGTAACTAATAGTTAGAGGACCTGTTGGCTTTGCACGTTTTATCCATTAAACTATAAATCATGTCTACTTTACATTACTGTAATTCTATTCAGCCTATTGTGGGTTTTTAGATTGGTTTCCTAGCTTGAAAGCATTAGTTTCAATTCATGCCAGTTAAAAATTCAACTTCAATCAACAAGTGAAGTAAAACATGTTTACGATAGGTAATCCACCACGGTTACAGTATTGTAGCATGGTGATGTAGTGGTGAGCAGGGACTGTCCTGAAAACTCACTGACGGTGTGTTTAAAGCTGCACTAATCAATATTTTTATGTTGAGAATGGGTCATATTACTACGTGTAATGTCAAAGGTGTCGCTCGTAGTGACAAACCTACAGAGATTTATCATCCAACCCCTCACCTCCATGTAGTGTTTTAGCGTCTTTCAGCTCATTGTTTTGGCTTTACCGCCTGCAACTTAAGTCAAGATGAAACGGCATTTCGAGAGTATTTAGCTTCCGTATCGTGACGTATTTCCGAGTGAAACAGGATAGGCAGGCGGGACATAACGTCGGGAGGAATTTGATTTGAACATTAAAAAGTGGGCGTGTCATAAAAACATGGAGAATTACGGTGATTCAGAGTTGGATGCTAGCCTCCATTCAATCGTAGATGACTACTCGCCTCCTTCATCACCCGTTACTGGAGCAGGCAGACGTACCCATCGAACTGAAGGAGGTGAAGAAGACGAGGGAGAGGATGAATATTTCGTTCTTGGAGGCCGCTAAAAGTTGAAGATTGATTGATGGGTGGATGTCATATTATTGGTTGAAATTTGTTGGTTCAAGCTTACATCATATTTTGTTTTACAGGAAGACAACATCATTGGATTTTGATATAAGAATACAAAGAAAGGGATTTTTTTTTGCCATATATTGTTAAAAAGGTGCAGAATATGACCGGGTGGGGATGTGATCTAAAAGGGTTAAAAAGGCATTTTTCATTTCATCTTGATCTTTAACTGTTTTGCTTCACTCTCACTGCTCTCATCAACCTTGTTTTTAGTCACAGCAGTGGAGCATTTAGCAGCTAAAGAGGAAGATATTTTGTTGGTGGAGACATAACAGAGCTAAAAGCAAGTGAATATTGGACTTACATTCATCAGGTACACAGAAACATGACGGCTCTGTGTCTGTTGGATGTATTAATAGCATATTTTAATCTTGAATTTAAAGCTTTCCTTGAATAATGGTCATGGTCAGTAGCTATGTGTATACAGTTTGTAGTTAGTGGGCTGTTCTTTATAACTAATGTTAAAGTAAATATCAAAATAAACTCTAGGCCAGTGCCCCTGCCCTTGCTTGTCACCTCTCTGTATCAGTGCTGTTGTTCTGTACTGAGGGAGGGAAGGTTGGTGACACCAGACCTACACCTGCAGCTCTTATCAGCGCTGCCTGCTGGTGTTGATGTTTGTGTGTCTGGAATGTGACCTGTTACCTACTCGGCCTACTGGGGCTGTCTCTGCTTAGCCCTGCTTATCACTGATCCACATTACATGTTCTCTCTTTTGTCCCTCCTCTCTCTGCACTCAGGTGTATGTGTTTGGGTTGAACTGCAGTAACTGCCTGGGAACAGGGGACAGCCAGAGCACCATTGTACCCAAGAAGCTGGACTTCCTGAGTGGGAGGAAGGTGGTCAGCCTGAGCTACGGCAGTGGACCCCACATCCTGCTGGCCACAGAGGGTAGCTGCACAAAACGTTTAATCCCCCCTCTTCAGAGTTGGATTAAATGCAGAATGCTGCAGAATGACTAATCTTTTTGTGTTTCAGATGGAGAGCTCTTTGCCTGGGGCCATAATGGTTACAGCCAACTGGGAAATGGGACAACCAACCAAGGAGTAGCTCCAGTGCTCATGTCTGCCCACCTGCTCAATAAGAAGGTCACAGAGGTGGCCTGCGGCTCTCACCACTCAATGGCTCTGACTGACTCAGGAGAAGTGAGTGTCTGGTGAAAGCAGTGTTACTCTTACAGCAGAATTATCCATGCAGCCGGATGGAAACCAGTTTAAAACCAGTTTAAAACATTTCTAATGACACAGGTGATTCAGCTTTGGTCAGAGTGCTTAGTCATACAGACCATCTCAGGGCCCTGAGAGTCCAATCACAGCAGTAGTTAATCATCCTGAGCTGAAAACTTAGAAAACAAAGCCCTTAAGGAAACTATTGTGCTTCAAACTACTTCAAACAGAGCTTCATACTGTAGCGTGCTGTGTTATCCTGCTGGTTCCCAGATACAGCTACATTCTGTATGTACTGTGGTTGAAATTCACAAAAAGGAGATCTTGAATAGTGTAATTGAAATGTGTGAGTTCGACATTCTGGGAAAAACACTTTTACACTTTCTTGCCAAAAGTTAGATGAGAAGATTGATACCACTTTCACGTCGGTATGCTAAATGTTAGCTAACCGTCTAACCGACTTTTTCTTGGCTGGGACCTTCAAATTCTTGGAGTCTCCGCTGGTTTCCTGGGAATTGGTGCTGGCTTAATCAAATGAGATACAACATGTTAATGTAAACATAGCCAGGCTAGTTGTTTCCTGTGTTGGAGGAAAAAGAAGTCCAGGTCTGGGCCAGAGTTCTAAGTCTGGACCTCTTCACCAACACTTAGTCTTCTGCTCAGTTGTTCTGCTGCTGAAGTCTCAAACAGGTTTAAAAAACGGCACTGGAGATGATCAGAGTTCGATGCAATGGAGTTTATTCTTTAACAGAGATAAACCCGAGTTAGCCCCGGAGCTGAACTGAAGACAGAGTGCTTGTGCAGGCTATTTTATAATACAAATTCACCCATACACCAATACCCATTCTAGGTGGAGACCAGTGATTTATTTACCTTTTTTCTAAAAAAAAAAAAACAAAAACCTATCATTGCTTTGTAAATAACAGTGACATAATCTCTAAAATGGGAAGGCCCGGCCCCCTGTCCAGGCCGGTTCTGGCCTGTTTTGTTGACTCCAATAAGTTTGGGACTTTCCACCTTGGATCTCTTTTAACCTCTGCCAGACACCAATTAGCTTTGGAAAGTGTCCTTCCAACTCATCCAACTCATCCTAACTCATATTCCCTTATCTTTGGTACTTTCCCAACTCTCTTTTTTTAAAAGCAATAAATCTTTATAATTAGCCTACATGCTAGTCTACATGTTGGTCACACCACTACCACTACATGCTAAACAAAGGTGCAGGGCAGTAAATCTCTCTAATGAGCCTTCATGTTTGAACACACACACACACATACAATCCCCTCAGATGCCAGCCTAACATTTGATATGGATACAGATGGTATATACTGAGTATATTGATTATCACTTACTATTTTATAACACAGCACTTTTAAAAAAATTTCACAACACCAGTTTTTATGCCAAGCTAAGTTAGCCGGCTGCTGGCAGTAGTTTCATATTTAGCGCACAGAAGTGAAAGTGGTATCAATCCTCTCATGTAACTCTCAGCAAGAAAGGGAATAAGCGTATTTCCCAAAATGTCGATTTTTTTCCTTTAAGCTGCAGTATATTATGATACGACATGATAAACTACAATACGGCATACTGTCCTCCAGTGAATTTCTCTAGGACTATCAGTACAGCTGATCCTATAATTACAGTTAGAATACAATAAAAACATCATTATGAACTAGATTCATTAGTGCCACATTGCATAAACACTGCAGCCAACAACTCACTTATATGAAGGAATGTTTGTAGTAGTTTAGCTTCCTCTAAGGGGACCTAAAAACTGGAATTTGGAGCATAGGGTACAGGCGGGGATATGTAATATTTTTCATAATCTACTGTTGAATTAATTAATAACCCATTTTGAAAATTCTGGAGCTATCATAAAGTGCCCTGCTTTAAAAGATCTCTCTCTCTCCATCATTTGAATGCGTTGTCTCACTTCTCACCTTTAACTTCCTTTCTGCCAGGTGTATGCGTGGGGCTACAACAACTGTGGTCAGGTGGGTTCAGGCTCCACAGCGAACCAGCCCACACCTCGCAGAGTGTCCAGCTGCCTGCAGAACAAAGTGGCTGTCAGTATCGCCTGTGGTCAAACCTCGTCTCTAGCAGTCGTGGACAATGGAGAGGTGACTGTTTTTAATTTATTCTGGAGCTATAAACACAGTGTTATCCATCTCCGGCCACCACAACGCTCATGTTCTCCTCGTGTCTCTGCAGGTGTACGGTTGGGGCTACAATGGGAATGGACAACTTGGACTTGGGAATAATGGAAACCAGCTCACTCCCTGTCACCTGATGGCTCTGCAGGGTTTATGTGTGCAACAGGTGTGAGATTACACAAATGTATTCTTTATTATTTTTATTCAGTGTAAATTAGACGTTGCTTGTTTTGCGAAAAGATTTGAAAACTTCTTATGTGATTGGATTTGGCATGTTAAAATTGTGGGTTTTACATCTAAAGTTTTTCTTCTTCCTCTCCAGATTGTCTCAGGTTATGCCCACTCCCTTGCACTAACAGACGAGGGGTTGCTTTATGCTTGGGGTGCAAACACATATGGACAATTGGGCACCGGCAACAAGAGCAACCAGCTGAGCCCAGTTCTGATCATGACTGAGAAAGAGAGGTGAGCGAGACCATCACCACAGATATAATACACCCTCTTCTCACTGTCATGTACGCTGCTCACTTCTCGCCTCTGGCTTCTTTGACAGAATTGTGGAGATTGCTGCCTGTCACTCCACACACACATCAGCTGCTAAGACTCAGAGTGGTCAGGTGTATATGTGGGGCCAGTGCAGGGGCCAGTCTATAGTGCTGCCTCACCTCACACACTTTACCTGCACCGATGATGTCTTCGCATGCTTCGCCACCCCCTCAGTTATGTGGAGGCTTCTTTCCATGGGTAAGGCTCATGTGCCCAATGATGTTGTAGTAATTAAAAGACTGCACCAGGGGTTTCACATGTTTAATTCCATTAACCACAAATCAGGTTTCTGTTACTGATAACTATTTTCCAAAGCCAGTTTTTAGATTAATTATTTTTTACTTATCAAGTATAAATGCAGTTGCAAATGCAAACTGTTGACATTGTGTGCACCAATATTTTAGATGTCAGATCTTTCCTGAACGCACCACCAAGCAAGAGTTTTCACAACAGTTTTGTGTTTATAAAGGAAGTTACGTAGGCAATATGGTTCTGTGAATTCCTGGATGACTGCCAGTGGCAGTAAACAAACTGTATCCTCACGCTCCACGCAGGTCGAGGTCTCATATAATCAAAGTTCACCTGCGCCCTGGTTTATTAAATAATTCCAATAAAATAATTGGAATCATTAAATGGCAGTGTACCAATTGAGCACTGTCTCATTTTGACCTGTAATTAGTGCCAAATTACATAGTTCTTTCCAGGAAACTTGACAAGGAAATTAGAAACACATAAAATAATACCTCATCAAAAAGACAAAAAAAAAAAAACTGTGGTCCTTCCTACAGTCATTCAAATCACTGCTACATTTTTGTATCTTCCTAATGCCAGAGCTTGATGTGTGTGGGTGTGTTTTCTCCCTCCAGAGCATGACGACTTCTTGACCGTGGCTCAGTCTCTGAAGAAAGAGTTTGACAACCCAGAGACAGCTGACCTCAAGTTCTGTGTTGACAGCAAATATATCTACGTCCACAAAGCAGTTCTCAAAATCAGGTCAGGGATTTCATCTCACGGCTGTCAATTTTAAGTCACGATACTGTAAATTATAAATCATTCAAAAATAAACAACATCTGTATCTATTCTGAAACAAACTGTTGTGCAGGTGTGAACACTTCAGATCCATGTTCCAGTCCCACTGGAATGAAGACATGAAGGAAGTGATTGAAATAGACCAGTTCTCCTACCCAGTGTACCGCTCCTTCCTAGAGTTCCTTTACACAGACAATGTGGAGTTGCCTCCTGAGGATGCTATTGGTCAGAACCACACACACGTCACAGCCTGATCTTTACTGACATTTGTCTGTGTGGTAGTTGTTAATAGTGTCGGTGTCACTGTCTGTGCCTCTGCACTGTCAGGGCTGCTGGACCTGGCCACGTCGTATTGTGAGAACCGCCTGAAACGTCTGTGTCAACATATTATAAAGAGGGGAATCACCGTTGATAACGCCTTCTCGCTGCTGTCTGCTGCTGTGCGCTATGATGCAGAGGTCAGTCTACCAACTATCGTCTGTTTGTATGTATTTCAATAAGGAGGGATCCATTTGAAGTGTATAACATTATTTACTGAGGTCAGCAACAGAGAAAGACTTTGGCGATTAGACTCATCTTCATTAAAGGACAGGTTCACAATTTTTCAACTCTGTCTTAAAACAATAGTCCGGTGCTCATATGTACCTTGAAACAGGTTAAACAGACAAAAGTCTATCTGAAGCTAATATAACAAACAGTCTGAATTAGCTAAATCAAGTGGATAGCTTCCAAAGTTAGTCTTTTAAGTCCCAAATTCTCGTTACTTTTTTACAAGAAAATGCTGTCCAGAAAAACAAAAAGCGAGAATTTTGTATTAAAAAGACCGTAACTTTGAAAGCTATCCACCTTATTTGTCTAACTCGGACTACTGAAGCCTCATATAATCTTCAGATAAACTTTGGAATACATTATGACTATTGTTTTAAGACAGACCTGAAAATTGTGAACCTATCCTTTAAGCATAGGCCTATATGAAGATAGGAGACGGGACAGGATCCCCTGGAGCCTAGACACTGGTGGTGGTGGAGTAAAGCCAGCCAGCAGGTGGGTTAAAAACTTTCAGGTGAATCTCCCTGAACATACTGGAGGTCATGGTACTGATGGGAAGTAGTAGTAGTATTTTATTAAGTTACCATACATAATACAGTAAGTATCAACAAAATCAACAGTCAACAGTATTAAGTAGTGACTGAACAGGCTCACGCAGAAGCAAAATGCTTATATATGCCTAACTTACATTCTGATTGGCTCGAGGATTGTGGGCAGAAAGGTGATTGGCCAGATATGGTGACATCAGAGTAGTGAATGTAGGGACCTTGACAGATCTTCCTTATTGAACTTCATTAATTTCTTGAAGAACATCTGACCAAAATGAAGAACCATTTGCTAATGTGTGCTCCTCTTACCTTTTGTCATTCAGGACCTGGAAGAGTTCTGCTTTAAGTTCTGTGTGAACCACCTGACCGAGGTGACCCAGACCGCTGCTTTCTGGCAGATTGACGGCAATCTGCTGAAAGATTTCATATGTCGAGCCAGCCGCTGTGGAGCCTTCAAAAACTGACCTCAGCAGCCCAAGATGATTGTAGACACAGATGCAGAGGATCCTGTGGCGACTCCGGGAGTGACTTCTCAAAGGACTTCTCACTCCCAATCGCCTCCATGTACCTTGGAAACCTTTAGATTATCACCATCGCTGTCAAATGTGTTATTCATCTCATTCCAGACTAGAACCGGTGTGCCCATTACATGAGCTGTACATACTGAAATTACAAGGCTGAGCTGACAGGTAGCAGCATCATTACACAGTCCAGTTACAGTAGTTGTTTGCCACGGTGCCTCACTGCCTATTCATTTACACACACATTGTGTAAAGCAGGAGCTGAAGTGCATTGAGAGGCATACTATCGCTTGATCAAGTTATTGTTTCCATTTAACTTAAAAAGATTCTTGCCAGTCGCCTGATATCACTTTTTTCTGTTATTCTGTTTAAGTGACCAAGTTACTTCTTTAGTGTTTGCACTTTTTGAAACATTTTGAATGATTTTTGTTCCTCTTCACTAGAAGACCGCATCATAGTTTGGATGTGCCATCTGGAGTCATGGTTTTCAGCTTGAGGTATGAGGCTGTTTGCACTTGTAGACGTCAGCACAGAACAAGTATTTTGAAGACTGGACATTGACATTCAAGCCTTTTATTAAGTCTGTTTAGGTCAAACTCCAGTCAGCGATTATTAGTCCTATTAGTCTAGGTTGTAAGATGACCTAAAGAGGGGAACTCGGGTCACCAGTGTGATTCAGAACAGAGTGAGATTCAGTCTTAAACTGTTAGACATTATTTGTGCATTCCACAGGTTGGAAAGTGTTATTTTTGTGCAGCTACAACTCCATAACATAAAAAAAAAAAGAAAAGCTTCTTTGGTTTGTCTATTTTTATTGCATAAAACAATTCAGTTGGTGTTAACAGGCAGTTAAACTTGCCTGGTGGCCAGCTGAAACAAATGTATGGAGCCATTAAAAACAGTTTACAATAAGGCATGTGGCCTTGTAGAAGCTTAACGTGTGTGGGCCTGCACTTAGATTTTTAAGGACACTTTCACCCACTTGACATATCTACTGTATGTTACAGACAATATTTTACAGTATTAGCATTTATAGTCACTTCTGCACTACTGCTGTGGGTATTTTGAAGAGCATATTTGCCAATTTCTATGCATTTCTACTTCAAAATCAACAATTATGGCTATTGATTGATACTGAGTATTATGAAGTGCCAGTTTTGTGACCACTGCAAGCAAATTAATAAAAATAAAAAAGACTTGACACTTGTGTTTTTCTGTAAACAAGTATTTGAGTATTCACAAATATATTGCAATTAACCTAATTGAAAAAACATGGCGGTTTTCATGCGTCATAGTAATATCTGAGAAAATACAATAGTTTTTTGACAGGTGATTATTACAATAGATTTCTTTTGGATTTTTTTTTTTTGAAAGAACTTTACCAAACCTTATCAAAGGTTCAAGAACAAGAAACATTTCAGCTTCAGTGAATATTTCAGTTTTACTCTAACAGTTATGAAAATGTATTTCTGAACAAGAAGACTAAACATGAACCCCTCTTTGATCAAGAATGTAAACAAAACTTCTTGACTCCACTGGGACGCAGAAAACTCAACTGTTAACTGTAGTATTATTTCAGCTCTTCTGTCTTTTTCTATTTCCTACTTTGAACTTAATCTTATTCACAGTAAACTTGTTAAATCAAGACTTAAGTCTAAAATGTTGCATTAGACCAAATTTGGTCACTCACTGACAACAGTTCAAGTGAGAAAAGGCTGGGGAGTTGCTGTAAATACTTGAAGTTTGAAGAACAAGGATCTTGTGAGACACTTTTAGTATAAAGAGCAACTTTATTGTGACAAAAATAAAGTTGCTCTTAATACTACAATTGTCTTCAGACTTTTTCCCTTCTCCATGTACCTTGGAAGTAGGTAACTTTGGCCCACAAATCCCTACTCGGACATTCACAAATACACAGAAATATATAAAACACATTTTAAACAGTGGGAAAATGTTTTGGTTTTTCTACTGTAGGTCTACAATAAAATATTTCAAGTACTTAAAGAAAGTGCTAATGGTGCACAACATCTCAACATGATAAAAACTAAGGAACAAAATTCAGTATAAAAATATTTCTTAAATTCTGAATTATTGTAACAAAATTCAAGCAAACTTGGTTCAGCTCGTAGGGATGGATATGGCGTATTTTCAAGACAAATATTCTTTCCAATTCTTCATGTTCAGTACAGGTTTTGAAATGAAACCTGTTTTCCCCGGACCCCTTTTTTCATAAAATGAAAGTGTATTTCATAATACAGCACATTCCTATGTGACATCTTTTCTAAATGGAACTGATCTCTAAAAGCATCACAGTCATAGGCTGAAAGCTTTGGAATTATCAATGCCAAATATTGGTACAGTTTTCCATATCCAGCCCTTTCCACTGTCTTAAACATTAAGGCATAATCAATAAAAGAAATACACAGATATACTGTTTGTATGAAATGTTAAAAAAAAAATCTCAATGAGTGATTTGAAATACTAAACAGTGAGAATCAGACAAAAAAAGTTCACCGTAAACCTGGTTATCCATGTTCTAACAGTAGCTGCTGATACTCATCTCTTCAGTGCTGAGATGACGTCCTCCATAGCTGCCGCCGCCTTTTGCAGCCCCATTTGTTTCCTTTGTAACTCTGCAAAAACAATACGTTGTCCTTTAGAAATCACTATATATTGAATTTCTACATCTTAAAACAAAGTCAAGTATTTTAAAAACTGAAGCTGTACTTCATATGGAGCTCCAAAGTGTTCAATATTAAATAAATAAATAATTATGAAAAAAAAAAAAAATCACATGAATAAATTGTGGAAAAATATATAAATGAAACAATACCTTGTGAAATAATTTAATTATTAAAACTCAACTGTTAAAATGTTATTTCATCCTTATTTTCATAATAACTGAATTTTATAGGACTTCATTTTTATTTCAAAAGTCTGCTTTTATGTCATAAAGGCATTTTCCTTTTTTATTTCATAATGATGGTAGTGGTGATTTTGTCACCACCCTCCCAGCTTTCAGCCAATCACATTGACCCGCCTCTCTTAAGCTAGCAAGCTCAACAACTGATACCAGAATTAGCCAGTTAGCGCCTGTTGGCTAGAGCAACAACAATGTCAAAGTAATTCTGAATCAACTATCTGGCTGCTGCTGTAAATAATGAAATAAAAATGATATTCAAATTCAGTTATGAAAATATGTAATTATATCTAATTATATAATTTTAATAATTTCTTCAGTTACATCACAAATTGTTGGTTAATTTATACATTTTACACTATTTATGTGATTATTAATTTCATAATTTCTTCATTATTTATTTAATACTGAACATTTTGGGCTTCCATAGAACTTGGGCCATTCAATTAATTAAATAGCCAAATGTCAGTTCAACAAAGATTGGTTAAATTAAAAATAATTAAATTAAAATACTTTATATATTATAACATTAGATTTTAGATGCAAATTCCTCTGCCGGGCTGCAGTGGTCAGTCAGAAATGATAACCATATCTTGCTCCTCTAAAAAGGGAAGGCTTAAAATACGTATTGCATGACACCAAACCACAACAATTTTCAGCTGTGCGACCCATTAGTTAATAAGGACAAACTCAATTTGACAGTTTTAGAGCCTAAAGAAGGGCAACATATCTCAGTAAATATCCCCCTAAAAGTCTATGACCTACCAGACAAGAACATTGTTGGATGGATGAAAAAGAAAAAAAAAAAAACAACAACAACAACAACAACAACTTCGTCTCCATTAGTTACCACTAATCTCAGACTCTACCACTCAGCTCTACATTGTTACACTGGCTCAACTTTCAGTCTAAACTACTTTGTCAACCTTAGCTAAATGATAGAATTAGCATATTTAACATGTTAACTTGGCACTGCAAAGTGTGTAACCGAGTGACCAACCAACATTGCCAGTTTACTTCACCTTTCTGCTGCTTGGTCACAAGCTCTGCCAGTTTCCCAGAAGCCGACATCACTGTTAGTGCAAGATCATAATCTGTGGAAAGGAGAGAGAGAACTTTATATTCCAGTGTTTAAAAATAAATAAGGGCGAGACAGAGATGCTGTCACAGTAACCTGTGAGTATCTTGTATCCTCCCTCACCCTCCTGGCTGGCCTGGTCTGACTGAATTCTGCTGGAGATATCGTTCATCTCATTAATGAAACCAGTGAAGATGGCCTGTGTACATCCTGCCGCGTTGCAGCTTTTCCAGAAGCTGGTGGAGTCGATGCTGGGCTCGGGTTTGGGGGGAGGAACCGTGGGAGAGGGAGAGGAGGAGAGGAGGGATATACAGATGGTTTCAGGTGGAGCTGGGGAAATGGCCGAGCTGGTGCACGGAGGTGAGCCAGCGACACTGCGGGATTTGGAGTGGTGAGGAGACGGAGGGGACCCAGCGGGGCTTTGCTGACCAAGACTGTGGACAGGACTCTGCTCAGGACTGGACCCTGAAAATAGACATCAATCACTAGGTTATAAAACATAACTCGTTTTTGAGTAAACTCCCTGCAACAACAGCACCTTCCTCAGCTCACTTGACAAGTGCTGTATAGTGTTTCCCATATATTATTTTTTTTCAAATTTATTCCGTCATAATCTCAATAGAAAGTGATTTTTTGCTGCAACAAATACACCCATTAGGACCATCATTTATTTCTCTAGCGGAGATGGGGTGATTTTAACATTACCTGCGCTGGTCAGTGATTTTATTTTAATCCTGTTTGGAGAGCGTATGTGGGTCATTTTTCACTCCCACCTCAGTAATAATTACAGCCACAATTACATGCTGTTTTTTTGGCGAACCCCGCTGGTCCTCCTGTAAGTTACATCCTGTCTGGAGCGACGTCTCTGTATTTTAAAGTGGCGTTTTTTCCAAGGGAAGAGCTGCTTGTCTTTCTACTGCACTTTCTCAGCTCAGTGTGAAATTTGACTTGTGTGAGAAAATGGAGAAAGTCGAAAAATGTTTTTGCTAATCTGATAAAAAAAAAAAATGTTAATACCAACACAGAGACCTATCTAGGGAGCCAATATGAAGAAAAATAATTAAAGCCATCAGGAGAGCAAGAGCTCATCAAATGGGCTGTTACAATGTCAGCTACAGGCAGGTACTGGTATTTTATTACTATTACTACCTATTACAGACCACGTCCTGTAATTTCACCATGGTTAAAATGCTGAACGTTAAAGTACTGCGGAGCACAGTGAAGTTAATCCCATTCAAATGGGGCTAGACAGGGATAGAGAGGCAGGATCACATGATGAAGAATATGTTCTTCATCCATATTTAGGACATGATTTGGTTTGCTAAAAATCGCACACTATGCTGCTCGACAGCTGTTTTCACAGGCGGCAAAACGAGCAACCTTCTTTATCAGCAGGAACAATACACGTCTGCGAGCATGAGGAATGAGGCCCTATGGCTCCAACACAGGCAGCTGTTGGGCTCGCAGCACTGAGCGGATCCTCTTCTTCACCTAGAAGCATGTTTGTTTCAGCTCAAAAAAGAAGGCATGCGCTCACGTGATTTTATTGGCCTCACTGCTGGTTAACATGCAGTGACTTGCGCTAATGCTCGTGGTGCACTAAAAGTAAAGTGGTGATTAAAATCCATTCTATACTGGAGCAAAAAAACGTCTCTACCACTGTGTCATTTATTCCAGACATACTGCCCACCCCTTGGTAGCCTGTAGCAAGTGTAGTACAGGAAGAACCTGGTTTCAAGCCTAAGCTTATACATGCACTGTGTAACCACGATCAAGAATTAGTATTTGAAGTCTTGGTTATATTTGAATAATGAATTTGGATTTTTTTGTTCAATTTCCTTAAACACACACACACACACACACACACACACACACGTTACCTCTCTCTTTCACTTCCTTCACCAAAACCCCACTGGGATGTCCAGGTGATACAACCCGAGGACTTGGCGCTGAAAGTGACCGAGACTCCATGCAGATGTCCACAGGAAGCAGCAGACTCTCTGACTCAGCATCCTGGGAGGACGAAAACACATTTCACGTCGGATGCATTAATACTGTTCTGCTAGTGGTGATGATATACCATAAACCACATCACATTTAAAAGTATATAGATCCGTGGGGTTGAATATCCTCCTGAGGCAGACTAATTCAAATTATGAGGTAACATTGTGACTCTCAGAGAGAAAGAGCACATCTACTCCAGGACTAAAGGTGAAATTACTGCTCAAATGTTCAACAGAGTATAACGAAAAGATGAGAATTTGTAGCTGTTCAGGGAAAACAGACGTTTCAAGACACGTTTGACAATGATGACACAATATGTAACAACTCACTGAATCTATATTTGTTTCATCTTCATCTCTGCTCTCATCGTCCAGTGGATTTCCTGTGGGAGACAGGAGTTTGCAAACCATCTGTATATCATGTCTCGGCTACATACTCTTTATGCACTGAATCTGCTGTGACAGCCTACCTAAGGTGGACCCAGTGGGACTCTCTGTGTCTTTTCTGTGAGTGGAGACCAAAAAATAAATATTGACCACACAAAAGAGAAACTGTACATCTTAATGCAACCCAATACAAGAGTCCTGTTATAAAAACTAAGATTTAATTTTTAATGGCTGTTGACTTTGTCAGAGAGGTGATAATTAAACTCTGCGGTCATGTATGAGGCTGTAGTTTGTGGTGGTGGTGTTCTACTGGATTGCATTTTAATATAACATGAAGGACTGCAACTATGATCATTTGCATTGTCAATTACTGTCTATAACTTTTTTTGATCAGATCAGTAGATCAGTCTATAAAGTGTTTGTTTAGTCTCTAAAATGTCAAAAAGAAAATTGAATAGCCATCATAAGTTCTGAGAGCCTAAGATGACGTCTTTAGATTGTTTTGTCCAACCAAGAGTACAAATCCAAAAGATATTTGACTCACAATTATATAATAAAAAACAACAAATCCTCACATTTAAAACGCGGAAAACAGCAAAGAACTCACATTTTTTTCTTGATTAAATGACAAACAATTAAACCAGTATCAATATGCCGATACATTTTTTGACAATTGACTAATCGATAAATCAACTAATTGTTTGTCACTAGTGAGTTGTTTTTGTTTCTCTAATATGTACAGTAACTGAGGTGTACAAAAAATTTGCAATATCTTTCACTATAATGCAATAGAACCCAATTACAGAACTATTTTATTACATTGCATAATACAGTTTCTTTTAAGGTCACACAGTGCATAAAGCAAACATTATTACACAAATGTAAATATCTAAAAAATTTTCAGTTATTAAAAGAGGATTGATCTCACCTGATCAACTGAAGCACAGTCGAGGAGGGGGGAAAATAAATGAAAAGAAGAAAAATGAAGATCAGATTAGTGATCATTGATGATGTTACTGAGGAATAATCAAAGATTAGACTTACTTGAGACTCTGGAACAGAGTTTGCACTTTCGTCTAAATCAAACTCTAAAGGGGCAAATTCTGCAGTAGGTCTATTCTCTTCTGTAGAAGAAGAGAAATCAAATAAATCTGCTTGTTGCTTTATACAAGAGCGCTAAACCCACATAAGTTACATTCTCTCTTGTACTGTATATAAGAGGGTTAACCTGAATCCGAATCTGATATTCGCCTTTTCCAGCCTTTACATTTATGTTTAGAGGGGGTCTCTTCCTCTCTGTGACAGAGGAGAGAGATCAGGAATTAGAACGACTGTCACTGTTACACTTTATAAACAGTTTATGGAAAGCAAAAAGTGATGAAGCTGCATTAAACAAAAGCAAGGTCGATAATTGGCAAATCAAAAATATTGCAGCTTTTTATTTAAATTGTCCACCACTGAAAACAGTCAAGGTATAAGGTGCCTTGGAAATAAAGAAATAGTTTTATCGTTATATATTTTCTTGTATTTTTTCCTTGATATGAATGAGTATTGTGATTATTAGGCTTTTTTCCCATTTTAGATAGCCTTCAGTGTCTTTTTCTACCTTTTGAAGGCTATACATTGTCTAATATAGGACTGATTTGTAAAAAAAAATTAAAAAAAACATTATCTAATGTCCCTAGAGGGCCTTATTATGTGATGTGAACCTACTTGCACCTATTCATCCATAATATTGGTAAATGTATTATGTTTACAATTGGAAGTGCTCGGTATCATGTTTGCCATTATATTTATAGGGCTCATTGACCTGAATTTGTATGCATACTGTGTTGCTGGCATCATCTGATCCGTGGATTTTTCCTGGGTGAGAGCCTATAGCCTATATACATACATACATACATACATACATGTATGATGTTGTTTGTCTATATAAATGTTGCCTGATGAAGGTCAAAGGACCGAAAGTGAATACTCTATTTTATTTAAACATCTCTTTATTTTATTATCAGTAGATTAACACTTTCATTGTTTGTCTTGCATTGTTAAAGTCACATTGAACTCTCTCTCTCTCGATCTATAAATAAATTAAATAAATGAAGCCTATTGAATTGAATAGAATATAAGTGATGGACAGTGTGCAGGATTCTTTTTTTTCTTTCCAAGTTAAAAGGTTTTAATCCTACTGCACGCACCTGTCACTAAGACTTTATGGTGTGCAAGAACATTTTTGAAATTGCGACATGAAAGTGCCAGAAGTGCAATATAATACATTTGTTATATACATAATGATTTGAGCTGTAATAATGGCTGAAGGCATGAGATGCTACAAACACTGAAGGGAAAAAAGCAAAAACTTAAAGAACAGCCAAGTCCAGCATGCAAATTATCACACACTTACTTGTCATTGAAACTCAACCGTCTCTGTTTCAAAAAGCAAAAACACAATAATTAAAATCACTGAATCATTCTGAAAAAAAATTAAATAATATTTAAAAGCTTTATTTAAAGCGACTATGAATAATATGTGCACCTTGGAAGCTAAATGTGTCACACTGCTGGATGAGTTGGAGTCACTGCTGTACACAGATGGTCCTGTCAAGAAGAAAGACATTTAATGTTATAATAAGAAGACAAATAACTTAAAACAGAAATGTCAGACATGACACATGCGCTCTGAGCAGGACTTACCATTGGTGTTCATCTTATGTGATGGAGGAGCATGTTTTTCATAATTTAACCTAAAAACACATGTGTGTGGTTGTTCCGTGATCAGATATTGATGTTAAGAGCAGATTAGAAACAGAAATATTTAGTTACTGACGTATAAAGAAAGATGTTTGCAAAATGTGAAGGTACTTACATAATAATGCTATTAGACAAACTTTCCAAGCTGATATTTCCCTCAGTCTTCTCACAGGCAAGGCAATATACCTCATAAAAATAAAATATGGATATCTTTACTTGCTAAACAGATAAATCCTAAGAAAAAAACAATTAATTGATTTTATTAACAAGTATTGTCTGTGTATCCAAACCCTGATATAGATTATTCCTCTCTGCCATAGACCTCCATTGTTGTCCAAAAGATATTTAAAATGAGCTGCATCATTGCACTGGGTGACATGTTTGTTCATCATCACTGTGGTTTATTTTGAGCCCCACATACACCACCCTGCTGCTGTAAAGACCCAGTGATTGTCCTTAATTCTATGTAGTAGATAATTCATAGATCATCAAACCTTAGATGATCCGGCTTCACTGGGATTTTTGGAAGTTCGGGGCTTTGAGGAGGAAGAGGCACTTCCATTTACAGAACCGCCATCATCTGGAAATGAAAAAAGTTCCAACACATAAAATGTGTAATATGTCAAGCACACTGAAAAAAGTGTTTACAGGAAGAAGGGCAAAAATTCTGAGACCCCCCACTTACTTTGCGTTTGTAGACGGTGTTTGTAGCAGTAGAGCCTGAAGCATGAAAACACATAAAAGATAGTTTTACAATCAAACCAAAATACATTTTAAAAAATGATTGATGAATTCGTCCTCAATTGCAATTAAACACAGATGTTTCTTCCAACAAATAAACATACTGCGCTACAGGATGTTGTAGAAAACAGGCAAACAGTTATGTTGGACTAACACATATTTCCCCTTTTCTGGTTCCTCAATATTTTCAGCTCCTTCTTGAACAGCACACGGGTAGTGGTAGGACTTCTTGCAGCGTTTGACTTCACACCCAGCAGTGGCACCCTTTCTCTTACATCTGTTACATGTCTAATGCAAACAAATGAGTAACACAACTTAAAATAGCTTGCAGCACACAATTAATGGAGTGGGCCTATTCATATCTGAAAAAGTCAAAAATCCTTACCAGTTTGCTTCCTCGTTTCACCTCATTCATCACATCCTCCACAGAGAAACCAAACAGATCGTCAAACTGTGGAGAATCCCGGCAATAAATACCAGAGGAAAATAACTGTAAAAGAGACACAACATGAGTGAGGACAAAATGTCTGACAATAACGTTGTAATGCAAAGATACACATTCAAGTGTTTCACTGTATGAGCAGGAACAAACATCAGTTGTAAACAAAGGCCTTATTGCTGGACATCGATAGATTAAAAGTGTCAGCCTGATTCTTGTGCCACATTTGTCATCTGCTCTGTTTACACCATGTATTAACTCTCCTGTCATTTCAGATCCAGGTTTCAGGTCATTTGATCCTTGCCCGTTTCTGACAACGAGTTATGCTGAACATTTTCCTTTACCTGTGTTCTGTCATAATTCACTGGATTTGACTCAATTGATATGAGCACAGAAGGAGAAGACACAGGCAGGTTCCACTTGAAAGCATTTATTCTTTTCTTCAGTTAGCTCAAAAGGTGTAGAGTGGTTTTACTTCTACAATTAAAAGGAAGTAAACACACAAATCAAATTCTAATTCCTTGAATTACAGAAATCAATGAATAACTGATCACATCAGTACAATAAGGCATACCAACTTTAACGTAATTATATCAGAATTTGTCAGAATTACCTAAATAGCTTAAATGTATAGCTTTACAATGACAAAGTAACATTACTTGAAAAGTAAAATGGCATAAACTACTCACTCAACACACTCAAGAACAAAGGACAAGAGACAGAGGCAACCAGCTCAGCCACAATGCAAACAAAGAATGAGGTCAGGGCACTCAATGCACCTGGGTCAGTTGCCTAATTAGCACACCTGTGCCTGCTTCCAGGGAGAGTGCTCCTGTGCTCCCCAATCCAGCAGTCATGTGACCTCCACTTCTAACAACCTGCCTGGTCTCTGAGTTGTTCTTTTGGGTCCAAACTTGGTTTTACCGAGTCGTTACAAAAAACATAAATGAAGGGCAATATTATTTTAATTAAATATGACACAGAAATCTAGCAAATTTGTACACGACCTTTGTCGTAGACCGAGTCAAATAAGATGTGTAATGTCATCCAGATATGAAATCTCAAGCTGCAGTAATGTAGGGCGATAAATGAGCCGGGCCGATATAGAGTATTGTTTGATGATGGCTGATTGCAGATATGTCAGTATCGGCGAATGTGTCTGATGATGCATAACAAAGAAACTACAGAAGTATGTCTGAGGACATTTAGAAACAGTGTCTCCATTGGGGCTGCAAATAATTATTTATTCATCTGTTGAATATTTTCTTAATGAATTAACAGTTTGGTCTACATAATGTCAGCAAAAAGCGAAAAATGCACATCACAAGTTCCCAGGGTGACGTCTACAGTCCATAGCCCAAAGATATTCATTTTCCTATCACAGACAATTAAAAAAGCACTTACTATGCAGCTGAATGGACCCTGTCAGTGTTAGATTATTATATATTATATTATGTTATTAGTATTACTTGTGTATTAACATCTAAGCAGTATTTTAATATTGCAGCAGGTTGCATGGGAGCAAATTTTAAGGACTCTGTTTACTGTTGGGTAGTTTAATCTATAACCATGCATCATATTTTATAAACTGATCACAGGTTTTGTTTTTAAAATCTTAACCTGTAAAGTCACTAGTAACTACAGCTGTCCAATACATGTAGTGGAGTAGAAGTATGAAGTAGCAGAAGACTGAAATACTCAAGTAAAGTACGTTGCACCTCAAAATTATAATTGGTTAGTACTTGAAGTACTTAGTCACATTCTACCACTGTTAATGACTAAGTTTAAAGGATCCTTATCAAAAATGCCGAGAGTTAAAGTCTTGAAGTCGTCTTGGCAATGATTTGGCCATGAAATCACCTCTGAATGCAAAAATATGCCCTTCATCGTCACACCACATCCTGTATCAACGCAGTATGTATGGAGGAGCGCCACACTTTGCATCTCGCCCACAATTAAGTTTCTGTTCTCTTAGCTGCCTCCATATTTTCAAAAGAAAATGTCAAACATATCAATAAAATAACGGTTGTATCGTTTACTTTCTGCCTCTGTTCTCTTCATAAGTCTAAGCGCCAATATTTCAACCCATAACCTAGCTTGCTAACTTTAACCCACTAGCTATTCATCAGAACTGAACGAAAAATTAAGGACAAAAAAAGCTAATATTTACCAAACAGTTCTGGTGAGCCGTGACTTCATGTTTAGTCGATAACGCTCCGGTTATCTTCGTCTCTTCGGACAGTTGACAAAGTACGCAGGACACTTTGCGACCCATTTCTATCGACTAACGGCAGATTTGTCTAAAACAAAGTGTTTAATTGTCAACTTCCGTACGTCCACGCTACATCAGAGCCGTAGTTGTACTACGCTCATAAACTACTTCCTCATGTTCATTCTGCCGGTCCATTCCTTTTGGTTCGCGGTTGCCAGGTTTTGTCCGAAATATCCCCCCTCGACCTCCCAAAATCCCACAGGTTAGTTCAATCTCTTGAGAACTGTGCTGTTATTTGTGGGAACAAAACTCGTGTCCTGATAAATGTTGATACACATCGTCTTTTGCATAACTATAATATGTTTCCAACACAACAAAATCAGGGCTGTGGCCAAGATTCAAAAAGCAAAAAACAAAACCTGAGGTTATAAATTGGATTCCCCTGGCAGAACCCCACTCTCTACGTTTGGCTAGCCACACACCAAAATCTTAGGTATTAAAAAAAAAGAATCACTTTTCATCATTGTAATATTTATCTAAGATCTGTCTTTTTATTTTTTTTATTTCGTTCTTTGCCCCAAATATGCCCCAACATGAGAATCAACCTTAAAAAAACAAACATGTATAATATACTGTATGTGTGATTGTAGAATGAAACTCTTCTTTAAGTCATTATAAGCCCTAAAAATGTCCAGAAATAATAACATTGTTTATGTGTCATCAATGGTAGCTATATGGCCTTGCAGTATCTTTTTTTTTTTCTTTCTTAAATATTATAGTTTATATAAGGAAATCATAATTTCCAGGGACTTTGAGGGATCGGGGGGCTCTATTGCATTCCAGCAATCACTGATCCTACATAAATGCATGATTTTAATCTATAGTTCTCATTTATTTTACTTTATTTCATATATTTTGGTGGCTCCCATTCAGATCATCATAGCATTAAATAGCTGCCCTCTGTAATGTTGGTAAAGAACTGAAGTCACATTATGACATCTTGTTTTTATTCCAATATCAACGATTATACCCTTTCCATCGTAAAATGCTTAGGAAAAAAAATACAATATTGTTTTTTCATGGCAATGAATTTGCGTTGGTTTTATCAAACTTGGCAACCCACTTGGACAGTTTCAGTTTCATTTCTGGTACCATGGATTTTTTTAAAGCGATCTGAGGCCTTGTCTTCCTTTGTGCCCGATATCTGCACCCACAAATGCTCCAGATGTTTCAGAAATGCATTATTTACTTTAGCAATAGAAATATGGATCAGTATTAAGCTATTAAGAGCGATAATGAGACAAGACATAAGACTACCTCGTAGTGCAATCAGGTATCAAGCCTTCATTTCTAGACACACACGACAAAAGAGGAGCCAGTGAATGAATTATCACAAGTCGTTTATGTAAAAAAAATTAGACAAGTCACAAAGTAGTGACATCACCATACTTAATGTACAATATAGCATCTCAAATAACAAACATTTGATGACAGATATTAATGAACAATATCTACATTCAGAACATGACCCCTCCACGGGGAATAAGTTAGGGCTATACAGTGATTTCTGATTATTCACATGGAGAAACATTTTTTATAACTGCAGCGTACATGAAAACCCACAGAGTTTGACCATGAGGCCGTCAAGAGACCGCAAAAGACAAAAGCTCATACACAAAATCTGGGCAGCTGGTGGCAGAACAGGTTTCTAATGACAGACATGACAACAGACACAACTGACAGACAGGAAGAGAGTAAAAAGACAGTAAGAGAAGAAGAGATGAGAAGCAAATTAAAAAGTGACTACATATATGAGGGCTTTTTCTTACAAACAAATAAACATGTAAAGGGGAAAAAAGCAGAGGACAGTGGGTGATTAGACTCAGAAAACATTCATTCAAGCTAAACAAGCTGTACGTATTTATCTCTCTCCCTCTTTTTTATTTACAGTAACAGTGGAATTATAAACTCCCGGGTGAATTAGTGCGGATGAACACAAGTCTCATCCACATATGATCACGTATGTCTCTCCACTTTCAATGTGAACACAAATAGATGCATTAATTGAGATCAGTCCTGCTGGCCCATTCATACATCTATTACATTATAATCACAGGGATTCCTCTGTGCTTCATAAAAAATATACAGACAAGTGTATGACTAGAGGAAGATCACTTTACTATACTGTGAAATTACTGCCTGTGATGTATTTATCTTCACCGCACAATTTGCACCACAATCAATTCTATAACATGTGCACATGTATAACATTATCTTAATAACTGGTGCATGTGCATGATTTTAAAAACTGAAAAAAATACAGCTTTCTGTGGAAACCTGACAAAAATTCTTATGAGTACCGATGTTGACAATACAGCACAGATAGCCTGATGATGCTAGCATTCGCGAGGGCAGTTTGGTGATGGAGGTGCTGAGGAGTTCAGGGTTTGATGTCAGAGAAGCTTGTGTAGGTCTCACTGCAGCTGGACGATGTGCTGAGGTTTCCAGAGCCACTGCCTTCTGTTAGAAACACACACACGCACACACATATTGAGGGTTAATGTCAGATGTAGTACTCTTGCTGAACAGCTGTCTGTTTGGGATTGTTTGTTTGAATACCTGAGCTGGTGAGAGACTGGCAAGACTTGGATTTGCCAATGAGCGTGATAAGATTAGCAGCTGCGATCCAGCCCTCCTTAGAAGTGCTCAGGTTACGTACAAACCTGCATGACCACACACACACACACACACACACACACGTACTATTATAGCAGTGCCGCTATATATTTTTTTTACTTCTAATAGGCAGCACTAAGGTTGTATTCTCACCACTGTCCGTCCTCCCCCTCCTTGACCAGCTGCACCATTTCTCCGCTCTTCACTGAGAGCTCTTGAGCGCCGCCCTTCTCATAGTCAGCCATCACTGTGTATTTGCCGGCACACTGTTCAAAGTCGAGATAAGGAAACAGAAAAGGATAAATATCAAAATTAGAAAATTAGCACTTTGCCAGAGTCAACACAAATCAAGAGTTACATGAACATGTATGATATTTGTTTGCTATGAATGGACAAACCAATCAAAATGGGTCAAATAACTATAATGTGAAAGGGCTCGCTCGTAGCAGTGAACCCACAGAATAATCACCAAACCCTGTCTTTGAGCTCAATGTTTTGGTTTACTTTACTGTTTTGGTTCAGTCTCCCTGCTCTCAACCTCTTTTCCAGCCATAGCCGGCAGATGTTTTCAGTGAAAAGGCTCTGATAAACCCACTATATGCTACCTGCCTCGCACCAAACAAAAGACAGACAAAGTTAGCGACTAGCTGGTGAACATAGAAACACAGCTCCTAATGAATGCTAATGTTGCTCTGTGTCTGCTATAAGTGTAAATAGGCAACTGTTGTTGGGGTTTTTTTTGCTCACATGTTTGAAATAACAACTTCATAAAAGGTGATAATATCTTAATGTTGTGCTGTTGGTTTGCTGCCTCTAAGGGGACAAAAAAATATTGCTACTGTAAGAAAATGTAAATGAAACACCAACATTTATTAAAACTGGAAAGTTAGCCATGTAGAATGTCATATGTGGTACATTACATGCGGTTTACTCTATTATCTACCAAGATGGAAAGAAATACATAATTGAGAAATTAGATCGAGTTTACAGAAACATACAGTAATTGTTTTAGGAAGGCAGTTTCAAATTGCCCAGTATGATGCATGTGTAATCTAGACAGTGTTTTATATTTAAATAAATGTTAAGATCTACATGAATGCAAAGACAGGACACTGTAGCTGTAAAATGGATCATTATGATATCATCATGTTACTAATCCAGCTGCTAATAATAACATGTCTAATAATATACTTGTAGCATCTACACTTTCAGTTTTATGTCTTGTTAAGGCCTTTAAAGTAAAATTTTGTGTATACACTTAAGCACTAGATATGCACACACAAACACAGACTTGTTTTTGTCCCTTTGGGGGACATATTTATTCCCTGAGATATACCTTAATCATAACCACTACACGCCTAAGCCCAATCCTTTCCTAAACTTAACAAAAATGCAAACATTCAATGGTGTACCTTGTGAGGATCAGCGGTGAGTCCCCATAATTTGACTGTGCAAACTGATTTTTGTCCTCGCCAATGTGATCAATACAAGTTCAGACAGGTTAACACATGTTTGTCACACACAGTGACTCACCAGCTTCTTGACGTTGTCGTCCTCTGGGTCAGAGTTAAGAGGATCCTCGGCACTGGAGTAACCGTCATGCTCCTCTGAGGCATCAAGTGACAAGGAGGCCTTGTTCCAGCCTGAGGGGAAGAGGGAGAACACAGGTGTTTAGTTTACAGCAACATTCAGCTTCAGCTGCTGTCAAACGTGTGCGTGACCTGCAGTCAGAGATCTACAAGTGTGAAAGAGTGAGAGGAAGAACCACAAAGAGCTCCTTTGAACAGCTAATCCCAGCATGACACAATCAGCTCCACAACTACTTCCAAAAAAACTCTAAGACTGGGGAGACAGGCATGCACCTCCATGTTTTAAACTAACTCAACACAAAGGAAAAGTGGCAGGCAGAGATCCCTCCATATCAGTGTGTATTTCTATGATTGTCACTGAGCCTAAAAGGAACGTGGAGATGTGGGGCAGCAAAACAAAAACTGAGAAAGAAGATCTACAAGTGTTTATAGTAGTGAAACAGTGGCCCAACACACAGCCAGCGTGAGCCGGCTGGTGCCAGTGTACCTCTCCACTTTGTCTGTAAGAGACTAGAGGTGCTGAACCACCTGGCCCTGCTCAGGTGGAGTGGGGGAGGACCTGCATCTGAGGGACAGGAGGCAATAGAAACACAGCTAGTCACCCACCCTGCAGCAGCTACAGCCAATCAAACTCATTGTTAGAGACCAAGGATCTGCTCAGGCATCATGGGTGAACAACTAACCAGACAGGGAGGAGTATACAGTTATTGTTGAACAAACTAAATACCTTTGAAGCCGAATGGCGTGGGATCGCTCTGGCGTTTCGTCTTGTGATCAGGGCTTGGGGGGGATCCTACCATCGAGCAAGAAAAAGGAGGGACAAGGATGGTCGTTGAGGCAAGAAAGAAATCATGACCAAAATACTGACATTCAAAAGGCAAATTTCAATGAGAAAAGGACAAAGGTGACAAAGGTCACATGGTAAACAGCAAATTTTCAGCTCTGACTAAAATGACACAGACGCAGGGTGAATAATAGCTGGATCAGAAAGGTTGAGGAAAGACAACTAACACAGAGGTAGAAAACTAATTAGTTTCACAAACAACCTGCAAAATGCAGCTCGATGTTGTGATGCGTTTTGAAGGGAAGAGGCTACCATAAAAGAGTGTATCAGCAACACAGGCCTTTTTCAGAGAAGACATTTTGACATGTCACAGTAGGAAAAGCCCGGGTGCAAATAATAAAATTAATGATGGCTGAAGGTGCTGGTATTGTGTATGCTGGCACACCGTCACACTGTCATGTCTTACTGGGATACTTGAATAGAACAGAGCCAGCGTTAATGTTATTAGTAACTCCTGTGCTTTTCCTACTATGAAAAGTCAGAGTTGTGAAAAGGGCATTGTGCTGGACTGAATAAAACCGGGGTCTAGAGCTGTGTGATACCTGGTGACGGGAGGATCATCATGGGTAATGTAAAACTTTTATCATCAGTAGCTGAGGGCTCTGTTGAGGGAAGCATGCAGTATTTGACCTACTGACCAAACGTCTTATTAAATATATTACTTCTTTATTTATTTTGTCCTTCAGAGACGTAAGCCGAGGAATAGTCCAACATTTAGTGAATATGCTTATTCGCGTAACCTACTTGCCGGAAGTTAGATGAGAAGGTTGATACCACTCTTATGTCTGTACAGTAAAAATTAAGCTACCGCCAGCAGCCGGTTAGCTTAGCTTAGCATAAAGACTGGAAACAGGGGGAAACAGCTAGCCTGGCTTTGTCTGAAGGTAACGAAATCCGCCTACCAGCACCGCTAAAGCTCATTAGCTAACACGTTATATCTGGTTTGTTTAATCCGTACAAAAACCGAAGTGTAAAAACTACAAATTGTTGTTTACATACAGACATGAGAGTGTCTAACTTTACATCCAACTCTCGGCAAGAAAGCAAATAAGCGTTTCCAAAATGTCTCCTTTAAAAGACTCAACAAAATTCTTTGACTTCGACTAAATGAAAATACACTTTTTCATTTCACAAACACAAAAGATGATGTGATATGTTGGATGTGAAATTGACAGTGGCCTGCAGTTACCTTTCTGAGCTTTGAGGTTACTGAAGCCCTGTAAAGTAAAGCGCTTTTTAGCCACAGCAGCTCTGTCTGAGGTAGGGCTTGTCACAGCCTCATCTGACCCGGAGGAAAAGCAAGAAGACGGGACAGACAAAAAAAGGAAGGAAGGAAGAAGGTGAGTTAAGTGTGTAGGGAGAAAGGGAGTAAAGACGGCAGAAGTTATATTCAGTGGAAAAGACAGAAGATAAGACAGACATGGGTTAATCACAAAGAGGTACACCAAGTGGGGTTTGTACAAAACATGCACTACAAATGCTAAAGGCAGATTTGTTAAAAAAAAAAATCATCTGTCTAACTGGATGTCTCTCTGCCTACTCACCTTTTCCTGTGGGCTTTGGTGAAGAAGAGGAGTTGGCATCAGGGCTGCAGGGCTCAGCTTTCTTCTCCTCTCCCCTTTTAAAGCTCTTCTGACCGGACTTGAATGGACTGTGGGTGGACAAAAGTGGAGCATAAGAATCGTGTTCCCGATTATCCACAGATTAATCTGAAAAGGCTGCCACAAATCAAACTGTTCATTTAAAGTGTGAGAGAGAATAGATGAGGTGGGGAATACAGACTTACCTGAGACTCACTGATCCGCTGGGCACAGGAGGGAACTGGAAAACCTGGTCTGGTGCCCTCTGCTGGCTGGCTTTTGAAACACAGAGAGGGAGAACGACCACTTCAAAACACCCATGTTGGAACATTTGCAAAGATTTTTCTTATCTAATCATTACTGATAAAATACTAGTGTTTCAGTTTCTGGTTAAACGTGGATATTAGTGTGAACATTAGATTTAGAAATGGGTTTTAGAGTACATCCTCTGTCTGTACCTCTGCACGCTTCCAGCTGGGTTGTCAGAACCTTCCTGATCTCATTTACCCAAGTGGTTTTCACTTCAGCCGTTGGCGCCTGAAATGGAGACAGTTAAACAAATATTAAAAGGCTCAGTGTAAACTGCATAATGCTTACCACTGTTACCTGGAGGCAGACATCCATACAGTATGTACGCCCATTGTTCAAATACAACACATTGTAGTTTATGGATAAACCCTGTCGTTATTTAGTACTTTTCTTATTGTCAACAAATTCCATAAAAGACCAAAAAAACAACAATGTGTTAGTCTGTGACTCAATACTTTCCAACTTCCCTACACTGTCAGCGCCAAGCACATTCATTTCTACTGAAGATGTAAATTAAAAATGGGTCATAAATATATAGTTTTGAAAGCTAGAAAACATTACTAAAATAACAGTAAATTTTGAATTTGATGGTGAGAATTTACAGCACCAGGACGCGCAGTAGATGAGGGATTGACTGAGCTCTATTGCACAGAGGAAACAAAGACAATACTTATTAGTCGGATGATTTTGGTCATTTCATGGGATTTGTTGACAATTAGAAAAAATGTAGAATATCACCCGACTATATATTGTGGTGTGTTAACGTACCTGAACAATATAGACCTCTTCTCTGGAGTTGCACCAGATTTCAAACTTCTTGTTGTCCCCCTTTGCATTCTCAGTAATGCCAACAGCACTCATCTGTTAAAAAAAAGATAGCAAGATAAAATTATAAAACATTTTATAAATAGAAATAGATGGCAGTATAAGAGACAACTATAGAAGTGCTCACATTCAGAGACTGTTTGAAGCTGTATGAGGGAGCTTTCTCGTAGCCTTCCCCGTTCTCCTCCCTCCTCTTGCAGAAGAGCAGGGCCTTCTCGTGGAGGAAGAGGTGCCTCTGCATGGGCTTGAAACGGGCCAGATCCTTAACCTTGGCATGACCTTTCTTGTGCTCTGTCCACACGCTGAATGACCCCTGCATCAGCAGCTTACCCAGCTCACTCAGATTACCCTGAGAAAAGGAGAGAGTTGCTGTAAGATAGAGCCGATCGACCGCATACTGCATATGTTCTAAAATACTGTACAGAGGCCATAATTTGATATTTAAACAACTCAATCTCTGCTCCGTTTAATGTATCTGTTTTCTGTCTAGTCTGTGTTCTGTGCTATGTGCCAGTGTCCATCTGTATTCTGAATAATGGGTCCGTATTTCCATGGAAACAGCTGCCCCAAGTACATGTGTCCCTCCTAATAAAATATTAAGGACTGTCTATCTCATTTTGACACAGAACCTAACACAAAGTCTAATTTGTTGAACAAAGTGACAGTGAAAAACAAAATGAGTCACAGCCTTCTGGACCTACACGTCTCAGTCTGTTTAAACCTATACAGCAGATAATGGCTGCAACTAATGATTATTTTCATTATCGATTAATCTGCCACTTATTTTCTCGATTAATCCATTAAATCATTTTATCTTTAAAATGTTAGAAAATAGTGAAAATGCTGGATATAATTTACCACAGCCCGAGGTTACTTATTCAAATGTCTTGTTTTGTCTGAGCAGCAGACTAAAAATCCAAAGCTATGCAGTTTACTATCATGTGCGACAAAGAAAAGCACCAAATTATCACATTTAAGAGGCTGGAGGCAGCAAACGTTTGGCTTTTTGGCTTAAAAAATGTCAAAAATGATTATTAGATCATCAAAATAGTTGGCAATCAATTTTCTGCCGATCAACTAATCGTTGCAGCTCTACAGCAGATTTAATGTTGAAATCACATCTCTCTTATCAACCCAAGTCCACAAATACGGGCAATGATTTGCCAAAAGGTAACAAATTGATAGAAGAAAGATGATATCAGATACTCTTTCAGTTTAATGTGATCACAAAGTGAAATTCTGAATTCAACACTCAAAAATCATGTAACGTAATAAAGAAATGCACACAATTCTGTTCAAACAAACAAACCTTTATGTATCCCCCCTTCTTTGCTGGTATTTAAATGACTGAGACAACCATGCAAGCGATCCGACGTGTTTGGTGCTATCCCAGGACATCACACTTCACCACAGAACAGTGTGACTTTTGCACAACGTCATATTCAAACATTGTGACCAATATAAAGCATCTGTTCTGTGATTGATAAGCCTGCGTTCTGTTTAACGTCTCACCTCATATCCTGTAATGGCGATGAGGTGCATGGAGTCATTGACAGCCTTGAGGATGCCTAAGATGGAGGTCAGTGCCTCCTGCAGGTCATCGGCCCCCTCACAGCTCTTACTGTACTTCAGCATCTCCTGTAGTGAGACACACAATAAGCATGCAGCTCATAGTAATGACTGAAGAACAGAAATCCCACTAAGAAGAAAGCTGAACGGTCCAGTTGATTTGTGACCAACAGATGGTATCATACCTTCAGCAGCAGCTGATATTTGGTAATCCTCTGAACAGGCTTCAGCAGATACGAATCTAAGCCAAGTTTATGCTCCAGCTTTTTCTGACACTCCTGATGGAAATTAAAAAAAGAAAAGAATTGTGTCAAATAAAACACAGTAAAGAATATTTACTTGAAGTGAACTTGAAGGTGCTGACTGTCTGTTCACCTGGAAGAAGGCGCAGTCTGAGCACTGCCTCCAAAGGCTTTCAGAGCGAGGCTTGTTGTGACAGTACTTCTCATAGATCTGCAGGTCTGTCATCTAGAGGAAGGCAGTGAAAACATTTCTATTCAAGAAACCTCTGTGCTGAAAATGTCATTAAAAAAATCTCATAATTCATTCACTCACCCTCTGTAGAAAACACCTTCCAACCAACTCTGGGCAGTCGGTGTACTGCTCCAACTCCCTCAGAAACGTCCTGGAAACAACAGAATTGAATAAAATGTTGATTAGCTTTGATGGCTGACAACATGCCAAGCCACAGTGCATTAATATCTCCAATGACAGGCAGATGGCGCTGCTTCACCTCTTGTGGAAGTGGTAGATTTCTGGCATGTTGCCAAACAGAACCTCCTTTTTGTTCTGCAGAGGAGCAGGGATGAGGTGAACCACTGCAGGATTATCCATCTCAGAGGCATATCCCTGTAACACACAAAAACAGCAACACATGAAATTCTGGGCACAAGTAAAAGACAGAGAAAAAAATAAACATTTCTTTTGGAGTGAATAAACACCTGTAATACACAGAGCAGCTCCTCCACGTAGGCTCTCTCAGTTTCCAGCAGCTCGTTCATAACGTGCCTGCAGACAGAGAGAGAACAGAGAGGGAAAAATAGGGATTCAAATGAAGGATTTGGTGCAGGCACACTCGGAAAAGATAGATGCACAGCTCCGTAGATAATGAGATAGCCGTTTTCACACAGTCCATCTGCTGTGTAATTTGATTACACATGAAAGAGCGACGGCTGATCCCTCACCTCCTGAGCACCGCCAGGTTCTCCTCCTCCTCTGACAGAGAGGCATGTCTGCTGTTACTGTCGCCGTTCTGCAGTTGGCCATTTCCCTGGGTAAAGCAAAACCACATCGGACCACCGTGATAAGAGACAGACAATCGAAACTTTAGAGAATACCGTAGGCACAAACAGAATCATGTCAATACTCACACTCACTTTCTCACAGTTGTTGCCAGGTTCTGTCTCTGAGCAGTTTTTCTCCTGCTGTGCTCTGTGTGCTGTGGCAGGGCATGAGGGAAAAGAGTCAGAATAGTTTTGGTTGGTCATCAGTCCAACATAACATCTGAGGCA
Organism: Macquaria ambigua; assembly: GCA_008360985.2. Lineage (NCBI taxonomy): Eukaryota > Metazoa > Chordata > Actinopteri > Centrarchiformes > Percichthyidae > Macquaria > Macquaria ambigua. Next base: position 255,800 of record VMKM01000328.1, read on the forward strand.
TCGCATGCTTGGTAACACCAATTTATATGTACATTTTAGCATTTTTGGTTAAATCTCACATATTGTTATTTTATATTAATTGTAAATATCCTAGAATTAGAACATATGAGTGAAAAAGTGAATTAAGAAATAATTGTAACTTTTCGTTTTACTAGAAATTACCTAGATGTAATAGATCGAGACCTTGGTGACTCTAATTAGTGTCCTGTACCAGACAACATAGAGTTTCTTTCTTTTGTTTTTTTATGCTGTTGATTGATGCTGGCACATTTTTACTTTAAATAATTCTGTAAAAACACCTTGAGATTTTGCACAATTTGTTGTGCAAAAAAATACTTTTAAAATGATATGGCGTTAACGGTTTTAATAGTCTCTCTGAAACAGTATATATTAAAATAGTTATAAAGAATATTAAAAAAAAAATACAAATGAACAGTAGATTGTGCAAAATTAAATATAGCCCTTGTTTCACCAGGGCTTTATTGTGCTGATAGAGAACTATTTAATCAAGATTTCACAACTTATGCTAATCACATCTCATTTTCATGTTGTAGCTACAAATTCCGAGACATTAAAAGTACTTCTGCTGACTTTTTAACAGATCTCGATAGATTTTAGCATGTGGGATAAATTTACAAGAAAAGTGTGAAAAAAGTACCACTTATTAGGTTTAGGTCTTGATGATTAGACATTAATATATATCATGTTGCCTCTTACATTATCTGAAAATGCAAAAAGTGCCCTAAGGAAAGCCGAATATGTAAAGAATTTCATGATATATTTCATGTCTCGTAAGAGGATTGCCTAGTGACATTTTTTTTTTACTTTTCGCAGGAGTTTATCTTCTCAGGGTTATTTGTGTCTACAATGGAAGTTTCTAAAATGCAGCTTTCAATAATGTTTGACAGGCAAGGTACAGTGTAAGCCATATGCAAGATCCATATTATCCAACCACTCCATCAAGTGTAAATGTAGAATCTGATCATGTGTGTTTATGGGCCATACATAATGTGAATAGCATCAGGGTGGTGCAAAGAATGAAGAGCATAAAAGCATCTAAAGACGTCTGAAGAGGCTCTGCATTGTGTGGAATAAGTGGTCGAGGTGCGGATGTGTGGAGACTGACCAGGCGAGCTGAGCGGGGATTTGATGAAGGCTTCAGGTCTGGGGGCTACTGGCTGCACCGGCCTGGTCTGTTTGGCTGCTAGCTTCTTCAGGCTGACCCTCCTCTTGTCAAACATCTCCTGCATGGATGCCTGCTTCTGGAAAACCTTCTCCACTTGGTCCTGATACACAGAAGTTATCAGAGGAGTGTCAATACCCGACATGTACTCTAATACCTGATGCTTATTAATAAGTAATTTTTCTGTAACCATATCAATTAAAATGATATAACACATTTAATGTGTTATATTTTCTTTTAATTTTGAGACATTATGATGATTACTATTAACAAGCTCGGCCATTGCTGAGAATATTGGCAGCTTTTACATCTGACACCGTGTGCCACATTTTTGGGATATCTTTACAGCATAAAAAAACCATCTTGGTTGCTTTTTGTCCTGCACAAATAAGTTTTAGAGAGTTTCTCATAATGTCATCTAATCAAAAAACTTAAAGAACAGCGCAAAACGACTTCCACAACATGTTTATCCTCGACATAACATCTTCTTTGTGAAACAGAACAGCGTTTTATAATTATACCCCCTATGTGAGACAGATCTGAATCTGGGCATTGGCCACATTTGTTTTCAACAATTGCACCAAATTGTCACAATCCATTTGACAATGGCAGAGTGATGTTTAAAAGTGCAACACATTTATTCTTTGGTTGGTCGTCTTACCCTGAACTGCTGGTTGAGCACTGCCTCATATTCGCTCCAGATGGTACTGAGGTCTGTGAGTTGGTTCTGGTCTGCGTTATCCAGGTAACGCTCCAGCTCCTGCAGGGCTAACTCCGCCCCCTCATGTGATTGACACTTGTCTACTGGCTGAGACGCTAGCAGGTATATACCATCATCAACCCATTTAGAAGCCTGAGGAGGACAGCGGAAGAGGAAGAATCAGTAAAAAACAAACAAGACAAGGCAACTCCACTGGGAGTGTGTGGGTGTGTTGTCCTCTTACCCTCTCCAAACAGTGGTGCAGCTCCATGGCTTTGAGGAGGTGGTCCTTCTTGGCCCTCAGGTTGCTGCTCACATTCTCACTGATTGCTCTGAGCTCGCTGCATTTGGGCTGAATGGAGTCCTCGGCATAGTGGGAGTTCTGGATCAGTTCATCACCCTCACGGGCCAACGACAAGGCTCGGTCCAGCACCTCCTGTGGACCAGTGACAGTTATTACCTCCACCAGTTTTTTCACAAGTCTTCCTTCAAACTATTATTCATTTTCACCAAAGCGTTCATATCTGGATGTGCCTGAATTCTAAAGCCTGTTTGTAGCCATAACCATTATTTGACATAAACTGCCATAACTATTGAATGCACTGTCCAGCTGGAACCAAAATATAAGGAAATATGCACCTGTCAACTCCGAGAGATCCTGCAAAACTGTATGGCATTGAGCCCATAGGTGGCGCTATACAGCAACATGATACATTTAAATAGTCATACTGTAGTGGTTATGTGACTTTTTGCATAATTTGTATTTGTACAAAATATAAGTAATACCCCAAAATCATGGCCACTATTGGCCAATCAACTTGACTGAAATGTGTATTTTGATGCAGATCTAGATCCAAATTATGAATATTAAATATGAATATTAAATTTAAATATTAAATATGATTGTGCAGCCTTGGCAGAGTGATACACTCTCTGAGTGCTTTCTTGTTTTTAATGAAACTATGCTCTGTCAGACCTTTTTCAAGAAAGTACTATGTAGATACAGTACTTTCATTTGTATCATGAATGTGATTACAATAATCACATTATTTTGTAATACTGACTGGCTCACTGCAGTCTGTTTTATCCCACTTATTGCACAACATCACCAAACATGCTAAATGTAAAGTGATATTATTACAAGCTACATTCTTATTAATTTCTCAGGCTCCTGCTGAAAAAAAGTCTACCAGGACTGTCAGCATTATTGGAGTCATAAGATTAGCTGTAAAACAGCACTCGATTACTGTATATAACAGTGACTTGTTAATTAGAAACAGTCAGAAATGAGAATACAACCAAACCCACATTATAATGATTATTATTCGTCTACTCATGCCATGGTTAGACAAAGCTTTAATTGTGAGGGGATGGGTATCACTTACACAGACTCTCTCCTCATAGGTGGTGAGTTCACAGAAGATATGGTCAGCGTGGGCTGGGCTGATCCCCACCTCAGAGAAGGTTGCAAGTTTCTCAGACACCTGATCCAGCAGAGCCCTCACCTGCAGCAGAAATACCACAGTCGGGTTTTCAAGTTTAAAAGGGATTTTTAAAAAGGGATCATGTGGACTCTATCTATCTATCATGGACGATTTCACGTTAGCCGACAGGCTCCAGCTCACCTCTTTGTAGTTGTGCTCAAAGTGGCGCAGTTGGAGACACTGCTCCAGTTTGGTCTGATGCCTCACCCAGAACTCATCGAAAGCCCTTTCTGTCTCGTCCAGCTGAGACAGCAGTCTGAAAGAGGAGCAGAGAAAGAGATGGAGATGGATGGTTAAAAAACAGGCAATTAAGGAGACCAAAAGCAGTGGGGGGGGGGAAACGAACAGAGTACAAAATGCAGTGGGGGTGCTGACTGAGGTATTTGACTATTTCTTTCTGTGTTTGCATGTGTGCATGTTATGTAGAGCTAATGCCTGTTGACATGGGAATCAGTGCCCTCAGTGTTGCTTAAAATACTGACTGACCTCAAAGCAGACTGTTTTGCCAGCTATACTGAGCTGAGACAACCATGAACAAATCACCTGCCATCAACAACAAAAAAACAAAAAGAAAAGTCTAATGGTTTTAATCTTTGTTACATGGATCAATCAGAGTACATTAAGAGGCTGTGAAATGCAATAAACAAAAATGGTGGCTCTATATCTTTAGTCCAGCACAGATACTCAGCTTACTTTGAAATCAATACAGTGTGTATCTTAAATGTCTAATTATGTTGTGTAATGGTTAGAGGTAGAGGAGACATATTAATCAGTTTGTTTAAATTGTTTAAATATGAAAAATAATAATGGCAAATACCCATCACAAATAAAAAAAAAAGTCCTAACCTATGTTGAAAATAAAAAAGATGTTACATTTTTATATGTGAGGGAGATAAGTAACCAACTATTCACATTGAGAAACTGAAAATGTTTGGTACATTTTCTTAATAAATGGTTTAAATGATAATCAATTAACAGGATAAATTCTGACTATTTTCTTTCAACTCTCTGTTTTAATAATTCACTCATCTCTTAAGCATATAATAATAAAAAAAGCATGCTTTGTATTCAGTTTCTGAATAGTGACACAGTGCCACTACAAGTAGTTTTGACACCTTATTAATTCAGTGTCAACAGTTACCCAAATAATGTGTTATTGTAACCATCATCATTTTTAGATATATGCTAATGTAAAATGTTTGGAACCTGGGCTTTTTGTGAGAAATGACAAAACCAGATGTGTTAAACATCTGATACATTATCACTTCCATCTGTCTGGTTCCTTTATGTTAATCAGCCTTCATTTTTTCTTCTAGAGAATTAGAAGACAAGTCTGTTTTTTTAGTCGCCATCCTGCAGCTACATCAGCTCTTCTAACCTTTGCACTGTAGCCATGTTCTCCAGTTCATCCTGGTTCATGTTGTGGTCGGGGTCTCGCACTACAGGCTCGTTGATGCTCTCCAGCAGCCTGCTGCCCTGACCCAGAGCCACCAGCAGATCCTCCTACAGACACACACAGACAGACGTAGTGATATAATCCAAATACATAACTAATGTACTGTATACAGAGATATACTGAGAAATAATGTATGTGTATGTTAATGGTGTTACCTTCATTTTCTCTTTCTTGTTAGTGTGTGTGCTCAGCAGGATGGTTGTGGCCTGGATTTCATTGGGGAGTTCAGTTTCAGCCAGCTCCGTCCCAAACGACTGCAGGGTCTGTGCTGTTTTCTTTACCATCAATGCAAAGCCTTCAATAGCCTGATGCATACAAGACACAACAAAGATAGTCAGTGTGCATGCTCATGGTGAGAATTTGCATTGGCTTCATTTTTTAGACTCAGGTGATGCTGATACAGTACACTGTGTAGTATTTTATTACAGTAGTTTTTATTGCTGTTGGGCTTTTCTGGATTTTACTAAACTAAACACTTAATGGAGGGTTTCATCTTAAAGTAGTGGCAATGTTTTGATGATGTCATTACCATTTATTAACTTTCATTACACTACGTTGACATACATGCAAGACACAGCCAGCTAATGGTAGCTTGAGCATCTCAAATTAAACTTATAAATCTCTCTCCCTCCTGTTTATTCTTATTTGTCTTGCCTTTTACATGTACTTATTTCACTGTATATATTCATTTATCTTACTCATAAAGTGCCTTGTAATGGCGGTGTAGGACAGTGTTATGTTGTCCATGCTGAGGACTAAGGTGGTGGATACAGTGTACGTACAGTGCGGTGAGAGATCCACTTCTCATGGCAGTACTCCTGCGCTCCCCCGAGTTCCTGGGTCAGCTGACTGCGGTCGATGTAGGAGTGCAGCTCAGTTATTGAGCTCAGCATGATCACCTGAAACAGAAACACATGAAACTATTACATATATATTACTTGATAATAATCATATTAACTAGTATTTTATGTACTATATTATGCATTATATTAAAATCTTCTTTCAGTAAGTTGGATTGGACTAAATTTATGAACCACAGAGGGAAGGACACAGGTCACTGACAGTGTTTCCAGAGGTAAGAGTGACTGTACACGCACCGGCACCTTCATCTTGAAATCATCCTTGTTGAACTTGAAGAGGATGTCCGAGAGTGTGCGCTGCAGGAGGGTGGTGGGCCTCAGAACCAGAACCAGCTGGAGGTTCCCTGGGAAGGAGCCCTGAAAGGAGAGAGTAGATGGAGACGGTCACAGAGAGTCCATTATACCACACATCAGCAGCACATGTTCTGTTCTTTCTGCTGACAACCTGCACCTCCTATATATTATCCCCTCCCTTTGTCTGCTTCCCATGTGAAAACTCTCGCTCAAACACATTCAAGCATGTATGTGGAGTGTGTAGAGTACAAGAGAATGAGAAAGATGTGGGGTATGTAGGGCACCGTCATGTGGCAGGGACATTAATCTTCATGTCCCCGAGATGCTTCTGCATGAATAATGAGTCATACATGTGTGCAGGCCCATTTTCACAGATTTTCTTTACCCACCTGGCATTGTTGAGGCTTAATATGGAATAATATGGAAGGATGCACAGGGGAAAGTTTTCCTTGCTAAAAAAAAAAAAAAACACTCAGCAAAAGCAAAGGTATCCTAACTAAGCAAAAAAATGTTTTGCTTAATCCTCCTCATATTTATCATGCTATGTAGCTACCACACACTCAGCTCAGCCAAAAGAACCAATAAAATGCCAATTAAAATGTCATGATTGACACCCACTGACAGACTAAGTACTGCTGTGAAAGCAGTTGGATGATGGTTGAGGGTGGGAACACTGATCTCCCCTCCTGAGGCAATGCAATTGTTAACGCAACTTTAATTAGCTAATGACCTAAACGGCCGGTTCGCCTGATTGGCTGCCCTTCCCGAGTGAGTTGGGGAATGCTGGTCTAAGCAGAAATGACCATGAATACATCGTTAATAAAAAACACTTGGGATGGGCACTGCTAATGGAATTAATAAATCAATTTAGTGTTTGTGCTTGCTGACCTGCCAAAACCAGGAGGAGCACTGTGAAAATGGTCACTCACCATCTGGAGAAATGAAACTTATCGTGGGACATACAGCTGTTTTTTATAACATGGTAGTAGTAGGTTCTACCACACAACAAAGAGCTATTATATTCAGTGTATTTATGGTTAATGGTTTTGAATATGTGGTGCAGCACACTCAGAAACTGGCTTCCTAAAAGATAAGTCTGGCAAGAGTCGATATTTTCTTTATCGTCAACAAATCCCATGAAAAGATCCAAATTAAAAACTGATCCTAATTGATCCTACTAACAAGTATTTCCTGTGTAGCCAAAGCCTGATATATCTTATTCCTCTGTGCCATATACTGTAGCTCTGTTGTTGTCCAAAAACTATTAAAAACAAACCAAATCTGCAGCTGAAAATACACTCTTTGATTAATTTGAGTATATGAGTAATTTTTGCTAACAGTTCCGAGCTGTTTTAGGAAATTATTTTGCCTTTTTTAAAGCTATATATTCATCTCCAGTAAGAATTAATGGGTTTAGGGACTACGGGCCAAAGACAGGGTAGAGAAGTCAGAAAGCATTGTTGGTTTTGGCCTTCTAATGGGTGACACTACAGAATATCTCCAGCCTTCTCCTTTAAATGTATATTGTAGCTCCTAACCATTCAACCATGCTGCTTGGATCTGTGGTTGCTGGCAGTCATGGTCATGGTCTACTTGTTCTTTGTTCTTTGTCAATGGTGGACTGAGAGATAAACGTACACGCACACACACACACAAAGCCTCAAAGAAGAGCCAGATAAATGACAAGGGAGGAGGGGATGCTTTAGGGACTGACGGTAACTCTGTAGACTTAATTAGGACCAGTCTATAAACACACTTTCTGTCTGTCATCAGATCAGACTCAGCCATGCACGGCAACGGGTAGCTTCCCTTGAAACACACTGACCCACATTCACACAAGCATATGTATACACAAGTGTGCTCATATACACAGACGCACAATAAGACAAAAGGAATCATTTGACAGCGTAAACATTCAATATCCTCGCTTATTCTCTCTCTCTCTCTCACACACAGACACACGTCCTCATACATGTACACACTGACTTAATAACCTTGCTGAGTGAATACATCACAGTATGAACAAGTCTTTACTACAAATATCAGCTTGAAAAGAGCCAGCTTTCATCATCATCCATTTAGCAGACTGGCTGAATCACCCCAAACAGCAGATTATTGCAGGGATGACTGAATGCCCCCTATTACCAGCCTGTCAGCCTGTAAAAGTCCCCCTTGTGGGATTAATAAAGCTTGATTTAATTTGAAATGAGCGATGTGGTCTCCCATGTCTCTTGAGACACCACGCATGGTGATATTCATCTCTCATTTCATCTTTTCGTATATCCTTCTCTGTGTTGTTACTTAGCTGTCTTCAGCGTTAATGAGAGACCTGCGAGCATCTGTCCAACCCAAAACAGTGCTATTTTATGTAGAACATTTGAAGAAAATGGTCATACTCAATTACTTTAATATTTTATATGTCTTAAAAATGCGAACGATCTTCTGTTTCCTGTATATCAACAGCTAAAAACATTTCTGTACTACACTGGTAGGGAATAAATAAGCTGAACGTTGATATGAATGAAGCTGGTAAAGCTGTTAAAATCTGACACATAATATTAGAGCATGAATCATGGTGCTAGTCAACTGCCCATTGTTTTAGCCCAAAAGAGCAATATGCTGAGAGATTGTGTGATGGGTGCGATTCTCCCCCACGCACACGTGCTTCATCACCTCCCTACAGAAAACATGAAACACAGATGAACAGATAGGCATTTGGGTTCCCAGAAGAGAAGACTGGAGCAACTGAAATGAGCGGAAAAGAGAAGAACCCTGACTACTTCTGATGATTGACCACTGCATTCCCTTTATTCAGCAACATAAATGACAGGACTAGTGTTCTCTGTCTCAAAAAAAGGTGTGATTAGCCATTAAGTAGCAATGAAAGAGGTGTTAGGAAAATAAATGATGTGCTAAAAAGAAGGGAGACAGTTTATACAACCGTTTCCCTTCCTGCAGGAGCACGCAGCAACTGATTACAGCCCACAAAAATAAAAAAATATGACTCAAACTAAGTAGGCTGCACCTCCTGATATACAGCATGGGAGTCCTTAAACCAGGCTGAATATTAGTTACCTATTAATTAAGCAGACTCAGTATCTTAATTCTATTCTGACCTTTTGTGATGTGTAAATACATTTGTTGTTTCTCAATAGTAAATAACATGATGCAAAGATGATATGTGAGACATTTAAATGAATGAGTGAACAAAAGAAACATCACCTCCTTCTGTCTTTTTTTTTTTGGCATGTGACTGTTTATTTGTCCCTGTAGCTATGGAAACACATGGCAGGCTGTGATGGTGATGGGAGAGAGTTCAAGGATGGGGTTGGCTCATATCAACCCCCCAGGGTGGTAGTGATATTAAAGGTGGAGCTGTGAGAGCGAGATGGGGACGCTCCAACACCTCTCTCTGTCCTGTCCCCTGTCCCCCCCCCGTGGGTGTAGATGCAAGGCCAGTACCTTTCAAAACAAGATCCTCTCATTTCAACAGTTGATTAAAAGGGCTGTTTCTCTCACACACAAAGACATTAACAACACAGACCATGCAGACAGAAAGTAAGCGCATGGTCACATGTACATACACAAAGACCAACTTACTGCGATACGAAGGAGGGTCCCCTTGACGGCCGCCCATCGGTCTTGTCGGCGATCAATGACCAGGATGAAACCCACGTCTGTCGAAGACAAACTGGAACACACAGAGGCAACATGTTCAACACAAATTAACCAGTGGTCTATTATACCCAGTTATATGGTTTAGGGGTGAGCAGAGCTTGATTTAACAGCACAGTGAATGGTGAGAGCAGATCACATCAACTTTTACCTCACACTGACAAAAAATATAAAATTACACACTGCAGCAAAGTCTGGAGGGCCACAGACAGGAGTTCTCAGAAAACGCAGGAGCTCAAAGAGGAAAAAACACAAAAACATACATGTAGTTTTCCTTAGCTGCGTTCCCAGTGAGACAGTAGAGAACCTAAGTGCTTGATCACAGCTCGTTGTTTTGTTACACTGCTCTTTATCTTCTTAGACAGCTGGTGCAGTCCATGAAAGGAGATGCTGTGAAGCACCTCCAGATTTCTTGGCCATCAGCCTCAAACCCCCGAGTTCTCTCCCCGTGCTCCTCCCCTTCCACTGCTGTCCTCTCTGGTCCCAGGAGAGAGGAGGGCTATATGGTTTACACACCACCAACAATCAATGACAACCGCATGTGCAGCTCACCAGCAGACTCCCATATGAATACTTGGAAACATGATGCAACTGAATAGGTGCACATGAGCACCTCAGCAGAACCTTTCATGCAGAAATATCCCAGTAATCCTCAAGTATTTGCTTTCATGTCCACCATTCTGCAACTTGTAACTGCACAAACAGGGTGGCAGCAGATTAAAAGAGCAGTCCTTGGGACAATAAAGGCAAAATAAAAACACAGGTAGGAGGTAGATCCAAGTCTGCTGAAAAAGAGGGACCCAAATGCTTCAGACCATCACAGCATCCAGCCTGGCCCCCCTGCACGGCATCTATCAGCCATCCAATGAGACACTGGGAGCTGCTGAGACACGAGCCTATCGCAGGATGGCTGCAGAGTGATGAGCAGCTCTAGTAGCCAGTCAGCAGATCTTTACAGATGTGGGGGAGGGGACAAGCTCAAAGAGGATGCCACTGTACGCATGAGGGCTTCATTTATCAGGGAAGACACTGAATGTTTATCCACGTCTGCCTCTCTACTTTCTCTCACTGTAATGTTAACATTCATAGCGGCACTTTGCATCCTTTTTTTCTGCACTTTCCCTCCCCTTTCATCTTTTTTCTATTCTCTTCCTCCATCATCCCCACTTCTCGGCTCTGCGCTCAATCATCTACACAGACTCTCACAGCCACTCGGGTTTTCAAAGCACAAACTGCTTTACATCTCAGCCACAGAGGAGGAGGAGGAGGAGGAGGAGGAGGAGGAGGAGGAGGAGGAGAGCGGAAGAGTGGGACAAGAGCTTTTTTTCTTTTTGCCTCTAAGACATTTATGGCCGCTGAGATGAGAGGATGGTTTATGGTGAACATACAACACCTGAGGCTGAAACAAGAGAATCAGAAGAACACGATTAAATGGCCCTCTGCTGCCGCTGCTAAAAGACAACGACCCAAACTGTGTGTTAAGTGCGTCAAATGACACTTGCTTGTGTCCCATCTGACGGCACATTTACACTGATGTTTTCAAAATGTCATTGTTGATTAAGTGCACTTTACCCTATAAATAAAAAAAAAATACATCATATGTGGATTCAGATTTTGGATCAATTCTGTATTTATATTAAAAAATAAACAACAATTTAGAATTTTGGTTCTAAAAAGGAAGGTTATGTTGTCCATGACACATGGACGTTGTAAATCATATAATGTTTTGTATAGTTATCATGTTGTACTGTAAACAGACAAAGTCTTACAAATAAACGGTTTAGTTTAAATATTCATAGAAATTGCCCTGTGATGTTGCTGCTGCACATGCATGAGTGTCCTAATAGTAATTGGATTTCTCAAGTGTTTGAGCTGTGAGTTGTGAAAAAGCTCTGCCTAATGGCAATGCAGTGATGAGGGAAATTTGCTGCATGAATGCATATGCAGACCTAGCAGCACACACACACACACACACACTGCTACACCCTCCCCTTCTTCGGTCGTCCCGAACAGAGCAGAGAAAGTGACTGCTTGAATATGAGGGCACTGTTTTTTGAATTAAAAACAGATTAAATAGCCATGAGTGCAGAATGTGTTTCAATTCTGGGATAATATCTTAGTGTCAACTGTATCTCTTTAACATAAAACCAATCCGCAAAACTAGATGGGAACGTGGTCTGACAAAGGACATAGCTATTCATTCATTTACCACTAGTTTGTTTATAGATGCAAAGCCTAAATAAATGAACCAGAAAACCATGTGATAAGACTGAAATCAATTCACTACTTAACACATTAAAGCAGTCAGCCTTGGCTTTAATAAAAATATTTACAGTTAAATAATATATAATATGATAACAAGCATACACACATATGGTATGATAGAACATTAGAAATTATGTCTGCCATTAATATTGATCCAAAGGTATTTGTTTCAAACTAGCAGCAGCTGTTGAAGGTCATAATGAACAGTTGTAGGACATCTACCCCTGGCTGTGAACTGTGAGTGCCCCGTAGGGGGTGTCGGTCCCTCAGGTAGCTCGAACCATCTGCCTCTTTATTCACAACAGCTTGAGGCGCAACGCTATCTCACCCCTGTGGATGACCCTCCTTCAGATGACTGGCAACCTCAACAGTCAGATCCATGAAGGAGGTGAATTTAGACACTCTAAATGGATGCAAACTGTATCTGCCTGTTAAGATGGTTTTCAGCTTGGATTTGGAAAAAAGCATCCTCATTGAACAGTAATACAGTTTACATAAGAACATTTTGAAAAGTTAAATCTTGATTGAAATAAAAAATATGTCTTGGTCATACTGAAATAGGCTGGACATTTGATAATACCGTTTGTAATAATTATTGATTGAACAAATTAAAGCTTCAGTATATTAGTTTAAAAGTAGGTGACATGAAAAAAGACTGACAAATTATTTAAAGGCCTACAAACACAAAGACTTCTAACAGATACATGTCTGTGTGAACAGATGCTCATGTGAATTCATCACACACACACACACACACTCACTTTAGTACACAGCTCTGCTCAGCTGTCTGTATGCATTATTTAGATTCAAACAGTCAGATTTCTATTTTTACGCACTTTTCCAGTCCAGGAATGATGAAGGAAGGGCGGGACAGCGAGGGGGAGAGCTAAATCAAGAAACTGCAAGACTAAATTGTGAGGAAAACAACAAAGAAACAATTTAAAATGTACAGAACAATGGGACAGGAGATGGTTTTCTGGAGGAATAGTTGGATAAAGGGGTGGTTTTGTACATTTCCCCTCCCCCCTTGTCTCATTTGCTCTATCCATGTGTACACAGACAATCTGCAGAAGACTGATAAAGACCCTGGATTATTAATTGGCTATCTAATTAATAAAGGAATCACAAAAGATATCTATGCAATACACTGACTGTCTCATCCACTGCACAAATCCTCTGCAGCAATAAAATCTTTATGCAGTGAAACTGTGTTTGAGTATCCACTGCCACCTACTGGCAGACTTCATACACAAAGGAGTGAGGCATCTTTATGAACTAAATCTTCATCTCTATTGCCTCTCTTACTTCACTACATCCATTCACCCATCCATCTTTTTTCAGTTTACTTGACCTGCATGTCAAAAACCCAAGAACATGCGAACTCCACACAGAAAGGCCTCAGTCGGTCGTCTTCAAACCCAGAACCACTCCTGCTTTATCACATGATGTCTGAAATAGTCGTGACAGTGGCTCTCACAGGTTCATCAGCAGGTGAGTGCTGATAAACAAGGGAGGATAGGAAATAAGGTAGAAGAACAAATCAGCAGTGATACAGGAGGTAAGAAAGGATTTGTGTGCGTGTGTGTTTGTATGTATGTATGTGTGACAAGCAGCCAGTGAGGGACTTTACCTGGGCACGCTAGTCAGGTAGGTCAGCACGTTGTGAAACTCTCTGTCTGTGATCTCTCCAAACGCAGGGAATTCTGGGAACACAATGATGGGGCTGCCATTATCTCCTCTACCTCCTGGAAAATAGAGAAAAAGAGGAACATTGATACTTTCCACATGAATATATTAGAATTACGTAAGCTTGCTTTGAGTATATCTCCTTGGAGATGTTGCACATCAGTACAGCACTCAAAATACAGGACAATATAGTATATGAGGAAAGACAAAATCATTTAAACTTATCATAGCTTTCATGCTGTCAGTCTCTGTGTTGGGGGCTCTGTCAATCAACCTGACAAGGAAAATGTCTTTTGATGTATTACAGTTTGGATAAAAGGAAGAGAGCACTGAGAAAATGTGGCCACATGGGGGCACTGATATTAAAGCTGTATCTGTGATGACTGGAGGCTGCACAGAAAGAAATATCCATCATTACAAATGATAGTCTCCTACCCCTCTATTTTAAAACAAAAAACCCCTTGCAAGTGTCAACAGTTTTAAGAATTAATGTTAGAAAATAAACTGGTTTGTACTGAAAAAGTGACACCATCTCATTATCTTACCACGGATTTTGATCTTTAAGCCCCTGGTTTCAAATCTTGAGCATCTCTCTTTAATTCATGACTAAATAAGCAACAATCAAAGATAACGTTTATAAAAACTTCCTTAGCAAATAACACTTTAACACTTAAAAATTCAGCTAATCTGCTTCCTCTGGACTGTGTGGGTGTGGTTTGATCAGATTTGATTGACAGTATGTGATATCGCCTTTTTCAAACAGAGCTCCGCCCACCTCAAACCAGTTAGAAGAGTACAGAGGAAAACACAAGCACAGAAAATCTCTCATGTGAAATAACCAAAACTTTTCCAATGCTGGCAGAAAGCGTGTTCATGTAGGACCCCATCGTTCATAGTAAAATAGCTGATTGAGAAAATATGTTTTGAGGGCCTATAAGAAAATTAATTTTAGACTCAATGGTGGATTACACAACTATTCAAGATGGAATAAAAAGGTGAAATTAAAAAAATGATGAGAGAAAAGGAGGTGAAACATGTTTTCTGCTATGTTTGTACACAATGATTGGTGCTGATGCCAACACATTCAATCTCACCTCTTTCATACACTCACGCACACACACACACTCCCTCACTCCCTGTGTGGAACAGCTGCTCTGTCAGCGCATGTGACTGGAATATCAATCTGTCTGCCTTTTCTTCTCTCATCGCTATAGCAACAGCAAGTGCATGGTCATGGTTTCAGCGTCTGCTTAGATCTTTGTCTGCAAAATGGTTCCAGACTCTGCTGCAGCCACAAGGTCACCTCTGACACACACAGAACGGACAGCTTTTACCAAACTGTAGGAATGGATATAACAGGCGTCACTAACATCTGGCAGTCTCTGCGAAAGACGCCTCAAATGTCGTGAAAAGACTCTTGTGGAGATGAAAACGTGAGGTTTATCACAAACTAGACACGCAGGGGCAGTAAGTGAAATACAGATTAGGAAACAGTAGCAACAAGGCAGTGGGTATCTGCACCAAAACCTGACAAACAATGAAGAGGAAAAGGAGGGAGGTGAGATTTGAATAGCAAATCATAACTGCCAGGAGAAAACAGTCCACATTAACTATGCAAATATCAAGTGGAATAGTTCAAATATAAATGATTCCTCGGATGGCAGAGATGAGGCGATTAGTGGTGTGCTAATGTAGAAATAATCTGACAGACAGCAGATGACGCACATCCCCATACGTCCAAACAGAGAGACAGACAGAGAAAGATATAGAAGTGTCACCTGAAAGAAAGGCAAACTGCTTCTTGAGGTCAGGGGTGATGTCAGCAGCACGGAGGGGACTGCTGTCCAGCTGCATGATCTCATCTGGAGAAAAGAGAGAAATGCAAATATTAGTGACACCAGAGCTGAAGATGGATATTATGGAGGGAGCCTGAAGTCAATTTCTCAGGTCTGTTTGATTAACATGTTTGTTTAATTGCCATGTTAATAAATTAAAATTGGTTTCATCTGGCACTTTCCACGCAGAACCGACTAATATAGGCAATATAAAGAGCTGCTTTGCCATACATACTATAGAGGCAAAATTAAAACTTAAACATACATTTTCCAAGAACTATAACTATGGCAGTAATATTTCCAATATATTAAAGGGGTACTGCACAAATAACGCAGCAGGAAATGGCGCGTTAACGCAGAAAAAGAAAACTACTACACAGATATTTAGTTATTTGTGTCAGAGTTACACATCTTGCACTCACCAGTAGGTGGCCGAAAAAGACGTGTTAACACGACAGAAAATAACGCTTTAACGTGACAGAAAATGACATGTTAATGTGACAGAAAATGACGTGTTAACGGGTAGAGTTCAGTCGTGTTCATTTAACATTTTGTTTACAGTAATACTACACATAAATATTTAGTTCTTTGTTTCAGGGTTACACATCTTGTACTCACCAGTAGGTGGTGGAAAATGACGCGTTAATAGGACAGAAAATGACACGATAACGCGACAGAAAGTGGCGCGTTTAGACAACTTTAAAATGTGTGTTAACATGCACGTTGTTGCACATTGGCATTTCATGGGTTGAAAATGGCTCAACACGCCATCTACTGTTATTACTTCTCTTTGCATTTTTTACATTTGCTGGGAGAGACGGTTCTAGCAGAATCTGAGGGTGGAGTTACACTTTAAGGTTAGTGGTGATCACTGGACCACTGGAGACTTGCTGTTAGATCCTTCGCTCCACCTTCAACAGCTCTCCATCCCCCATGGACCCCATTCAGAAGGATTAAAATAATCAGATTTAAGGTTTATTACCCCAGTAGGAGATGGAGATTCAAACTGGAGGTTGGGCAGCAGATACTCATAAGGCATGGGGGAGGGGGGGCATTAGTAGTCTAGCCAGTGACTTTTTGGGCAGGTGACAGACTGTATATACCTTTGTATATGATCAAAATATCATTACATGTTGTTACATTGTTACAGTAATGTGAAAACAGTATATTTCCATTGTGGTCTAAGTGGTGAGACAAAGCACACAGAGATATTTACTCTGACAAAATGAAAGTGGAAAAGAAGTAGGTTACACTGAGAAACAACTCTTGTATTAAACATACACAGTCTCCCTACAATATACCTTTTCACTATTGCTTATTAAATTAAAACTGGCCACGGATCAACTTGAAACTGAGCTTTGCAACAAAGGGCAAAACAGATCAATACAGGAAAATTGGCAGAAGTACTGTACAATGCTTTGCTACAAGATTATAATGCAACTGCTTTGCTGTGTCTCTCAAACAGTCTCCATGTTTACATAAGCTAAAAAAGAAAAAAGAAAAAAAGGTACACATCCTATTATTTTACATTTTACAAAGAGAATACAATTTAAGATTGACTTTATGGTCTGCTGTTGTGAAAATGTGTTTACATCTGTGGCATCTAAATCGGTTATTCATCCTTAAAGCATAAAATAAACATTCAAATCACTCAGTAGATTCATGCTGCCACCCCCAAAATAAATAAACACAACACATACATCATCCCCCTTCTTCTTATATCCCAGAAGAAAACAACATCTATGAATTTTGTGCTGTTTCATGAGCTTCATGTCTCATTGAACTAAACAGCCGTCTGTTATCAGTTTTAAACAAAGACGTCATAGCAAGAGGCCTGAGGGAAATAAAAGTAATCAGGGGCGCTGCCGTCAGATGCTGCTGTGCGAAGCTACTGTAAAATAAATTAATTTTCAGTATCGATCCTTGGGGCATTTTGCTATGCAAACATTTGTGTTAAGATGCCTCCTATCACGGCAACTCAACAGTACTGGTGAATATCAGAACTTGAAAAACAATTGCTCAGTTACTGGCCACATCTGCCAAGTGGATGTTTAAAGATCCATGCATATTTTATTTCTAGTTCCAGACAAATGGGGCCCTGTAGGCATCTATGTCATTAAAGCTAAGAGACCACATCTCAAGACAGAACTGAGATGAGTCATGAAAAACATGAAGCACTGGCTTCTTCAGCTCCTCATTGCTTCCATTTTCTGTATAAAAGCACTTATAGCCCACCGGGATGCCCAGGGCTAGAGATCTATAGTTCCTCCTCATGCAAAATAATAATTATGTTATCTGAAAAATCCATGAGAACCTCTATAGCATCCACAAAAGTGAATTATGATACAGTACTTCAGTTAAAATAGGCTGCAGGCATGAAAATACAGGTGGAAAATGATGGGGGGGGGGGGGGGGAGAAAAGCCAGGAGATTACTGAAAGGGAGTGTCTCACAGTTAACAGACCCGATCCTGTAAACGTGCTTCCAAACATAGACTGGTAAGTCAAAGTAACAGTGAAGAGCAATGTTGACTTTTCATTTTAGTCTGACTTTGTTTGCTCTGTTGTTGTCCTGAGGCAAATTAGATCGAATCACCACGTCACTGCCACGCTGTCAGGTCAATGTCTTTCTGGATCAAAAATAGTATTTCTTTTAACATTTGTAAAGCCCATAACCATTATTGATTTAAAAAAAAAAAAGATATTACGTTTGTATATAAGTTTAGGGCAAGCACTCACAAATGTTCCCCTTGCATTTAAATGTTTATACCACCATTAGAAATAGTCCCCTTACGTACAGAGACGCTTCTGTCTCCCTCATGCTGAGGAAGGTGGAGCATGAAATATGTAAGAACATTTGTTAGTGCTCACCCTATACTTATGTGAATTCAGTGGACTTTAGCTCGAGATATAATGCAGAATAAAGGTAACAAGTAGATTCTCTCCCTTCTTTTGTTTTGTCTGATTATTGAGTTTGTACTGTCTTGGTAAACAACTCTCCAAAATCAATGGACGATTATACAAAAAACACAGTCCCGAAGAAACAAGGAAATCAATTATACTGACAAGACGTAGATGAATACACAGTCTGTCCCAACAACTTTCCCTGTATGGCACCCTACCTGTCCTGTCACATCTGGCAGAGTATTGACATGATGCTCAAAGCCAGGCCAAAACATGTCCGCCGAGTCTGGCTTCATACTCACTGGAGCTCAGTCCATCTCGGAGTATCACAAAATATCCATCATCGTTATGGATGTCGTTCCCCTCTTTATCCTGTATGTTATCCTGACTATCTGTCACAGCCCTTTTACTTTGAGCCCTCCCCTAACTCCAGTTTAAACAAACCAAGGAGTCTTTCTGTTACTCTTTGTTTGGCAATGAGACCTATCAGATGACTTGGCCTTAGGGTGTGTACTCTCTCTCTCTCTCTCTCTCACACACACACACACACACACACACACACACACACACACACCCAAACTGTTTGGGGACAGGATTCATTCAAGTGTGTCTTCCTGGTGTGGCATTTTCAGTCTCCGGCCTCCTTTAAACCTTTTTCCTCAGAGACCAGCTGGTGCCATGCCTGTTGTGTCAAAACAACATCAATCAAAGGTTTTTAGCTAAGCAGGTGACTTAAAAGGACCATACCAGTGTTTTTGAATGTGTAAGCCCATTGAATACTGTACATTACAAATCTCTTATACTTCACATTGCTGTTGTCCATTTGTTGCCAGCATAACATACGATTTAAGATTGGTTTCCTTCCTACCAGTAAACATTTCAAACACCTTTATGTACGACTTTAAGTAGTATGATAATTATACTAAATTACATTTCATTAATTTGGCAAATGCTTTTGTCCATAGTGACTTGTAATAAGTGCATCTATAGGAACGAGAGCTAAATGTCATCCAAAATTGGATGTGCATCCCTCCCAAACAAACAACAAAAAGGTGTGTTAAGTGGTACGGTAACACAAAATTGTGAGTAGCTACTAAGGAACGAGTGAGGATAGAGGACTCTATAGTAGATAACAATGAGTTCTTAGAGAACAGACTGGGAGAGACTATATTAATGAATCATTAGGTCATAATTACCTGACCACTTTTTTCAGGTCTGTGTGGGTGTGGTTTAATCACATTTGTTTTACAGTGCAGGCATTATAAGCAAACAACCCCTAAAACTGTCATCAGACTTTGTGCACCAATCAGGATTTAGCAACATTTGAATCAGAGATATGTGACATATTTTTTCAGCCAAGCCCCGACCACCTCAAACCAGTGAGAAGAGCAACAGAGAAAACAGCATCAACAGAAATTTCTCATGTCAAATAACCAAAACTGTTTTTGTGTTCATGTAGGAGCCCATCGCTCACAGTAAGAAGCTGATCAAGAAAATAGGTTTTCAGGGCCTTTAAGTTCATGTATTAAGTTTAAATGAACAGACAATCCCTGAGAGAACGGAGCTCAGTGACTTCATGACGCCTTCGCCAGGTTTATAACGTCACAGATGCTCCTGTACAGCTTCTGTTCAGTGAAGCAGGTGGTTGTAAATCTTGACAGCAGGAGACCTCTGAGGCTGACGCATAGATTACACTACTACCACACCCAGGGATACAAAGACACACACACACACACAAACAGACACATACACGCATGTATACAATGTTTTGTAAATTGTACGTATCGTGCACAGGCTGATAATCAGGTAGCAATTAACACTTTGTTAACCCATCTGACCTGAGGTGCTATTCAATCACTTATCAGTTACAGCAATCTGTTTCCTCTTCTCCTCCACTGGAAATGCTTCTGTTTGTGATATGGCAAAGGTTGCACTAGTTCATCTATTATAAATTAAAAGCCTACCTGTAGCTGGACAAACATTATTGATCGCGCAACCTCATGGACTGTGCCAGTTTATGTTATCGTTTTGTCTCTTTTATTCTTACCAGACCTATACGTAATAGAGTACTCTGTATCAATCTTCACCTCTATTGATTGGATACTATTTCCAATGACATCTGTAGTTAAAAGCTATTGATTAGGGACAACTGACTGACTGATATCTACAGATGCTATTTGAGACACAGCTTCCTTTTCCTCTTTTCTTTAAATTTAACCTCAAGCAGGGGTGTGTGCACCAAAAAGGCTCCTTACCAGAAGTCAGGCGAGTGGAAACGAGACTAGATAAACGACCATGTCTGTGATGTTTGCAACTTGGTAAAGCCGTGTTGCCATGTTGATAATAGCCACTCACTGCCTGAGGACACAAAGCTGCAACTGTCTAGCCATCTGCAGAGCGCTCAGAGGCACTCACACGGTCCTCGTGGAATCAGGTTCACACAGAAACCTCTGTCAGTTTCCACTTTCTGACCCAGCCGCACTTACTCAGCCACACCTTGCCCCCAGCAACTCCCACACATATCAAATCAAAACCAACCCCCGCACAGGCCAGCAATAGTTGCACAGAAAGAGGCTATTCTATTACTGAAAAATCCCCTCCTGGAAGATGCCAGATTTGAGTTTCAGTCCCTTTTTATGGTCACTTTTTGGTCAAAGATTCCTGCACTGTCTCTCCTCCTTTCTTCCTACTACTTTCATTACTTCCTTCCAAACTTCCACTCACCGTTCACACAGTATTATACAATCGTTAACAGCCCCTCCGGCCATTAGAATGGGAGAGGATGAGCCAGTTTCACATACTACTGTATTTCTCACAGGAGAGAACAAACGAACAGCGAAACCACTCAAAGTGTCTTTTCTTTTCTCTTTTTCTTTGTATGGTCACTCATCGATGATGTCACAAGGATCTTATAAAAGACAGGGAAGTATATATTAAAAAAAGAAAAAAAAAAGGTGTTATTGTCTCGGAGGTGGTCTAAATGAAACTCAATCTGTGTTTATTGACAAACAGAGGCCACATCCTCCCAACAGGAAAACAAGAATTATGGTGTTTATTTTACTCATACTTGTCCACATTGTATTACATTGTAGATAATTAGAAGTTAGCATAGTATTTGCTGTTTTAACCTTGCAATAAAAATGAAAATCTTACCTTTCCCTGACTACACAAACTATGATAATTGAATTAAAGCAGGTTTTCTGCTCTTTCCTGACCAAGCAACGCAGCTAATGAGAAAATACACACTCTTAACAAACATAAAATTATTCTAACATTCCCTACATACACACACGTAAACACACACACCAGCTGCTGGTTGAGGCGCTAATGTTCTTTAAAAGGCTTAACGATGGGGATTAGCGTCCACTCACGCTCACGTTTGTGGGTGACGAGTCAAATGTTAGTGGGTCACAGTCACACACCTGGACCGCCTGCCCCTACTGACACAGATTAAACAGGACTAGAGGAGAAGCCTCAAACCCTGGTTCATCAGGCCAGAAAGAGTGGACCCAAAAAATATGTGTAAACTATGGACAAGATGGTATGATATTATGATATTAGCTTGTTAATTATTTACAAATTACTCCTTCACCCAAAGTGTCTTTCCTGTCCTAATCTGTTCAGTTTCCTGAAATTATTCTGAAAATATTGGACACCCACAAAGAGAGAGATGGGGGAGGGCAATAAGTGGGAATAAGGGGCTTACAGTCATGGTCATGGAGGAGGAGTGACACAAACAAAGCAAAGCACTAAATAGGGCTGAACAGTGACAGATTAGTCCATATAATATGAAAGAAGCCAAGGGGTGAGAGGGTTCAGATGACGGTTTAAAAAAGGTAATGTTTAAGGTGATGTTTATGATTAACAATATGTGCTTCTCTGCCGGGTCTTCACACAATAAAGAAATAAGGATATGGTTTGTGACCAGACAAGTTGGAAAAGAAATTAACAAAAAAACACACAACCCTAAAATCTAAAAGACCTGGTCTCTTCTGTTCTGCATCATCTCATCAAAACCTATTCAAGAACATTAATACATTTACCCATGTTTCTGTCTAAATATATTGCAGTAATGCATCACTGTTATCTATGTTAGATACCCCCCCCCCACACACACACACACACACACACACAACAGGACACAGAGCATCTAATTCCTCTGACTTAGAGTTTATATTTTCTTCTTCTACTTGTAGGAGTCATCAGGTGAAACTGCACAGCCAAATGGACTCAATGACAACAATGAAACAATTAGCAAATGCTGTGTTTTCCCAGTCCTAACGCTAGGAGAGAGCAAAGGTAGAGGGCAGGTGAACTCAAACAAGAGGGAGGGGAGGTCCGTTGTATAAGCCTGTGGCCTCTTGACCTCTCCTGACACATCTCTTTTTTGATTTTATTGCTCTTATGTGTGTAGAAATAAAAAAACAGAAGCAGACAGGAGGAAGATGTGTTGTTAAGATAACGGAACCAAACGGTGGTTAATATAATACAGGGGTAAACTGCCCACAAAAACAAATACTGCAAATATGGTGAAAGTAAGACTGTGACAAGGGAAGAATCGTTTTGTGATACATACACAAAATAGATGAGAGAAAAATGATAAAACGTCGAACACCTACCACACAGCCAGTGGCAGCAGCGGGAAAATCTGTAGTATCTTTCCACCTCCTCCAGAGAGATCCGTACGTGACGCCCACTCTCCTCCACAGGCCACAAACACACATCCAATGCTCCCTCCATCTCTTCCTCTTTGACCTCCTCAGTTTGATCATCCATCTCTACTCCTCTCTCTGCTTCAGTCTCTCCATTCTCCACTGACCCCGAATCAGCCTCCGTCTCATCTTCCTCATGAGTTTGACTCCCTCCATCTCCTCCTGGACTTAATCTTCCCTCTCTTTGCTCGTAACTAGTAAACCGAGAATCTGCGTCTCCTGTAATCACAAAGCAGTCCAGCTCTTCTCTATCCGAGTGTTCATCTGAGCCTACACTCACCTGTCCTGCTAAACTCAGCTCCGAGTACACTTCCATGCAAAACCCAGAGTCTAACTCGACCTCAACATCCTCCTCCATCAAGAAGCCTGAATCTGCCATCTCCTCTCCTCCCATCTTGCTGTCCCAGTCTAATTCTTGTCCACTCCTCTTCACCTCTTGTTCCATGCAGCTTTGAAAAAGGTATCACCGTAACAATTTCCCCCTCATTCCGACCGCACCTTTCACCAGACTCCACATTCAGCCTCTCACTCTCTGTCAGAGCTGCAGGTGCTCTACAGCCTGCATGACGTCACTCAGTAACTGTGAGGACTTCCTATTGCAACCTCAGGTTACCTTCCCTGTAGACAAAAGCTATAGTGTAGCACTCTACCCCACCCTCTCTGCTCCCCCAGCTACCCTTATCCCTCCCCTAAAAGGACAATTACCTGACCCCTCCCGGTTCAGTTATGCCTCCAGCCTGCTAATGTAGGTCTTGGTCTGACCTCTAAAAAGGGATCCAGTTATGACTCTGTAAGACTAGCCAGAAACAGGAAAAAAAGCCATGCATGCTAAGTTATGTCATGTCATGTTGTGTCACAGTGGTTAGGTAGGAACTGCAGCTCCCAGTCCTTTGCCCAGAGCTCATTTACCTAGGCCAACAAAGCTCTGGCTCCTTGTCTGCCTTATCTCAGGAGATGTGGACCAAAAGTACAAAGCCTCCATTCTGACCAGCCCATTCAAACGCTGCCTGCATCCCCATTTAACCATTCACAGACTGTATCCATTCAAAGCCCCCTATTCTTGTTTACACCAGTCAAAAGACCTCATTCTTACAAACTTACTGAAAGACTTAATTCTAATGAGACCTCTCAAAGAGAGACACTGTTTCTTAACAGAATGTGGTAATTTAGATTCCATTTCAATGAGTTGTATAAAAGATATAATTCAGCCAAAACGAGCTGATAGACACCATTCTGTCTCCTATGTCAGCCATTATCTACTAACACAAGTTCAGTGTGCTAAAAGGTTTGAGTAAGAGATGTTGATTGTGTTGTGAGGTGTGTGTACATGTGTGCTTACATGTGTGTGTGTGTGTGTGTGTGTGTGTGTGTATGCGTGGGTATGAAAGCTTGCATCTGCATCTGCATGTGTGTGTGTGTGTGTGTGTGTGTGTGTGTGTGTGTGTGTGTGTGTGTGTGTGTGTGTGTTGTGTGACACGTGTGTTTGCTCTGTGACCAAGGGCATGCACGAGGTTATCAGTGTCATAAACCTTGAGAGATAAACACAGGAGACATTAGGTTGCAGAAGTGCACAGCTCAAAGTGAACAAGAGGGTCAAACAAAGGGACAGATTGCTGATCAACTCGCAGTCTGACCCTATTTAAAGACACTGATTCATTGCGTTTTCACATAAAGCCAATGAGCAAGTATCAAGACTGAAAGCAACTAATGTATCAAATATACTTTTCCTTCCAACATCTGATATGTTTCAATCAGAAATTGAGTCTCACTCACCACAAAATGCCAGAAAATTACGTATTTAACATAAAAAACCCAAAAAGAAGACTACAAGTTTGAAAATAAATAAAATCTAGGGGTGTGGAGTTAGAAAGAAGTGAGGTTACCAGACCTCTGTAGCCCGCTCCTCATCTCTGCTTGAGGCTAGAGGCTCGAGGCTACATTAGCCGCTACTAGCATAACACACCCGAATCTCCCAAGCGAACGGCCGGTGGTTGGGTTGCATTGTGGGTAATGTAGGTGCCAGGTTTTGACAAGGAAGAAGAATGTGTGGAATAAAAAAAGACAATATCTCTGCATCGATTTTGATCCTTTTTTCTTAATTGTCCATCGTGAGTCCAACAATGTTATAGGAGTGCAATGCTAAATCCGTCGAGTACTCTTAAGTGTGGCCAGTTCCTTCCGCATGATGGTCCTTGTAACCGGCAACAACATCCAACATCAACAGAGACAAGGACGTGATCCCTCACTGGTTTCCCACCTACAAACACTGTCAAATGTCTTTGTTTTAATCAAAGTCAAGTCAAGTCCATTTTTGTTTATATATCCCGAAAAAAGTTAGTCACTTTGCAATCTGTAGAACATACAATACCGTCTATGTTTAGATTCTCAGTTCAATAAGGAAAATCTACCCCCGCCACCCACACAAGAATACTCTTTAAGAGGAGAATCCTTAGGATGAGGAACAGGAGGGAGGGATTCCTCTTCCAGGACAGATAGACAGACATAAGATGGGTGTCATACAGAGAGTGCACAGAAGTAGCAGAAAAACGATTGCAATATACAGTAGTCCAACAGTCTATATATACACCAACATGACACACCTGTGTCTGATTCAGTTCCACAAATTGGTGTAATGGCATCAAGAAACCAATTACACTTAATTAAACAATGTTTTGCAGACAAGCTAGTTTGCTTTTGAAACACTGAGTTTAATTTGTGCTTCTTCTGTTTTTCACTTGTTCTGAAGCAGAGATCATTTTAAGAATCAGTCGTAGGTGGAATAACTTGGCAGATCAATGTTTTCTGAAAAGACTTAAAATATCAAAAAAGATCCGTTCTTTCCCAGATTTGTGTACGGTACCAATGCTAGGTGGCCTCAGCCTGTAAAATCAAACATCTGTTAGATCAACAACATGTTTCCTCTCTTGTATGAATTCACCTCATGGCTAATGACTTAAACAGAGCCGGGAAGAAACGAAAACTTTCCCTGAAACCACACAGCTTGAGGTGCAGACAAACAATGCAGACAAGAACAACATGCACATAACTGCACATATATGCAGACACACATACGCACGTACAATCCATAAGTGCCAGACACAGCAACAGCTTTGGACAGGCAGGGACATTCATCCAGGGACAGAACAAACATAAATATCTGAGTACAACCTTGGTGAGAGATGAGGCTGCCTCACAAAAACAAGGGTCACATCAGAAACAAGCAAGCTATAGGAAAATAGCTTACAGACACAATGTCAGCTTTTCTAAACATAGAAAAATATACACAGAGCGACACAAAAATACCATCCATACGTCTCCTGACTCACGTGGCTTAAGCGGGACCATCGGCATCCCACTATCCCACTGAGAAGCCCTCCTCCTGGATTTCCTCACCATACTTTTCTCCCTGCGTGTTAGTGAGAGCTGGGAATGTCCCTTTCTATGCAGTGGCAAAAACCAAGGTCTCAAAGTGGCAACACTCTGGCTGACAGGACACCAACTTGAAAACTCAGCAGCTTTAATCAGCAGTTTCCACTCCTTTGCACCAGCTCGTCTGCTGGTAAGGTGCTGCAATTACTGCATTTGCTGAGGAATCTGTGACTGCTACGGAAAAATCTCAGTGCAGCTGCCGAGATCTGTATGTTGGAAACTGAAGGGGCTGTTTAAGCTGCGCAGTCACGCACACACACACAAACTGTTATACACACACAAAGACACAGAAACAGTTCAGTGGGGAGCAAGGGAAGTCCACAGGAAACACTGTGTGTGAGGCTCTGGGCGTGATGCCCTGCAGAACTCTGGCCAGAGCTTCAGTCAGGAATATATTAAACACACACACACACACACACACACACACACACACACACACACACACACACACACACACACACTCTTATGAACTCTGGAAAGTTGCACATAAGCAAGCGGAGTGCACACATAAACGCACACACTGTCTCCCTTTCTCTTTTGCTCTTACCATCCCAGTCTCTCCAGGAGTTCTTGCGGCTGGCAGGGCTGAAAGGGAAAGGAGAGCCCAGTCCAGAGACGTCCAGGTTCTGGATCAGATGACTGAGCCGGTTCATGATCCGCTGCGACGTCTCACCACCCTCCCGCAGAAACTCATGCAGAGACATGAGAGCCGGCTGCTGGTCTCACACACTCAAACAAACTCTGTCATCCAGAGAGACCCCTCGCTGCACCTGCAAAGCTCCGCTGCACACTCTAATAGACTCCAAATCGCAGCCCCCAAATGCAGGCATGGGAAGGACCTTCTTTGTTGTAATGTGCCGGGTCACTCGGAATCAAGCCGACATGTTCTCACATTCGGCCTGTGAGGAGATGTCTGCATAGTCTACATACAAGAAAAGCCTAGTGTCCTCTGCAGAGCCACGTTGGGGACTCGAGGAAACAGCACAGCGCAAAGCCAGCAGAAGCAAAAAAAAGCTGAGTCACTGTCTGCACAACCTCTGAAACAAACACTGGAGGTGAGAATGGGCCCAGCTCTGCTCTGCACAAAACACACACACACACTCACAGATGCACACGCATACCTCGTCACAAGTGCAACTATTGACAGCTCAGAGCAACATAGGCTTCCAAGGAAGGAGGGTGGAGGGAAGCGGGAGCAGAGGGCAGCCGGTGAAGCACAAATCCCCTTCTGCTGCTCAGGCTAATTATATTCCTCCACTCCTTAACTAATCTGCCTTTTCTTTCCCTCTTTCTATCTCCCCAGATTCTTCCATGCATTCATTCCTGGTGAACCAGGAAATAACGTCAAAAGCATGAAAACTGCTAAATTTAAAACTTCAACACTAACACTTTGTGGTGGACACAGACAGCTCAGGGTGTGTTGTTGCCCAATATGTGGTCAGTAACAGAGGTGGAGGAGCAAACATAAGAGGGTCCTCTTTGATGGGAGAGAGGAGGAGGTTGCTGGCAGGCTTTTAAGTTTGTGTTTGTGTGTGTGTTTGGTTGTGTTTGTGTTTTTAAAGCTGGCAAGCAAAAGGCAGCTTGCAGTTTATAGGCTTCGAATAGAGATGAGAGAGGAGCTGCACTCTCACACATACTGATGATGTGACTGCAGGAGGACGAGACACACAACATCAGCCTTCTACCCATAACCCTCCATCTCTCTGTCTCCCCCCTCTCTTCTCCTGTTCCCCTGTTAATCAGGTCTGATCCCTCCTTTATGGCATCACCCACCTCCCGCGTGATGCTTCATCTATGGCCCTTCATCACGGTTTGCTCCCACACATACGACCTACCTCCTCTCCTTCCCACAAGTTATTGTTATGACCGAAGCTGTTGAACTCCACAAAGACCACCACAAATCATAAAACAGACATGAGTCTACAGCTATGCTAGTGACGCTGTGACGCTTCACTTCGCCACAGCGGTGCATTGAGCTAAATGCTAACGTCAGCATACTAACATCCTCACAATGACAATGCTAACATGCTGATGAGGCAATTCACCAGGTAGTTGTTGAGGTATTTCAGTCTGGACCAAAACGGTGATATTATTTAATCTATTAGTATTGCCACTACATAAACACATTGTTTCTACTGACTAACATGTTGAAGGCAAATATAAACAAGAATCTGAAGCAGAACATTACTGGAAGCATTTAAAATGAGGCTTTCAATTTCCTCTGCAGACAGTTTAAATGATATTTTGTTTAATGGGAAAAATCGAATACATTGTGACTATCCTAAATAAAATGCAATGAAATAAATTGAGAATGCTATATTATCGCAGCACTCTTCTTGGCTCTGGCTACTTGCATCTTTCAGACCACAGCTGACTAGCTGGAGACTAATAGTGACCTGCTGGATCCATCTGGCTACACACCTGCTCTGCCTTTAGGGATGAACAGCACAGCTCACTTAGGCAGGTTGAAAGAACCCCTTGACCTCAAGCTAAAAAGGAACCTAACACTCACATTATGTTCACAATAACGTCTTACGTACATCTGATTTATAAGCAAACTTCCTTTTGTTCTCTCCATCCAAACAATGCAACAGAGGAGCATTTGATCAATAACAAATGACTGAGATCAAATAGCAGCCGTGAAGTCATGAGACAGCTGGGCTGCCTGGAGCTCAGTCACTTTCATAAACCTCAGCTCCTGCCTGGCTCAGCAGCAAATACACCGCTAGACAGTCTCTCTCTCTCTCTCTCACACACACTCACACAAGCAGAGAGGTGTGAATACATACCAGCCATAATCAGCACACAAAAACCTCCAACCACGACATATATGTCACTATTATTGCATGATAAATAAAAACAGCCCCCCAAGCATCACCGGCTGCAGATGAACACATTCCTGCTGGAAAAGCTGAGACTTTTGACTCACTGAACTGGATGTGTCCCTTTAAATCAACTGGAAGTAGGTCAAATGCCCAGTTGGAGAGTCAAGGAGAGGCTGCCTGTAATAAGGGCTGCAATTATTTTCATATCTGTTTAATCTAATCTACTCACAGGTTACTACAGCTCAACTTACATATTTTTTAGCCATGCTAGCGGTGTGGCATTAGGTGTTGGTCAGTCTTCCACTTTGGTCCAGACTAAAATATCTTGGATCGTTTGCCATGAAATTTTGTACAGATGTTTATGGTTCCCAGAGATTGAAGCATACTGATCTTTCCTGTAGCGCCACCAGCAGGTCAAAGCTTTCATGTATCCAGGGAAATATTTCAACATCTACTGGGTGGATTGGCACAAAATTGTGTACAGACATCCATGGTTCCCAGACAATATATCTCATTACTTTGGTGATCATCTTACTTTTCCTTTAGTGCCACCACGAGGTGGACTATTGGATGGATTACCATGAAATTTGGTACACACATTCATGTTCCCTTAAGGATAAATTGTAATAACTTGTGTGACTCCTTACCTTTTTCATCTAGCACTATCAACAGGTCAAAATTTAAATTTTTCTAATACATGTTTATGACCAAATACTTTCAAAAAATGTAATTCCCATCAGCCTCAACTGTACTTCATGTTCAGTGCTAATTAGCAAATGTTAGCATGTTATTACATTACTAAGATGGTAAACACAGTAAAATAAAATGAATAAATGCACATTTCTCCAGTCCATGGATTATTTTGGTGTCGACTGAGCACAGATAAGATGCGCTAAACTGCTCTGCCCACTCACTGCTGACTGAATGACTACACTGATGGATGGATGGATTGGATCACTGTCTGCCACTGACTATATTCACTAAAAAAGGAAAATACAGTCAGCCACACTGTTGGATGCAAATAGATCTTCCTGATTTCTATCAGTTTGGGGATATTGCACATGCAGTCATGTTCATAGCACAGCACAGACCACAGTAACCAGGAGCTAATACAGAGAAAAGATGTGTTTGTAACTTGTTCTCTAGGGGAAAGGGGGTTCTCTGTTGTCTGCATTTTACAACACAACACTTCCTTTTCAGCTCAGGAGAAGCGAGCAGTTTGCCAGATTAGACAATGCTAAATCCTTTTCATCCTGAGTTGACTTTGTTTCCCTGAATCTCTCTTTTCCTCACTCTGCCTTCCTCTCTGCTGTCTTCTCTGATCAGTGTTAGAGTCTGTTCTCTGAGCCGATTACTGCTCTCATCCTCGTGCCACAGCACATTCCTGTCACATTTCCTTATAAACAGAATGCTACCAATGACTGCATGTCTGCAAATGTTTAGTGTAATGTCACGCACTTACTTCCTGTACATGTTAAAAGTAAAATATGACAATTTTTCCACATTTTTATTTAATTTTGTTTTAATCATGTCTGGAGCAGAGTGATGCAACCCGTAATTCTCGATTCAGAGCTGGGGTTTGTTCAGTTTTATTCCTCTATCTTGAGCATAACCATGCCCCCTCCTCGCTCAAGTCCACCCACTCACCACTACTTTCACCATTTCTGGTGCTAAGGAGGAAAAGATGCGACTACAGTCCACTGTGCTGGGTATTAATGTTTGCAGCAAGAGCCTTGCCATCATAGAACATTCAAAAATCATGCAAAAGTAAAATGGACAGAGTGCACAGTATAAGCATATACTAAACAGTATTCCTCTTCTTTCCACATACATACTGTAGCTGTACATACACAGTTCCTACAAATACAGCTAAAAAGAATCATGAAAACTACAACACATTATGACTCAGTTATCACTGAATGAGCAGCTGTGGCTTCTCTAAATGAGACCAGCATCACTGACCTCCAATGAAACACATCATGAAATGAAAGTGTACTGTGTGTGTGTGTGTGTGTGTGCGTGCGTGCATTCATGCTTGTGAGAGTGGCTGTGTGCTAGCAGTGAGTGGATTAAGGGAGATCTCTATAAATGGATCAAAAGAGAAGAGAAGCAAACATCAGAAATATCACTCACATTAGTGGCATTAGTTTGATAAAGGAGAAAAATCTGTCCTTCAGTCAGTGGCAATAAATCATGAGACAGCAGGAACAACATCACGACATCGACAATCTGGAAAAGGGTTCTCTTTATATATATATATATATATATATATGTCACTGTGTCTCCCATTTCTGCCCTCAACACCTCCAATCAAACAAATGCCAAATACTGTAACTGAATAGGGTGGAGTACTGAGGAAATGGGCCACTGAGGTACGGTATTGTATCACAACACAAACCAACCTGTCTGCAGCCTGTGTTTTTGCACATTTTACAGACATTAGCGTATAGATTACACGTCAGATTTAATGCAATTTAACATACAATTTTGTAAAATTGCAATAGAGGAAGCTTTGCATGCGATAACTGGAGTATCTGACTGTGTTACATTATTTGACTTTTACACCATGCGTTACTTCGTTTCATACCGGATCAAATAATATGAGAAAATATCACATTTTCCACTGCAAGAATAAACTGCATAAGCAGGTCTTGTAACAAAACACACACCTAGCTTAGCTTGAGGCAGATACAGCATGAACAGCAGCACATTAAACCTGGTGTGGTTTTCATGGAGAAACAGATTTGTAGCTCATTGACATGATGATCCTGCATTTTTCGTCAAAAACCACTTTGTTTCACCTTTTATTTGGTCTAAATTTAACCAAGCTTGAGACACAATACTGTGACTGCATACAGATTAATATTTTACCTATATCCATGTTTCAAACAAACATAGATAATCCTCTGCAATTATGAATACAATGCCCAGGGACTATAGTTGGTGTTAAGTGTGTTGTTGTCACCCACCTATGCTTTGGGTGACAGTCCTCAGTCTCTCCAGCAACTCCCCGAGGGCCATCTCCTCTGTCTTCATCCACAAGATCATCCTCCAGAGGGACAGCGGAAGACCAGCTGCCCAGCCAACAGACACTTTCACAGGAAGAAGAGACAGCTTGCCTGCTTTTTGTTAAACGGTGCTTCGGAGAGCAGATGACGGTGAAGAAGACAGAGGCAGGAGAGGGGGACTGTTGCAGTGGCAAGCTCAGCTGAGCAGAAGGGAAGAGGACGATACAGCAGGGTAATTTAGCCCAAGATGTGACTGCCTGGCTGCTGTCTTGTGCAACACACGGATGCTGGAGGAAAGATATCTGAGAGAGTGGGTGTGTGTGCAGCTTGGAGGTGGTGGGCTGCTTGTGAGAAATGGATGCTTTCGAGGATGGAGAGGATGCTGCAGAGACGGATGAAGGGATGATGCTGAAGTTGCTACGGCTGCGACAGCCCCAGCTGCACTGACGAGTCCTCCGCAGAGGGATGCTGAGCACAGGACGCCGGCGATGGAGATGGGGAGGAGGTGGGGCAGGAGGCAGCCTCATTCGCACATGCATGCTTCAGCCTCAGCACGCATGATGGTGCAAACCTGTGCAGACCTGGCAGGCAGAGAGGGGGAGGGGAAGTGAAGGTCAGCGTTGCAGTTTCACACAAACGGCTGATCCAATAGTGACATCCAGTGTGGAGGCAAGGCATAACAGCTTTGTCATGGATCGTTCTCATCCACAGAAACATACACATACACAGCACTACTGGTCATGCACCATTGGTTATGCTGCATTGCCACCATGTGACGACACTTGGTTATGACAAAAATGGTTGGGTTACTTTACAAAAGGGTAAATTCCAGTTGCATTTTCACTAGACAGCAAAGCAATACTTTAATCTTTTTAAACGAATAAAGGTTTATGCTTGTGGCAACCCTCATCACTGTTTATACATAAGGTTTAAACTGTGAACTAAACTGACATTACTAAACATATTAGAGCTTCACTTTCACTCAGCTAATCACATATTGATCAAACCTTACAAGACCATTATTTCTAAAACACACAACTTGACACAGACCAATAAATTCTGGCAGGTAATAGACAGAAGAAGAAGATATTCCACACAGTTGTGGGAACCTAAAAAATGTTCAGGGCACTGTTAAGGATGCTGATCAAATTACAGTAGGCTAGTATGAAACATGGAAAGATTCCATTATTTATACACAACAACTTTATTCTAAATCAAAATATGCTAATTACTGTATAATCAAATAATGGATGAGTGGCTGCAACGACTGTGAGAAATCTAATTTACCTTGGGCAAACTAAGAGTGCAAAATTAATAATTGTGTTGTGGGACTTCATGCTTCAGGGAAATTAACTTTTTGCCCCTCAAATATGCCTCCCAGGCTATTTAAAAGGGTTAAAAACTTCCACTAAATTACTACTTTCTCAGTAACCTCTAGTTATATCCATCAATCCAGATAGTTTTTTTTTCTGTCCAAATTTCACAAGTTTGTAGATTAATGGAATTTCATTTGTGATGCTCACAGCATTAAAAAAAACCCATTTAAAATTTAACATCTCTTTTCATAATCAGTGCACAATACAATGGATCTGATAATCCACAGAATTAACAATCTACAAATTTCATGGGAATATTCTTTCTACTTAACAGTCAGTATCTCTGAATGCCTCAAAAAACATCACTTGAGGCAGCGTCTGTTGCGGCTGAAGACTACAGTTTTTAAAATGAAAAAAAATCTGGATGTGTGGAGTTAGAGAGAAGTCTTAGCAGACCTCTGCAGCCCGCTCCTCATCTCTGCTTGAAGCTAGCGGCTAGAGGCTACATTAGCCGCCACTAGCATAACACACCTGAATCTCCGAAGCTAACGGTCGGTGGTCGACTTGCATTGTGGGTAATGGAGACGCCAGGTTTTGACAAAGAAGAAGGCAGCGTGGATGATACTCTGGTTCTGCTGCATCGAGTTTTAAACTGTCAACCGTGAGTCCGACAATGTTATAGAAGTGCAATGCTAAATCTGTGGAGTACTATTTTAAAACTGTAGTGTTTGTTGGCCGGTATAGCTACGGAGTGACTAATTAGGGAGAATGAGGAGCAGGTGTGCTGGCAGGTGATCATGTGACTGGGTGGAAACTGACAGAGGACTCCTGCTGGACAGGCAGGGAATGACAGGAGAGGTAGGAACTGAAAATGGTGGAATATAACTAAATACATTCACTCAAGTACTGTACTTAAGTACAAATTCAGGGTGCTTGTACTTTACTTGAGTATTTCCATTTTATGCAATTTTATACTTTCTACTCAACTACATCTCAGAGGCAATTATTGTACTTTTTACTTCACTACATGTGTTTGACAGCTGTAGTCACTAGTTACTTTTCAGATTCAAATTTTCATACCCTTCCTGGACAACTGGACAGTTTTCACTATCTCTGAATTTGGTGATTTTGAATTAGAATTTTTCTGATAAACTGAAGGATTAAGTTTTCCTTTTATTAGCTGAGAAAACTCTCCTGCTTCTTGAGCTAATTAAACTAGGGCTGTTGGCAAAGTTGACAGGACAGCAACGCTACAAACATGATGATCTTATATAATATGATGCATTGCTGAAGATTAAACTAACCAACAGTATAAAAAGTACTTAAAATTAGTTCAACCATAAACAACTACAGCAGTAAAATGCTACATACTCATTAATGCAACAGTAATATTGATCCAAAAACATCATAGATCATAGTAAAACACAGACAGAGACCATTTTTACTTACTTTTACTTTTGATACTTTAAGTAAATTTTGGTGTGGTGGTAAAGGAAAGGATCTGAATACTTCTTCCACCACTGAGAACTGGCAGGCATGGATCATGGCAGAAAGAAAATACAGAAATGATATAACATTAATAATATACAACATTAACACAGAGGACAAGTGTTTTCACTCTTTATTACAAGCAAGAATGACAATACAGTGCTTTGCCCTCAAATGCTACAGACAGGCTGGCAAAATGTCAACAGGTGAACTTTTAAAATCTTTATCCAAAAAAAAGAAGTAAATTCTCAAAACCTGTTTAGTAATACAAACAGTGCTGTACTGAAGGTATGATATGAAGCGTGCTGCTCAGAGCACAGAAGTCGACGTTTCAGACCTTTGCCAAGCTCAGGAATGACAGGATGGGAACCTGCTGTTCTGCTGATGGACTTAGAAAAAGCTGTTTGACATTCTGATCAGCAGTAGAAGGCTGGTGCGATAAACCCATTTGAGACAGAGGCTGACACCTACAGACAGTCCATTCCTAGTCAAGTTATTTGGTCACTTTTTTTTTTCTCACCCACTACAATCTTCTTGGAAAAATAACTTGTGAGGAAGAGTGAACACTTATAAACCCCAGTCGACAGACAATATAGACCTTGTTTTAGGGGAAAAACTGATCTGTTGTAGAACAAAGTGCAGTGTGTAGACCTATTGGTAAATCTCTAATGAATCATATAATGGATATGTTGCTCTTATTTTGGTTACAAACTTGAACACACATTCTAACAGAGTTAAAATATAGTATTCTCTCTGGGATACAAAAGTAGCAAAAGAAATATTCACAATGAATGGACAACACAAAAATGACAAGTAGTCGTGAAAAATTGAGCTGTGGAGGGCTCAGCTACCAATTCCCCATTACATCATTAAAGTAAAATAGACCTTACAGCATCATTGTGGTAGGATTGGTATGTGACATGTAGAATATGTCTTGATACAGTATGGCAACAGCACAGTGAAGTGAGACACTGCATAAAAAGCACCAAGGCCCTTCTATTTATCTACTGAGGTCAGGATGTTGCGCCCCCCCCAAGTCCAAACACTTGTGGAGGCTTGTGGGCTTTGAGTGAAAACTGAAAGAGACAAATCCAGACCTCCAACCAAACTGATAAATCATCTGTGCCCCAGTAAAAAAATACCGAACACCTGTTATTAAATGCGTGTTGGCAGATGGTTATGTGTATGAAAATAAACTGTATAAACATACAAAAATGCTTCAGAATCTGACATTCAAGACTTCCCGAGTCAGTCACTGGCTGTGCAACACGACAGATATGCTTTGGACAAAGAGGACTTTAGATGTTAGAAATGCAGAAAAGAGGTTCATCCATAATGAGCTACAATCTTCAGCTAGAGGACAAGATGGACAAATCAGTTCAACATTCTATTGATTTGATTGTGACATCGCCGATTCAAGTCTCCCTCCTACTTACAACAGACTATAACACCCCTTCTCACTACAATATATATAAAAGGTTTTTAAGTTACATCCATACATCAACAGTGACCGCCATCGATAATTTTAGAATACAGAAAAACTTAATGGATTAATGCAACACAGAGAAAAAACCCCTTATAGTGTGACAACGTGACATTAGCATTCTTACATCAACTTTTGCATAACACAGAGCATGGCAGCAAACACACAAGCACAATGCAACAGTGAGGAATAGCAAGTCATTTAGGACATCCATAAATAAAGACTCCATCGGTCTCGGGCTGCTGCTACTGTTACCCTTTGCGGCCACATGGAGGCAGGAGTGGGCACAGTGTGCTCATTGTTAGGAGAAAGAAAAGGTGTCATGATATGGTTCATGATGGATGATATCTGGGACGAAGGAGGATAAGGAAGGACCGAGAGAGGAGCAGATCAGCATGCAGCAGAGAGATCCGACATGCTACACTGGCAGATAAGAAAATCAAAAGTCGACACAATCGTGAGGGTAAAAGAAGAGGGAGAAAGAGGAATAACAGACACACTGTACCAGACATGTATGCCCTCTGAACCTCCCTGTCCACTCACAAACATGTTCAAACTGACCTAGAAATATAATCCACTAAAAATGGGTATCTATGAATTAAGGCAGGGTGGCTAGAATACTGCACATCCCTCTTTAGATTTTCCCCGTTTCTCTCCTTCAGCTGATGGGTGTGTGTGAGTGTAAGGCTTTGTAATACACCACTTCTGCTTTTTTTTTTTTTTTTTTACCTCTTTCTCTTTTGGCTCCTAGCCTGCTGCTGTGTGGTTACCTGTAAGGCAAAGGTGTGTCTCATACAAACATACAGTAACAGGCAAATTCATGCATACACTCGCACACATGCACACGCACACCTAAAGGGCTGAGCTTGATGGCTGCCCCTTACTTGGCCAGACCACATACTGTACATAAAAAAAAACATTTACAAAGAAGCAAAAAGAACACGAAAGTGTAGGAACAGGCAAGAATGTGAGACCGAAAATGAGGACAAGGAGTACAAAAAGGCTGGACTGTTGACATGTTGAAACAGGACAGTTCCATAGTGCATGAAACGATGCACCTTCGCACATGGTTCCCCTTTTGTTCTTAGACTTTTTTAAGTAAGAGTTCGGGTAGGAACTTTTGATGGGACCACACTGAAACAGATGAAGATGTTACCAAAGTATGAAGATGAGGCGTCAGGGCTATAATATCTAAAGGGTTTAGTCCACTCAGGTGTAGCCCAGAAAATGCACATGGTGAACTCAGCATGGAAGTTGATGTGTGTGAACATGTTTGTTTGTATTTTGCTCGATCCTCGAGATGCAGATCTTGGTCGCACATCGTGGGATGTACTTTATGGTTCAGCCCCACAAGATTCACACACACATACATAGTTTCAGAGTCTGCGTTTGTGTTCACACCAAGGTCTCCGGCCCTGGAGCGTAGTAGGCGAATCCCGCCCCTGAGAGACGGAGCACATAGGGGCTGAGAGAGCACAAGTCTGTGCCTCCC
The DNA here is from genome assembly GCA_008360985.2 of Macquaria ambigua. Lineage (NCBI taxonomy): Eukaryota > Metazoa > Chordata > Actinopteri > Centrarchiformes > Percichthyidae > Macquaria > Macquaria ambigua. The sequence continues at coordinate 293,893 of VMKM01000328.1, forward strand.
CCTTCAGCCAAGTGGGCCAGTAGTTTCTGGGGAAGGGGATCAGACCTGCGGAGCGACAGCATCTCGGCTGCGCCAAGGTGGAGGTGAGAGGAGTCCGTGCTCGCGCCCATGTAGGATCGACGAGAGGACAGTGGAGACGACTCGGCCACGCCACCCCGTGACAGCTTCTCATGATCCTACAGAGAGATGGAGGACACGTTATCGCAAGAAGATCCAAAACACAGAAGTAGAAAAGGAAATCAAAAGAATTGCACCATGCAGATCAAATTACAGAACTGAATGAGAACAGATGTGAGGCGGCTTGATGCATAAGATCGAACAGCAGGGTTAACTTCAGAGGATTTAATAGGTTTGTTTTAGATATCCAAATGTTTAGTTTAAATGATTAATGACACCATGTCATGGGCCCCTGAATCAAATTTACTGAACAAAGAAATCCATTAAGTGTGGATACTGGACAGAATTTACTGATCAATGATGAGAAACCCTCTGAAAATTCCCATTATAATTAATAATCATGTTAGATTAGGCATGCAATGAAGACAAAATTTACACTTGCTATTCCACCTTCCAACACCAGATGTCATCAGTATTCCTGGTTTACGCTTCAGATACACAGTACATGGTTTGCCAAACTGCCTGGGCAACCTGGATTTTTCCAGATCAGTTTTGTCTGTGACATCAATAGGTAACCTACTAGTGACCCTACGATTGTCTAACTAAATGTTAATCAAATCTGTAAGTACCTCTTAAACCTGACAGTCATCTCATATTTCACAACTAAACCTCCTCTGTCCCAGAACCTTCAGTGCCCCTAAACCTCACTTTTACGTCTATCTTAAGATACAGTCCACGACCAAAAAGGAGTCACAACAAGCCTAATACTTGTAGGAGCCCATATGACAAGTGGCAATGGATTTTAAGTAGCCTGGGTCTAATAAAGAGAGGATAAAATTTCTCATTTGGACGCTACCCAGATCAAGTTAATTCCCATGCCACATGTGGTGAGAAGCACAGCATGCTTTGGAATCAGCACTGCAGAGTTAATTGGAGATTGTGATTCCTTAAAGTAGGTTTGACAGAAGGAAATTTCTTGCGTAGACACAGTCATATAGGCCCATCCCCCCCCGATTCTGAGCCATAGCACAACAGCATGTCGTGCACCATGCAGTGCAGAGCAGCAGGAAGCATCATGGGAGCAGCATTAAGAACCCGACTTCCTACAGTCAACGCCCTCTGTGTGCTGTTACCATGGTGACCCTAGCCCACCTAGGGGGGGTGTGCTCTAGGGTTTGCTGAGCGGGGTGCTGTGGCTGTTTGACATCATGGAGTCATAGGTCCTAGCAGCTTTTCCCCCACTGTCTCCCTCACAGGTCCTATCAAGGTGGAGCGGGTCCCTCTCATTGCTTCCGCCTCCACCAGCAGCGCCAGGAGCCACACAGCCCTCCAGGGCCCCCGCTGTCCTTACCTTCTGTGGACGATGTTAAAGGAAAGGAGACGATAATGGAATCTGTTCAGACCTTGTGTCTTGTATCCAGATACACTCACACTAGTTTTTTTAGGTACACCTAGCTAAAACTAATACAGTCGAATACAACTGTCCTGCAATAAATCCTTAATGAAGGTTATAATGTTCAGTTTTTGTTTAGACTTTTAGAGAGATATTGATCCAAAATGATCATAAAGTTGAATCAGCACCTCTGTACAACAGCTTTGTCGAGGTGTACCTAATAAACTGGAAACTGAGTGTATATCCGGCCTGTGTCTAGATTAAGTTAAAGCTGACTGTGGCTCATACCTGGCACCTGAATGCAGCTAAAAACTGGTTTCAAGTGATCACTTTTGATCGGATTTATGTGTGGAAAACTGTGACCACTGCTAAACTGAAAAATGCCAATTTTTTTCTCATCCATGCAGCTGCAGAATAGGATTGGTGTCGCGTTTTGTATCCTTCTAAGGACATGGACTTCAAAACATTGTTCTGGTTGTTTAGTTTAAACCAATAAACTGTAGCAAATTTTGCATTCGAGCTTTGTCGTTCTCTTCACACTAAAAATTTGACAAGGCAGGCTTTCAGTGCAGTGATTACACATTTGCATTCAGTATACTACATATTTGGTCATTTGCATGCCTGACCAACTCTGAATGTGACTTTAGATTACATCCCAGAGTGGCCTTAGCACACTCTGGGTTAGGCACAGTTGTATTTACGATTGTCCAATCGTAATCTGATGACTAAGGATGCATTTCAGAGCTAAGTTTGAACAGGGCCACAGATCACTGGCAAACTGAGGTTGCCAAGCCCACTCCTGTGATTGCAAACCTTTTCTGAAAATCATATTTAGGTTATCTGATAGCTAATATATGGTCTGGAATGGTTTAGTGATGACAACCAATTGCGGCAGCAAGTAAAGATTATTTTCTTGATTAACTGTTTAGTCTATAAAATGTAGGAAAATAGAGAAAATTGCCTCTCAGATTTCCCAGAGCACAAGGTGACATCTTAAAATGTCTTGTTTTGTCCAACCAAAGTTCAAAACTCAAACATATTAAATTTACAATGATATAAAACAGAAAAACAGCAAATCTTCAGATTAGAGAAACTGGAGCTTTTGGATTTTTACTTTAAAAACTACTTAAACAATTAATCATTTATCAAAACAGTTGATGATAAACTATTTGTCGACTGACTTATCAATTAATTGACTATTCCTTTCAGCTCAACAAACGTTTGTTTTTACGTGGAAGAAATTCTGCAAATCCAACAGTTAACAGCCTGATCTGTTTCTGACAAACAATACTAGAAAAACTGTAGTCCAACACATAACAAAATCATTTTAAAAATACATGACAAGGTGACAACATGAGAGACATAAAAAACATGGTATAGTGCATGTTGCAATTCAAATTCCTTAAAACAGAAAATATAAAACGGGACACAAAACACATGAAATATACAATGGAAAAGGTGACTTCAAAAATGGCAGGAAAAATGTGTAGAAGAAGAAAATATACAATTCTAACCTGGCTTGCAGACCCAAACACTGTGTCACTACTGTCATCAATAGCGCCCTAGTAGTTAGTTTCACATTAAGCGAGGTGTTGAGACAGTGGTAAGTGGTTTACACTGGGACATGCCACCATGCATACAGAGATGAGGGCTTAAAAAGAGAGAGTCACCTCCTCTTCCTGCTCCTCTCTCGTCTCTCTGGGCCAATCAGAAACTCATTCTGCTGGAGGACTGAGAAAGCATGAAGATGGTGGACGGCTCCACAGTAAGGCACGGGCGAGTGGACTGCAGTCCCAGAAAGAGCGAGCGAGTGCAGAGTCACAGGCACACAGGAGCAGTGGTGGGAAACGAGAGGAGAGCAGAGAGTAGACAGTAATGAAGAGGGAGGAAAAAGAAGAAAAAGGAGGATAAGGCAGGTGAAGGGAGAAAGGAGCCATGGTGGATGGTGTGAATTTTGATTGTGGTGGTCCGTTAGGGTGCAGAGAGAAGGGAGACAAGAGAAGAAAGAGCACAGCAGGAAGAAATCTGTCAGATCTTTCATTCATTTTCCATTAATGGTGAAGCTTGCTTTACAGGAAGGTGAGGTTAATCCATAGGGAACAGGAAGTCATTCTAAATCACGCTGTTGCTCAAAGTTATTAGGGATCCTAATGGTCTTTCTGGATGATTAATAGAGTGGAATGGATTTGCAGCTTACTCATATTGTTTATTACAGTTAACATATTAAGTATCAGCCAGGATTTGAGAGAATTCTACTTATTATATCAGGTCATTTCAGTTTGTGAACTGAAATGTACTGCTAAAAAGGCACAATTTTAATTTTCTTAAAACTGGGAAAGCATTAATTAGTCGTTGGTTAATGGTTTTAGCAAAGCTTTTAGTTAACACCATCAGAAGTGACTACAGGAAAAAAATATATAAAAACCTAACTTGGGAACAAGACAATTTTTGGTGCCAAGATCTTACCTGTGCACGTTCGGTGGCTGTGGGACACATGGCCCTGCAGAGGACCTTCTTGATGACATCTGGCAGCAAGCTGACCGTTATAAGCAGGATGATGCTGAGCCAGGCCGGACCACTAGACAGCATCTGCATGAACACGTAGTACATCCTCTGGTAGTTCAGGAAGGGCCTGAGCAGCAACAGGAAAAACAAAAAATAAGAGTCTGTTTTTCCAGAAATGTCCTGCTCAACATAAAGGTTGCAGATTCTAGAAAGAACAAAGCATATTATACCAAATGATGCCTCCCCAGAGAAGAGAGAAAATAACGTAGAAAAGTAGTGACCCCCAGATGACAAAGTGATTGATCCAGGTCCAGTGGTGTGTGTCCAAGGCAAGCTGAAACAAACAGAATATATACATAGTAAACACTCCACCAGTCAATGAAGTCAATGTCTTTGCCTTTAGGGTTTACTGATGTGCAAACTGTAGTCGATCATTTGTGTAGCATGCTAGTTAACGTGTGTGCCGCAAGCTTGTCCACGCATACGATCAGGCAATGGTAATGAACTAATTTAAATGGAGGGATTATGCAATACAATAGACACAAGTGTTTCTTTTCCCTCATTTCATTTTCGAAGACTTAAAGATGTGCTCACACACCTTGAGCGTAACGGTGAATACCAGCACAGTAAAGACGAGAGTCCCGAAGGTCCAGTTCCCAAACATCTGCGAGGAAAGAGAGAGGAAGAAAAGGGTTAGTGGCCACATCAATTACACACCCCTACCGCCCCGCATCCATGGATTAGTGAACATCCTATGGTTTAACAGTGCATATATAAGCACAGAAAAAGAGTGAACAGACACCTTGACATAATTTCTGATGTGGTCAGAGGTGATCTGTTTGGAAGAGTATTGAGAATATTTTCACTTCTACTCTTAGTATCCACATTTATCTACCTGCTGCAATCCTAGAAAGGTTTCAGAAGACATCGGGAGTGAACAGATGGAATGAGAGTTGGGAGGGAGAATATGAAGGAGGGAGGAGGGTGGAGGGAGAGAGAGATCAAGATGAAGGAACTGGGGAGTTTATGTAACAACCACAGCTGGTACCAGTGCACCTATCTTTGCTAGAATTCCTTCTTTCATTAATCTTTTCCTTTGTGGATGAGAAAAATAGTGAGAACTTCCATTTCAAACCTTTTTTTCTGTTTGTCACCAGTACACAAAGAGTACAGGGTGAAAACAGTCCAGCCACCCCGTGGATGCTGGAGCAGTGAAATTAAAAACCAACCAACCCCAAGAACTGCTACCACAAACACATGGACGTACAAATACACACACACAAATGCACAAACACATTAGACAGAACAACAAACAGATGTTGAATCTTAATCTATAGTACATACTAGCATTACTCTATTTACTACCACAACGAAACACAAGGATAATGTGGGGGAGCGACTAAGGTTTCTACTATGTCAGTGGAGTTGTTAAGATCAGGTACTGTGTAGGATTCAGGACTTTACAGAGATTAGGGGAATAATGGAGCACTAGAAAGCTACACATTCAAATGAAAGTGCATGGATGATGCGAAGGATGAAACTGGATGAAACGGTCAAACTGAAAGCTTAAACGGTACGACAGGTCCTAAAAAAGCGTGAAAGACAGAGAGAGCTGACAGGGAGGGAGACAGGCTTACCATCTGTGTGTTGGTGGTCATAAGCTGAGGAAGAAGAAGGAGAAGGAGAAGAAGAAGAAAAAGAAGAGGAGCAAAATAAAGAGAGAGGAAGCAGAGAGAAGGAGGGGGAAGAAAAGAGAAAGGAATCAGGACAAGGGTAAAATGAATTTCAGGATGATTCAACTTAAAAAACAGGACCAAAGGCAATCGAAAACAGTTGACATGATACAAATTAACAATACAGAGAAAGATGCTATTACGTTGTCGATATGAATGGAGATCCAATGTTGCTGACCTATAGGGGGGCCCGGGACAGAAACCTTACTGTTACAGATCCATAATAACAAAAACATGACCACAAAGTCAACACTTAACTCCTCTTTCATGAGAATCCAATGGAGATGGATGAGTGTTCGTAAATAAAGCACTAACTTTGTGTCCATTATCCTCTTTTAATTTCCCTAACACCTCGAACAGCCCACAACGTGCCATAACTGTTCTGTTTCTACTCGTTTCCCGAAATGACAGATCTCACCGCCTCGGTTGACATAGAGACAGAGGCTCACCTGGCCGTTGCTGGTGAAGGTGGTGTTGTCAAACAGGAAGTAGGCACCAAAGAAGAAGATAACAGCGTCAAAAACACCCAGGCATGTCCAGTACAGGAAGACAGGCCAGCGGAGGAGGGAGTTCTTTGCTATGTCCCTAAGAAAGATGGGCAGAAAAAGCAACAAACATTGTATCACAAATGTCATGAAAAAGATGTAAATAATATTTTTTTTTCCCTGCAGAACTGCTCCGACATTTTCTTCGACCTCACCTGTACAAGGAGGGCTCCCTCTTGAGAGTCTCTATGGTGACGTGCTGCTCAACCAGGCTGTAGAGGAGGATGGGGAGTGAGGTGAAGCTGATGTTGTACAACGTGAGATAGGCGGTGTCGTACAGAGGCTGCAGAGGGACAAACACAATACAGACAGCATCAGACATCTGGAACTGAAAGGCCATCTTGAAAGTTCAATGATTTTTTGGCCACTTGGGGGGCAGCAGAACAAGCTGAAAACATTGACAAATGATCATCTTATAGAGTTGTTATCATGAACATGTTTGCAAATAATCGCCTAATTACAAATACAGCAGACACAGGGCAACATTAGCTTCCATTAAGAGTTGTGGTTCTGGCTAATTGACATTTGTAAGCCCAATATTCAGTCTCATTTTAGCTCTGTTTTGGTCTCAATGGGTTTATTAGAGCTGTCTGCTCCAGGTGGAAACAAGATTGATGAGAATGGAGTTAGTGGGCCGTAAAATCAAAACAATGAGTTAAAAGAGGTGAAAATGCTCAGTAGAGCTGAGGGGAACTGCAGAGTAGGGTGATAATTATCTGTAGGTTTGTCTCTATGAGCGACACCTTTCACTTAACACAGTCATTTGATCCATTGTTAACATGAAAATATGAATTAATGCAGCTTTAAAAGTAAGCATTAAAAAATCATGAATTAGTATATTACAGACTGTAGCCCTAACACAGTATGAATGACTTACCTGCTGGGAGAACCCACAGAAGAACTGATACAGGAACTGAGGGAAGATGAAGCATACATTCTGGAAAGATTTAAGAGGAGAAAAAAACAACAACAAATGGAGAAAGTGATAAGCTTGTGACAAGTACACGTGAAGAGATTTGAAGAATCTAAAAATGCTACTATCTACACATTTCTGTTTATGCACAGATTGTGTGCTATAAGCTCACAGAGTGGGCCGCAAAGAGCTGGCCTGCCAAAAAGAAAAAATGAATCAGTTGGCAGGGCACTGCTTGCTGTGGAAGCCGCCCACACTGATCATCGTAGCCATGAATCCAGGAGAGAATGTTGCACCAGGGATTCGTGAATCCGGTAATCTGTCAGAGTAGCTGCAAAATCTGGTTCTTTGTAACTCAGTGTTTCACTGGGAATTACAATAAAGTGATTAAAATGTGTGAGCCAGTGGAGTACACAAGGCATTCGTCTTGTACCTTGTAGAAGAAGTACTGAACAAGTTCAGCAATCCGGATGTAGTAGTAGTGGCCATGAACAAGGAGCATCTTCTTCAGGTGTTTGAACTTTGGGATGGCATAGTCACTGTTCCGTGCTGCCTGTCGGCCTTCTTTACCCATGATGCCTTAGGGAAAAAAAGAGGTTGGTCACATACAATCTGATCAGGAATGAAACACAAGAAGGTGGTTATCACCAATCTAAATCTAGAGACTTTAACCCAACTGATATACAGCATATAGTATTATATTTACTCTTGCTATGATCTTTGATAAAGGTTTATGGACAAGTGTATCCTGCCTCAGTACATATCTGTCACAACTGATCACCAAATCTGAGGGATTCTTGCCAAAAATGTTTGTTTACATTATGTGTTTATGTACAAAAAACAAACATTGACCCATGCATCTTCATCAGATTTGTTCTACTCTCAAATATCAATATCAGTACAGGCTTTAAAATCAACTCGGGCTCTAATAGAAACAGCCTCTTTCATATATTAATGGATGATTAGCAAATTAGCCACTAATTACGGTGGTGAAATGAGCTCACCAATGCCCACATGTGCTTCCAAGATCATGCTGACATCGTTGGCTCCATCGCCGATGGCGAGGGTTATGGGGTGCTCCTTGGAAGCTTTAATTAGCTTCACAATCTGCAGAAACAAAAACCCAATTTCAGTCACTACCACCGTTTGTCATTTAGGAATGTGCCTGGAGTATATTTGTAAAGTGAAGTGCAGGTCTCTCACCTGTGCTTTCTGCAGTGGTGCCATGCGACAGCAGAGTACGGCGCTACAGTTGCGACAGATCTCTAGAAAGATCTCTCTGTAGTTGCTGGGCCCGGCCCGCTCCTGGTTGGGCTTTAGTACTGCAGACAGAGTGGCCCCGTCGATGATCAGGCCAAAATCGAGGCAGTCTACTGACAACCTGGAACAAAATATCACAGATCGATCAACAGGGAGCTTTTCACACAAACCGTGCTTTTTCTTGTCTTACATTTTAGTAAAGTGAATATCTTTCGGTTTTGGAAGGCTGGTTGGGCAAAATGAAACGTGAGGATGTCACCTTGGACGCTAAGAAATGATGATGGACATTTGTCACTATTTCCTGATGCTGTATAAACGATTAATCGAGAAAGTAATGAACCAATAATGAAAAAAATAGTTAGTTGCAGCCCTGATATACCGTAGATATACACATGCTCATACCCAGAAATAGAACGTTGTCTGAGAACGGTCCGGTTTAGTTCAAACAGAACATCATGGAGACTCTGCTCCTCTGTGCGTTTCTTGGTCAGCTCCAGGATCTGGGTGCTGCGGCGGAACAGCTTGCTGGCGTAGCAGGTAGCTGCTGCGGTCTCCATCTTGTCCCCTGTCAGGACCCAAACTTTCATCCCAGCCTTGTGCAGTGACTCAATGGTGTCTGCAGCTTTCTCCTGGAGCCTGCGCATCAATAAGTCATTAAGTGTTTCAGCCTCCAGTGGGGTAGGTAAAAGCATCCATCAAAACTTCACTCAATCAATTACCAAGTGGTGATAACTTATCAATGCACGACCACCCCTGTCCCTGCCCATCACCAGGTTTATCTACTAGGAAGTCAAATTGTCAGGCAGCTGATTGATCAGTTAGGGAAAACTACCTTTGCAGGTCAATACTGAAGTCTACTGCATTGGAGCGCAGAAATATTTCATATTCTAACAGAGCAGAAAATAAAATGGAAAAAGGAAACAAATGGCACAGCAGCAATCAATATTAGTAGTAAGTCACCTATTAGAGTGTAGACTGAGTCTTTTATGCCCTCATGAGTCATTACAATACTTTGACGATGACTTCATGACTCATTAATCTTCCCTTCGGTCCCCCTGCTGCTGCTGCTGCACTGTTTTTAAATCTTTCCCTTCCACTCTCTCTCTCCCTCCCTCTCTCCATGGTGACCGACCTGTCCTCCACTGCCGTAGCGCCCAAAAGCACAAAGTCCCTCTCAATGATGTCATAGGCCTGCGCCAGCCTCTGCTCCCTGTCCTGCAAGGCCAGCTTGGCTTCGTTCAGGTGATGACACGCCTCCTCGTATTCGGACTCCGACAGCCCTCGATAAGCGACACACAGAGTCCGTAGCCCCTCCTGTGTTAAAGTGAAGCAGAGAGAGGAGGAGGAGGAGGAGGAGGAAGAGGATTGGAGTTGTGATTTCATATTTAGCTATTTTATCTGTTGTCATGTGATCCAATGTGAGTTTGCTAAAGTCCGACTGATACAGGTTTGGAAAGGACAATATCACTTGTCGTCTTAAAGGAGCATTAAGTGATTTTTTTTTTGGGGGGGGGGGGCTATTTAAGAGCAGAGAATAAGCTTTTAAAATTAACGTGTTACGTGTAACAGCTGTTTTTTTACACATCCAGCAGACACACAGCAACATTAGCATTCATTTGGAGTCGTGTTTCTGGCCAACAGACAAATGTTAAGTCCAATTTTCTTTCTCCTTTTAGGTCTACTTTGGTTTCCAAAACTCCTGAGGGAAATAATTTGCTCTTAAGCTGCTAAATGCTCCACTACGCTCACCAGCAAGTCGCTAACTTTGTCTGCCTGTCGTTTAGCCTGGGCCAAAACACAATAGCTGTGGCCTGTAAAACCAAATCAATGAGCTGAAAGATGCTAAAACACTACATAGAGCTGAAGGGAACTGCAGAGTTGGATGATAATTATCTGCAAGTTAAACAATTGACCCTTTTCATGTTACACATAAGTCATTTTCATCTGTTGCTAATAGAAAAATACAGATTTCTATATGAAGCTACTGTTAAGAGACATTTTGCTCTGATTGATCAATAAACCTTTTATGTACTCAATGTTTCACTAACTTTAATTCTTGGCAGAAGCATTTACATCATCGTGAGTCACTGAACCTCTTTTATGAACCTTGTATTTATGCAGTTCATTTATATGAGCTTTTAGAAGCTTATAAGGATACATTACTGCCCTTTAACAATGAAAAATATCACTGAATGATATTTATGTCAAAACCGGCCTGATACAATGTCTCAACCCATTATATATCTGTACTTACTACAGCATTCTGCTCCACCCGGGCTTTCACCTGCTCCACCTTCCCAGACACTACCCGGGGAAAAATGGACGAATCTGCCCCTTTACAAAACAGCAGGTATTCTCCTGAGATTCCACAAACACACAAAGACAAAAAAAAGACAAAAAACATTTAAAACAAACTGCGAGAACAATCTAGTGTCAGATCATGGATTTATAAAATGTATTAACATGGCATTGATATCTGTTTCACTTCTGTGTATGAGTTATGAGTACATCTTACCTGAGCTTGACTTGACTATGACGCTCATTCTCCTCCTGACAGAGTCAAAGTTCAGCACATGGAGCAGCTCGAACCTGAAGGAGAGGCAGACTTGGCATGAAGGGGGTTTCTTTGTTATCTTTCTCGTTTCTGTCCAGATTTTCATTAATCTTCTTGAATAGGTTTTTCCAAAGCCTCACAAATGAAGTAAAATGACTTCACTTCAGACCAACTCAGTTCTCCTTGCACATTGTCCTTTTTTTTTTTTAAGTGGGCCTAGACCTTTTTTTTTTAACATATCTGGTAAGTACCTACTCTATGTTTTGTTCATGACTCTGTCTGTTTAAACGTCTGTTCTGACCCTGATGTGAAAAAGAAGGTAATATAAAAAACAGAAAGCAAAACAGGTATTCCAGGTATTCCAGGTTTTGATCAGACTTTTCAAGGATGCCTGTTTGGCAAACAGTGACTTCAAGAGACACCTTCATTATTAATCTGCAGTCTTCCTGCAGTAAGCTGACGTTTGATGGTGTTTTATGTTTTGTTTTAGTAATTTTATACTATAATTTCTACAGTAAGTCACTTGCATCAAGTGCCTCTTGCAGTACCATCACATCCACTTCTAACTGAATGATTCGCTTTTCTGTTTCTAGTTATGACAATTTTACATTAGTCTGGTAGTTTGTTTAAAGGGCCAAAAGATTCAGATCCCCTGTATGATTGATTGATTTGTTTATATGAGTGTCCTGCACCATATGGTGCCCAGCCCATATGGGCTTACAAGACACTAGACAGCAACAACCAGGATGGCCACAAGACAAATCATAATATACTTTCCACAAATTCAAGAAGAGAACATTTCAAAACATTCAATTGTGTCCTATTTTCATTTAAATTAGCTTTTTGAAATAAGGGGAACACAGTATACGATGGGCGTGTGTCCGATCAAAACCCGTATAAATGGAAAAAACAGCAAGTGTGAGAATACTCTAAAACCTTTTGCCTTCTAATTCCCTCCAAAGTCTTCACATCTGCTGGATGCACCGCCCACCCCCCCTCTCCAGCTCCCCTGCTTCCTTAAAATAGCTCACTATTGACAGGCCACTGCAGAGAGTGATGGAGAGAGAGGGTGGTTACATGCACACTTCCTTTGGATCAAAACATTAGACACTCTCCACAAAACCACTCTCTAATGGAATCTTGCTGCCTTTCATTCTTTCAGATCGGTTGGAGCATTTTGATCTGATTGAGCAGTTTCTAAAAACAAGCCTCTGCCCACTCTTTTATGGTTGCAGTTTTTTTATATCTTCTGTTGAACATGAAACACAATCCGAGAGCCGTTTCTCCCCAGGCAGCTGGTGTATGACCACCACTCCATCAGCTGAATTACTCCTCTTTTATCTCCTGCGGTGTCACCACAACAGAGCACTTAACAGACCAACCTTTCAATCTCATCATCTTTGTTGAGGATCTCCATGTAGTTGTCTTTCAGTCTCAGATAGGTGTAACCCAGCCTGGCAACAAGAGTGAGAGAAAGGAGTCATTTAAGTCTGATAGAAAGTATCCATACACACTCTGCAGTATTCCCCACGTGTATCACACTTGGAAAGGCTAAAGGTGTTCTGACGCATTAAGTGTAACCTGAACATAGCTCACACATACACTTACTACAGTCTACTACATCTGTGAAAGCAATATGTGAGAGCAACACCATGTGATTTAGCATGTTGTGCGAGGCCACATGCACACCAAAAAAAACACGAGTGGGCATGTTGCTCCAGGTACCGGTGAGAAGATGAAATACAATCCAGGAAGTCCAGTTTCAATACTACAGCCATGAATTTTAAAGCTTATGTGATGCCAAAACACTACACAAACGTTTTTAATGCTATGAGACAGCATTTTACAACTCTGCAGCATTTTACAATTTCATCCTCCGTCTCCGGCGTAAAGGTGTGAAAGTATTCTAACAGGAATGTGCTCATTTGATTTGCCAATGCTTTGTGTTGTCGGGTGATGTTACATTGCATTGCAGGAAAAGTTGAGCCTGGTTCAACTTTTTTGTTGGCTGACCCTGTGTATTTTTGGCACGACCCCTTTGCAACGGGCCAACCAACATAATAGTTGGCACAGCAGCAGAACATCACCAGGGAAGACAAAAAGTTTGTGTGTGTGAGACTTCAGATAGTGATTAACTGCAGAGGATTTCCAACCAAATATTTATCCTGGTCCCCTAAAATTGGGGTACTATGAATATAAAGGGATACAGCTCTTACATCGTTTGTCTGATGGGAATGTAAACACCCTCAAATAGAAGCTGAAAGTCAGAGCTCTTTGCATTTAAAATCCAATGTGCTAGAGTGCAGAGCCAACACAACAAAAAGAGACGCTGCCCTATTGCAAAGTAATCTTGCAAATTGTGTGTTTTAGTGCGTTTACCTTTTCATTCCCTCCACCAAAGCCACCTCATCCGGCGAGGAGGAGATGTAGAAGGAGGTGGGCCGGCCCTGGTGGATGCCCCTCTTGATGCCATCCACCGTCTCCTCCTCCTTTACCTGCACCGTGTGACACAGACACAGTGCCCGGAAAAACAGATCCTCGTGTTCCTACAGACACAGAGCCATACATTAGAATCCTTTGTACCTTCTTTTTTAATGAATGCAACAGTTAAATTCATTTCAAAGGTGCACACAGAGGCACACATTTTCCATTTTTAAAATAGTAACCCTAAAGTTCCTCACAATTTTACAGACATGTTTGGTTCTACTTAGTCATTGCTGTATTATTTTTGAACTACATTTCCCAGAATTACAAACTAAAAAAATCTCCCTGAAATCGTTTTTCTAAAGTTTTCTGCACATTTAAGTTTTGGCAAGGAGTACTCTTCTCTCTCTCTGGTCATCTGTGGTGGCCACCGCTGCTGACTACACAATTTTTCTTTTATTAAATCTAAACAAATCACTGTTGCTACTGCCAGAAATGCAAAGCTCATCACTTTTCTGTGTACCAGAGGACTTTTTTTCCCCATGTAAGACACAGCAAACACTTAGGCGTTACAAAGAAAATGTCAAACTGTTCATGAACTGGATACAGGCTGTATCCCTACTGTGTTCATCAGCGATGGAAATGAGCAAAACAGACACTTGTTTATTTTAAAATGTCAGAGATAATTATTTTAATAGTCCTCCTGTGCGAAAACGTGACATGTTTTCTTTATTCTTGTCCCCATCTCTATTTGGTAGCAGAGTTAGCACAGCCAAGAGTCTATTCATGCTGGATTTACTTTGTCAAACACACATACTTACTCTCCTGTATCCTCCAGGTGAGGAATCAATCATGTCTATACTGGAGGCAGCGCTGAGGATTTGGCCATTGCAGATGGCATGCGGGATGTAGACGTTCCCATCGACACAGCACTCAATAAACTCCATGTTGTTCTCAGTCAGAGTGCCTGTCTTATCAGTAAACACATACTCCACCTGGGAGGGAAGGAAAAGAAATGGCAAGGTAAGTGAAAGTCTGCAAATAGTTTAAGTGCAGATACTGTATGCAAATGTCTGTGTGTGTGTGTGTGTGTGTGTGTGTGTGCGTGCGCGCTCATGTACCTGCCCCAGCTCTTCATTCAGGTCGGAGGTGTTGACCTGAGCTCCCTCTCCCAGCTCTTCGTCGAACATTTCCTCATCCCAGGTGATGAAATAGGAGCCCAGGAATTTCTGCATCTCCACCGTCACGTACATAGACACTGGGATGATGTAATTAAACAAGACCATAAAGGCCAGGAAGTCTGTGAATGCTCGGATCACCTGAAGTAGAGAGGAAGAAAGACAGCAGCTATGAAGTTACAGTGAAATGAGATTTGAGACTGGGTGTCAGGAATGTGTTTTTAAGTTAGAGGTTGATGAACAGACCACATGGCGCTGGCGCTCGTTCTCAGTCCTGTGGTTGTACCAGGGCTCGTCTCGGTCAGGAGACCACTGCCAAGCGTATTTTAGAACAGTGTTGATCACCGCTTTACTGATCAAGATGCACAGATACACTATCAGAAAGGCATTCATTGACCTGCAGGGAGACAGAGTTAAGATCAGGAAGAGGATACAGGAAATGTACCAATCCTCAAAAAAAAAAACGATTCTTGACAAATAATACATTTAAATCGTGCAGTGAAAGGAGTGGGGACGTTAATCATACTTTTCTACAGCGGAGCGCTTCTGAGATTTAGACTGGTAATTAAGCGCCATCTTGGTGTCCATACCAGTGTAGACTGCAACAGCTGAGGGGAGAGAAAACACTGAGTTATCAAGACAATAATGCCTTTCCTCTAACTTTTCTCAAACATGACAACATTCAAGAGACACTAAACAGAGTGAATCCACATGTTACTACCATAAATGTGTTGTGTGTTCTTCAGTGTGGCTCCTCTAAGGAGCAAGTTCTCAGCCCCAAGTGGTCTGCAAGAATGAAACAGAATCCTTGGCTGTCTTTATTTCAGGAACACCATTAAAGACATTTGATTAATTAAAGAGAAAAAGAGTCGGCCTTGTCAATAAAAGGCATACCCAAAAGTATCAAATAAGTACCTGCCTACAAAGAAACAGTACACTCACCTAGCCACAGGCTCTTCATTGTCCTTGTATATATTGATACGTCCCACAAATCTGCAAAAAAAAGTCATAATAAAATCAAGAGAAGCAACAAGGGAAGATCTGCTACTAAGAGGTTATAGCTAATTATATGTGTATAAAGATGCATCACTGAGCGTGTGTCACACTCACTTGTAGAGGTCAGGCTGCGGTTGTTCACATTCAATAGTGGCATGTAGAGAATCCACCTCCCGCTCCGTTCTAAAGGCCATGGTGTCTGGTACAGCATAATAGGTCTGAGATAGAAAGGTGGAGGAAGGGGGAAGAAGACGACAACAGAGGGAAATGTCACCCACAGCCACTAATGAGAGCAGGGTTCATTTGACTTCTCAGCCTGGCTTCCAGCAGATATTCTAAATGACTGGGAGAGCCAGGGAGGTGGGCTGTTATAGGCCGCTCCCCGGGTCAACAGAGGACAGCATGCTGGGATGGTAAGCACATCAGGGGGTCACCCTGTGGGCACTTATGAGGAGGAGGGCGGGTGGAGAACTCAATGCTATGCGTGTGGACGTGCGTGTGTGTGTGTGTGTGTGTGTGTGTGTGCCCAGCCATGCATATGGTCGTGTGACTGACATCAATGAACATCAGAGGAGAAGTGAAAATGTGAAATGAAAGTGCGTGACGGTGTGTCACCTACATCATTATGCATTTGTGTGTCTGTGTTCATATGTTGATTGATATGTACTGTATATGGCTGCAACTGACAATTATTTTCATCTTTGATTAATCTGCTGATTATTTTCTCGATTAATCGTGAAGAAAATGTCAGAAAATACTGAAAACTGCAGTTTATTTCAGCCTTAGGTGAAGTCTTTCAAATTCTCACCAAATTCTCACATTTGAGTAGCTGGAAAAAGGGAATGTTTGATATTTTATGTTTGACATAAATTATTAAACAATTTAGAGCTGAAACAATTAGTCAGTTGACAGAAAATTATTCAGCACCTATTTTGATGAGCAATTAATCATTTAAGTCATTTGTTAGGGAAAGATGCCAAAACTTCACTGATTCTAGCTTCTCAAACGTGAATTTGTGCTTGTTTTTTCAGGCTTATATGATAGAAAACGAAACATGGTTTGGTTTTGAACTGTTGGTCGGACAAAACAAGAAATTTAAAGAAATGGTAATAGACATTTTTTTAAAGTTTTAACAACAGTTTATAGACCAAACAATGAATCGATTAATCGAAAAAATAATCAGCAGATTAATCGATAATGAAAACAATTGTTTGCTGTAGCCCTAAATCCATTATCAAAATTAATTATCTGTCAATTGACTAATCAGTTAATTGACTAATTGTTTCATCAGCCTTTTAATTACTATGTGTAATATTATTTAAAACCAATTAAAACGCTGTAGCAAAGAAAGCCAAAAAAATCAGCCAGTCTCTAAATATATATTGCTAATCAAAAATCTTGAAGCTTTAAATGGGTAAAATAAGGAAAAAGCACACTGACATTAACTGTCAATTGGCATACTATAAATTCCAGTTGTGTTTAGAAAAAACAGGTATACCCAGCATTGTTCTGGATTAATCCAGAACTGGACATTCAGTGTTAATGTTTAATAGGACCATATAGAATAGAATATAGAATAGCTGATTTATAAATTTTTCTTTCCTGTTTTGGGATCAAAGATGGTAAATTTAAAGTCAAGTTAAAAATACATCAAATTAAAATCATGCACTAGTCCCGGCACCTTGTGACTAGACTCCCCGTCCAGGCTGGTGGTGGTAACGTAGCAGGTCCCATCATGGCGGCTGGAGGAGAGCAGGATGAGGTCACAGGGGAAAGTCTCGTCCTCCCTCACCATGACGATGTCC
The DNA here is from genome assembly GCA_008360985.2 of Macquaria ambigua. Classification (NCBI taxonomy): domain Eukaryota; kingdom Metazoa; phylum Chordata; class Actinopteri; order Centrarchiformes; family Percichthyidae; genus Macquaria; species Macquaria ambigua. The sequence goes on from VMKM01000328.1 coordinate 311,316, forward strand.
CCCACCTGACAGAGCAAGACAGACACATCACACATCCCATAATGGCTTTCACATCAATAATAAATAAGAATTTTTGACGGGAGGCCCACGTAAACACAGAGAGTAAAAGACAAACAGACAGACCTGCAGGTAATCGTCTGCTCATCCTTTACCATTCCTTTTTTTTTTTTTTTTCAAAGGATTGAGAAGTTGCATAACGGATTATGCGAGCGGAGGAGCTTAAGCAGTGATAAATCCCATCTCCACGGTGACCGTACACATGACGCACGCTCTCTGATTTTGCATGATTAATATATTCATCATTATTCCTGCTCCCAATTCACACTCTAATCCTCTCTGTTTGATCTACGGTAGTGAGAAACCTTGGTACAGAAAACGCTGGGAGACAGACAGAGAGAGGGGCGGAAAGAAAGGACTGAGAGAGAGAGACGGACGGGGACAGCGACAGACAAAGGGAGACAGAAAAAGACAGAACGAGAGTTTCTGTGCTCATAAATGTAAAATGTCTTTCTCGACCAATGAAATTCAGTGAAATTTACTGGACTGGAACTCCACAAAAAAGGATTGAACAGCCTCCTGCATGCACAATCCACCGTCGCATCAGTCCCACTTCAAGTGTATAGATGTATAATGTCTCCTGACAGCCCACAACCACGTACAAATAAAAACTATAATTAATGTTACTGTCTGCGACAAGCAAGAACAAAATATTCAAGACCTTTGTGAATTAAATGTAAGATTTCTTAATACATTTAAAGACCTTTGAGGGAACTGAATTCAATACCTTTTAAGACTTTTCAAGACCTGCAGATACTGTGAGAATTATTTATATAGACCAGTAGTGACAAACAACTTCAACTTCTGATTGGCTAATATTTGGAGTACTTTAAGTTACAACTGTGCTTGTTAGTTCATTTATGAAGCTATAGAGCCTTGAGAGTACACTTGCTGAAATGAAGAACATCACATTGTCAACAAACCCCATAAAAACACCAAAACCAACAATAATACATGTAAATGGAACATATAAATGAGCCACACAGCTGCACTGGGTGACATGTTAATTCATTACAATGAACATGGGAACTAGTTTATTATGAGTCTACCCCACATGCACTGCCCTGCTGTTGAAAACGCTAAAAATAGTCCACAACAAATGCACTATTTCCTACTGTTTGAGTCATGTTTTCTAAAAACTAACAGTGCCCAGCTGTTTTGGGAGATTATTTAGCCTTTTAAAAAAATCGAATTATATATTTTTGACACATTTTTGAAGATTTACGTCTTCAGTAGGGATGAATAGGTTTGGGCCACAGACAGGGTAGAGAACTCAGAAAGTATTGAGAGACGGACTAACGTATTGTTGCTTTTCATGGGATTTGTTGACAACAACGAAAATATATAATAACGCGAGTCTTATCCGCTAAGATTTCAGCCCTGGTTGAATTGGCAACACCTGTGGTTACTAGTGGTAACTGCAAGTGCGTGTTTATAATACAGGTCCCAGAAATTACATGTGAATCGACCACTTGGGGCAGCAAACATGCCATGAGCAGCTCCTCTTTAAGAAATGCAACAGGAGAAGAGCAACTTCTGTATTGCTTTACAGTGCAGCCAAACAAAATGAGGGCTAAGAGGATTCCTTGCACCACTTTGTTTTAATAAAACAGACTAAATGGTAATGCTGAACTCAACATGGGAAAGGAAGACTCCATCAGTAACAATGAAAACGACTATGTAGAAAGGCAATTACAGAATGCAAATAACATTGAATATTATTGCCAAACAAATGCCGGCCATAAATAGTATCAAAAATGGGTTTTAATGTCTAATGGATTATAAGGCATTTTCAAGAATTAGACTGAGCCACACTACCAAACAGTCATCTGCTGTTGCATCAGAATGACACAAGAGAACATCCGTGGATGATGACAGGAATATCCTAATTTATGAAATACATCAGTCCTGTTTATTTTCCAAGTGACTCTTGCATGGCGCACCAGGGGACACTGTAATTGTTCTACTACTACAGTTTCAGGGCAATTAATTGGTGGGAAGGAAGGGAAGGGAAACAAAGTTAGAGAGGACTGCAGAGAGAAAGAGAAGGGGGGAGTGTGAGAGACAGTTATAGAAAAAGTGAGCTATGCAGCAGTGCTGTAGTGTTGCTTTGTCGCCTCAGGTGCTATACTGTTCTAATGAGGCCATTCTTACCCGTAGCTTGTGACTCTGTGTCCTCACCACCTTCCCCTGCTGCACCACGTCCACCGGACACTCGTTTATAGAGCAGTCAGCCTTGTGTCTGAGCCAGTCCTCATAGCCCTGAGAGAGATGCAGCAAGAGAGGGGGGGGTAGAGAACAAGATTGTAAGGGGAAAGGAACAGAAAGCCAATGTGGTTGTTGGCACGGGGGGAACGGAGAGTATAGATTATTGTGCAGAGAGAATCGGGGCCAGAGTATAGTTTGCAATGAAGAGAGATGGAGGGGGAGAGGTGAAAGTCATACACTGTAATTAATTAGCATTGTGCTCCCTGAGCTTAGTGACCTGTTTCCTGGATTTCTAGCCAACATGTCATGTTTTAGATTTATGTCCCAGTAAAGCTCAGGCTTCCTTAGCAAGAACAGCTCCATCTATCACTGATAGTGCCCCATCCCTCAGTACCGGGACGCAGTAGAGAGGATGCGTCTCCCAGGGGCATGGGATCCTCAGCTAGAGTGATTAACAGAGGAGACCATTCATTATCATATTTCTCACATCACCAGACATATTCAATGGCATGTCCTTTCGCTAAGAGAGGAATGTGTATATACAGATAATAGAGCAGCCGATTGGTAGAGAGAGAGAGTGTGTGTGTGTGTGTGTGTATTTGAGGCCGGGAGTTGGTTTGTGAGGGGGGGATCGTTGTGGGCGATATTTCCCAGAAATGTGAGCATGTTTGTGTGTGTCCTACCTGTTTTATGGCGGTAACAGTGATAACAAAGAAGAGGGGCAGGCCGCTGGTGACTGGGCTGGTGGGGGTGTCGATGATAAGCTGCAAGGGAGAGGAAGAGTGGGAGGAAGATGGAACAGGAGAGGGGAGAGGATGCCAAGTAATGCAACGCTGAGTAAGGAAGTGCAGCAGGGAAAAGCATCTCTAATAAGGAATCAAGCACCATTCTAGCAAAGTTAAAGTATCCCAGTAATCAAATCTTTTTTGATTTCCTCCATCTGCACCAACAGGACGGATCCATTCTGGGATCTGATGTTAAATGTTTGTTTTCCTATATTTATTTTAGAGACAGTACATGTGCAGATGTAGAAAGTAATAACAGCAAAGTAGGACCTTATCAGTTGACAAAAAGAAAGAGGAGTACAAACATTGCTGCTGTGTGCCATACCCAGTTTGTCCCATTAAAAGGGTGTAGTATTTCACATGCTGCTGATAAAACATACAGCACACAAAGACCCAAGCTGTGGCCATGTTGCATTCAGGTATATTTAGGCAACTGCTGGTAAAGAAAGTGTTGTATCCTCCTCCTCTTTCTATGATGAGTTTGTCCTTGTGCAATACAGTGGCTTAAGGAAAAAGCAGTTTCTCTTTGATTCTGATTTATACAGACAGACACTGAGCAGTACGACACTCATTTTTTTCAGGATAATATGATGCTAGCAAATTCAAATTATGTCGTAAATTATGTAATCCTCATCCAGGTAACCTCAAACACAGGTGCAGGATTTAACTGTTAATCTTGGATAATTGGTCTTATTTTGAAATCAGGGAACAATGAGGGCAGGGTCTAAACTGTCATCAACGCTTATGTGATTGGCGAGTGCTTAAAGAGACAGCGCCTTTTTACCAGCCATGACTTCATTTAAGGCAATGAGGATCAAAAAATCTCTGAAAATGCAAAAATGCACTTTAACTATGAAATAGGTTAAATGTGATTGCATATGCAGCTCATATGGAATCACTAAAGTAACAAAAAAACCCAGAAATATTTCCTTCTGTTTCCAAGGTTTACGCATTTAAATTCTATGAGAAACTATAAGAAAAGTTAGTCAAGTAAACTTACTGGCTTCTGAAACAACTATTGGATGAACTGCCATGAATTTTGTAAAGTCAAGCAAACACCAAATTATCTGCTTTATACCAGGTTTTCTGGACAGACACTCTTACTCTAACTTTGAATAATACTACATTTGTGCCTAAGGACTTGTTACTTTGACAAAAGTACATTTTAAACCTGCTTCAAAATCCAAGTTGTAGGAAAATTATCAGCAATCTAATCTACACTATTTAGTTACCTATGTATGAAAAATGGGACAGTGTTCAGCAAACTTGGCTGTCAAACTTCTCCAGCTGCCCTGAAAATATCTTGATGCAAAGCCATGCACTTTAATTAAAACTAGGGCAGTGTAGCAATTTAAAAATAAAGCACAAAATGGACCCAGAAATGCAATGTTTGTTAGTTTGTTGCTGCTTGTGAGACTTTTTTTGTTTTGTTTTTGTTTTAATAAATGGACAGGTGGGGGAGTATTTGCTTCAGTGTTGTATTTTCAGATTAAACAAAGACAAAGGTGGAAAAATTACAACTGTTTATGGTTTTCATGAAATTCTTACCTGGACCAGAAATATGACCAAGAAGTAGAAGTTAGCGATTCTTCTGAACTGCTCAAACAAATTCTTGGGTATGAAGTTCCAGAAGGTATACTGTGGGACAGAGTGACAGCACAATTACTATCACACGCATAAAAAACAGAAGGGGGAAACAATGGCACCTCATCATCCAGTCCTTCTGGCAAGAGAAATGGCGACGCACAGCTTGACGAACACAAGAAAAGTGAAATGTGTCATCCTTAAAAACATGGCCACAAAAGAGATTACATGGTTGTCTGAATATGAAACAAAAGAATAGCACGATGATAAACAATGTTGAGGCACTGACTCACGGACTGTGGCTCGCTCACCTTTGAGGAGACGATGCGGTTGTCGGGGTAACGCTGAGGGATGTAGGCCTCAGCTCCCGGAGGGGGTTCTTTATGCCCGATGTACACCGTCCGACTGTCCACCCAGATCTCCTCCCCCACACACTGACAGAAAGAGATATATATATATAGCTATAGATATAAATAGCAATACAGGTAGAGAGAAAAAATGGGGTTAAAACACACTGTTTAGCCTTGGTAATGTGTTTGCTTACAACTCATAAACTTACTATTATAAGGCTTGTATTATCATAACCACATAGATTCAATTAAATATTACACTTTGTCATCCACCCTCACTAACACCTTACAGTCACGTCAAAATGTCTTTACAGCCATGCTTTTATTAAATGTTGATAAAGTATGAACTACACACGATCCACTGTAAATGTACATCTCATAGTTTAGATTTCATTATTTGATCTTCTTTTGCACCGTAAGCCAAGTACGCCAAATTGTACTGGATGTATACTTTAGTTTTTTGTTCTCAGCACTTACAACACTAATGCTGAAATAATTAGTCAGTTAATTGATTAGCTGATCAAGTAGTTTGGTAAACGATGAATCGTTTAAGTTATTTATTGAGTAAAAATGCCAAAGATTCACTAGTGTCAGCTTCTGAAATATGATGATTTGCTGGTTTTCTCTGTTTTGTATCACTGTATATTGAATATCTTTGGGTTTTGGACTGTTGGTTAAACAAAACAAGCAGTTTGAAGACGTCACAACTGGAAACTGAGATTTGTCATTTTTTGTGATGATTGAATTGATGAATTAATTTAAAATAATTTTCCACTTTAATAATGAAAGTTGCAGCCCTAAACAACACCTAATCAAATTCCTCATAAAAGTTCATATATATATATATATATATATATATATATATATATATATAGGATACTGGATTAAACAGAAAGTTACACAAGACTGATACTGATACACCACGACTTCAGTCTCTTCCTTTAACAAACAACCTCACAGACAAGACCGGGCGGACTGAAGGATGAGTGTCTGCTTGTTGATATGTGTAGGTGGGATCAGCTCTGAGTCACAAAAGTGTGGATTTGTCATTCATCTTTTCACTTCTTCCTGCAGGACCTCTCTGCAGTCTGCACCATCTCTTTCTTCTTGTTCTGTTGGTTTTACTGTGACAGTCCAATGCCTTGATACAAAATAATGACAACACATTGGATCGTGTGTATGCAAACCTCCATCTCAGTTCATCTGTCATCTATATTACATCTAAGTAGCTCCCCGGGGACTAACAGAGTGCATTCTGGGAGTTTAGCGCAGCGCATATTTTTCCAAGGTGTCCTTTATTAAACACTATTGTGAGAGCTCTCCAAGAGAAAACAAGAGTCACGAGACCACAGCATTCAGCTGTTTGTTTCCATCTGGTTTCCTACATGGCTCCTAATGCTTTGGCCTGAGTGGGCAGTGTGAGCATAGCCTTTGGCAAAGCTGCCTGCCTGACACAGCTCAAAGCAGAAGTGTTGACCATTAGCAGAAAAGTTCTGGAACAAGCACTTCAGTGGAAGCAGCGCTTCACTGCTTAAAATGTCCTCAACCTTTTGGCAGAGATGTAGCTCATCGTTGCCAATGACCAAATCTTTTAATGTTCAGAGTCAACATGTCTCCTCAGTAACCTTGTACTTTACACTGGAATAGTACTATAAACTTACATAATCATCACCTCATTAAGTTTGGACACAAGATCAAATGAAGGCTAATGTAACTTTTCCTAGTGAAATCTGCAATAACAAAATCTGTGTCACAATAGCGGATAGTAATAGCGAAAAGCTCAGAGTCACAGATCTAAACATATCCAAAGTGATCAACAGGCGCAGTGGGATAAAAATAGACATGGAGCCAACAGTGTCAGCCGACTTGAGACCCCTCCAAAACATTAGGGGGGCAACATGACCCAGAGAGATACAGTGAAATGGAAAGAGAGAGAGATGGAAAGTGAAGCGGAAAAAGAGTGGCAGAGTGGAGGAGATTGAGGGGGACAAAAGAATGAAATGACGATGTAATGAAAATGTGTTAAGAAAAAACTGACAAACAGGGAGAGCGGTTGGGGCTGACGCCAGGTTCAAAAAATAGAAGCTGCAGTTGCTGACATGTTGACCAGATGATGTAGCACTTAAAAGTTTTTGTTAGAAACAGACACAATCTGTCGTAGTGATCTAAAGTATCATGGCCACTGGTCTCAAATCAAAGTCAGTAGAAGGTTTGTCCTGTTCCTCAAACATGGCTTAAATAATCCTGGCTAACATCATGTTAGCTAGCTAAAATGTTATCTTATTAATATCCATCTAGAATCTCTTACCAAGAGACTATCTCTTACAATTTGTAATGAAAAATGTGTCTGACTGAATCCAATATAATTAAACTGAGAGTAGCTGCAACAACCAGTGACATCTGGATGTCCCAAAAAGTCGAAAAATGTTTCAATTACAAATCAAACATCATATTTACGATTAAGGAGACTGAATTCAGAAAAGGGCATTATATACTGTATATTGATAATAAACCTAAAAAACCCACACACAAGGAAAACCATATCTGTACATGCAGCTAATATAATTGAATGCTACCGTTTATCAACTTTAAGCTGGGTCATATCATATGGGTATGATCATATTATGTTCCACCACTGTCTGTTATCACATTCAAATTAATAATTCAGAGCAATGTGTTATCAACAACTAAACTGAAGGTCACTGAAGTTTTTGTTTGACACGTGACGAGTTTAGTCGCACGTAATGTATCACAGTGGAACGCAGATCATTGTTTTGATTTTGATTGTTTTGATTGATTGTTTTGAATGTCATTTTGATTATTTTACATTCATTATATCGTGATTTACATCAATATCAGAGAATGTCCTCATTAGGGCTACAACTAACTTTATTAATTATTTTCATCGTCGGTTAATCTGTCAGTTACTTTTTTCAATAAAATGTCCAAAAGTGACCATCATAACTTCCTAAAAAGTGTTGTTTTATCCATCCAACAGTCCAAAACCAAAGATTTACAAAAAAGAAAAGCAGCAACTCCAACATACAAGGAGCTGGAACAGATACATTTTGGCATTTTTTGTCTGATAAATGACTAACCAATTATAAAACACTGATAAACCCATTAATCATTCAGAACTGGTCCTTATTAATATCATGATCATGATTTCAACCATATCACCCAGCCCTGTCTATACAGCACGTCCAGTACGTTCCACTTCTACTTCTATTCAAACATTTTCCTCCTAAATCCACAATTCCCTGATTCCATCATTCGTCCCATCATATTTGCTCTCGGCTCTGTTTTCTCCTTTTGTTCCCTCCATCTCCTCTCAGAGCGTGTCACACTCTGACAGTGTGACTGTGGGAGAGGGATGGAGAAAGACACAGAGAGATTGCATTGTGGTTTGTAGTTATCTGATCATTAATCCTCACTGATCCGTATCAACCCCCGGCCCACTGTTCCCTCTTCACTCTGCTGCTCCGTCAGACAAAGTGGCTGGCTGGTTGGCTGCAGGACATGGAGGCTTTGTCTTTATTAACAACACTGAAACAGCCTCCTAGCAGAGAGGCTGGTCACCACTATCACTATCACTATCAATCATCAACAATGACAAGATGGATTCGATAACAGCAAACATCCCACCACTGCAACTTCTCCTTTCATGTTTTCGGTCAGTTTTCTAACTGATGGTTTTGAACTGTTAAAACAGAAACAGGTCTGCTATTTTTAAGGTTTAAATGCTGCTTTAAAAAAATAAGACAGCCTCTCTAGTTCTGGCCTTTTCTACTGGCTTTCTACCATAGCACTTTACTACACTTTAGGACAATGGATGTGTATTTTTTCATTGTGGAAAAGCAACCCCTGACCCTGGCAGTGCCATGATCTACACGTGCCGTCCCCATGATGTAGCTCCTTTCTACCACAGAGGTGTAATAAAAGGTATACACCATTAACTGGCCTGATTAAATGGTCGTGTCTCATCCCTCCTCCACTGTCCTGCCATGCTGCGCTGCAGAAGCACATAGCATGTTGAGCAGGTATCCCTCATTAACTCACAGATCAAATTCCTCTGACTGAGCTCTTCCTTAATGAACTGCTCATGTTAACTGGACAGAGGATGTAGATACATACAAAACATGATTACACAACTCCCATATGCTATGATATCCCATAGAATATCAATTTAACAGTCAATATTAAGGGAAAATATAAATAGAAATTGTAAAAAAATGTTTTCCTTGAAAGTATTTTAAAAAGTGGACGACCTAGAGCTGGTTGTAACCAGCTCTTTTTAAGTTCAAACTTAGCCGAGATATAAGTGTTTACTTAGAGGACATTTACACATCACTAAATTAAAATGAGTTGCATCACACAAACTAGTTCTTACGTATAAATGAGTTGTTAATAAATACTTACACTCGCTAACTGCCAGGTGTAACTGTTACGTAGCTAACTGGGCTAACTGACAAAGCTAACGTTAGCATATATAACCAGTTTAGATAAGAGGGTAAAATATGTAATCTGAAATACAGTGGACATATCTGACCTGGCACAAATAATATTTAATAATGATGTTAACAAGATTTTATATTACATTTATTATTACATTACGCTAATAACGTCGGGCTAAATGACTAGCTTAATAGCATCGGTCAGGTTAGCATAATCGGGTATTTCCCACTCATTCTAAACATGCAAAAATATTACCAACCCTGAAACACATATATCTCCATGCAGGCCATGTATATACAAATAAAACAAAGTAATACCTACATTTACAAAGAACTGGCAGTTAAATTTAATACATATTGCTAGCCCCCCCTTAAAACTTGACGACATGATGACAGAAAACCTTTTGGCAGTTATGTTACTAAAGTCTTTACTAGCTGAGACAGCTTGAGCTTGCTAGTGTGCAACTAGCTAGTAGTTACTAAGAACTTAAGAAGGGTTTCACACACGAGCCAAGTTTCACTGATTTAACGGACAGCGTTTCTTTACTACATTCCAATGAGAGAAAGTTGCACAGCAGCAAAGGAAATGTTTCCTGGGCAAATTTAGGGTAAGAAGAATATTCAATTATTTTAATATTCTTATTAATAGAAGCTGTGAAGTTTGTTGTGGCATTGAGCAAAGATAAAAGGAGCCTGGAGGCCTTGATCAGCCGAAAAGGAAGGAGGCTACCTGTTCAACATACACTCCACTGCTACTCATTTGCCATTAATCACCATAGCAACTAAGCATGCAGCAACAGACAGCTAGGCTATGTCTGCAAGTTCATAATGCAAAGAAACAGGACCACACAGAGGCTTCATTATGTATAGATTGGACTCAAGATCAAACGTGTAGGGTTTTATCATTAATTTAATGCTATGAAACTGGATTTGAAAAGAGATTATAAGGCTTTAAGAAAAATGTGTTAGTATTACTGTTCCAGACAATATCCTCAAGATCTGCTCCGTGCTTTTATTTGGTTCAACTAGGACTTAGACTGTTTTTTTTTCTTCTGTGAACAATCCTTTTTTTAGAACAAAGCAGAATGAAAGAGTAGACATCAAAAGCAGCTGAGCAGTGAGGAAGAAACTAATGAAATAAAAAGACCGAACGTAGCTCACAGGGAAAGGAAGTGCCATTCGCTGTTATAATAATTTATTAGACAAAAATATTTTGGGGAAACTGCTACACAGGTGCAGACAAAAAACATAGATGTATCCAGTATTTTGGTGTGACCTTCAGCCTGCATATACTGTCTCAACCACTGACACTGATGACGCAAATAGCTATATACCTGCAACCATATCAAAGGATACTTATGAGAAGATTACTTTAAATTTGTATTCTGTTGTTGTCCCAGCTTCCTCTCCCACTTGACTTGCTGTGATCCAACTGTTACATAAGTCTTTAATCCAGCTGTGCTACTTCTCTCTCTTCTCTCCTTTTCTCCCGCCACCGTAATCTGAAGGCTACAAAAACCCCTCTTTCTCATTTTGTCTGCATTTAACATCGACGACATCCTAATACAGGCTTGAAACTGCGTCTTATTATGAAACCTCTGTCTCCAGGGCACGCTATGGGAGACAAAATAACTCTTATGAGCCAGCACGCCGATGCATGGCTGTTTTCTCTGATATACACACAGGCCAGCGGGCAAAGCTTTGCCCAAACACAAATCCTGTGTGTTTTTGTCACCTACAGTCTCTGTCTCTCCGCCAGGGCCCCACCTCTGAGGGGGGCAGCAGACAGGAATAGACTGCCCTTAACCGTTTGTAGCAGTGAGAGCTAATGTGGCAAACAGTAATCTAGCAGGTTGTGTTCTGCCTTTCAACACCAGCCAGAGGATTCAGAGAGCTGTAAAGTTGCTAGAGACCTTTCTTAAGCCGTTCAGCACTCCGGGACCTGCTGGCACCCTTTTGATCAAAGGGAGGCCTTTCTCTTTTATCTGCTGAGATTGTGAGAGGTCTCCGCAAGAATAACAGTCATACATTCATAGATAAGATGTAAAGGAGGGCGAGGATAGAGGGGGACAAGGGTAACTCAAGCTGAGGACAGGAGAAAGCAGTGGGCAGATATAAATCAAAATGTTATCACAAGAGGCTGTTTTGTTAAAGTGAAAAGTAGAAAGGTAAGCTTTACAAATAAGAGAACATATTCAAGCCCCTATAAGGTATCAGGTATCTTTAATATGACCCCCACTCACACATACCAGCATCATCCAGATCATGACCTCATGCATTTGTCACGCTTTGCGCCATCGCTATTATTATTACCAGTCGACAAAAAGGCACCAAAGAGAAGGGAATGGAGACAGCGGACACATATAACACATGCACTGACCCGCACACACACACACACACACACACACACACATACACACAGCCATACACATACACAGGATCTGCTCAAGCCACAGGAGGTCATTTTACAGATAAATCTCATTATAAATACAATCTCTTCCTGTCATGTCCTGGCCCAGGGTCTGCTGAGATACCAGAACAAGAATGCACACTCACACACACACACACACACACACTCCTATTATACTGTATATCTTATTGCATGTAGGCTTAGCCATTCTTTTATGCCAGCAGAGTGAAAAAAGTTAAACAGATTTAGGTTATTACGCAACAAAATGTCCCATTTAAACTTCACGCACTGCAAAACACCATGACACCATATTTTTCTTTACAAAAACTATTTACTGTACTGTACAGGCTCAATTCACCAGCAATATTTCTTGAGTCAGAAAACAGGCTTATAAGCAGGACAGAATGCACTGCCTTCAGAAAATTACATTTCCCTCTCATTATAAAGTCCTGTACCGGATAGATCTTAATACCTGTCTACAGTTAGTAATAAAGTGTATCAGGCAACACAATTTACACTCCCTTCACGGTGACAGCTGATGCACCAATGGTCAAGATAAAGGTTAAGGAATCAGCCAAATCGTGGAATTATCTCAAATAATAAACAAAATTCTTGTTTGAACAGAGGTCCTAGCAAAGCATCTTGAACTATATCATACAACCATTCTTTTTTGGATGTCCAAAATACTTTTTCACTTGTCTGCTTCCTTAAAAAATGTATCAATAGTTCATATGATTGCATTTTGTATGTTTTTAGTTCCTTTTTTTCCAATGTTAAACACTGAATGCCTGTCTCTCTCCTCATAGTGGTGGTTGGACTGTGTAAACACCACACACTACAGTGGAAATAAGTCCAGGACTTCTAATATGTTGTATTTTTAAAAAATATATGTTGTGAATAAACCAAACCAAAAACAAGCAAAGCAGAACTGGCCTGGCCTGTACGACATAACTGAAAAACAGTAATTTCCCGCACACAGAAATACATCAAGTCACAAGTTAATAGCAGGGTGATAATAAGGGAACAAGATGTGAAGTGAAAGGCTCATAAAGTTGCCCAGGGGAGTAAAGTGGACTAAATCAGAAGTACATCCTGTCATGGCTGGAGAAGCTTTACTAATTCAGCATTTTTTTAATAGCAAAATTAGGAAACTATGCGAGGCTGGCGACGTTTGGGCAGTGACCTTGATGTGAGTTTACTGCTCTCCCTGTCCAGAGAAAAGGCTTGGGCGACTTGCTTATCGCATCTTAATCACCTTGCATGATGTAATGTTTGTTCTTCTATGTAGCCTCATTAAGGGAGCAGCTGTTCAGAATATGGCAGGGTTAACAGAGGGTGATACACAAGTAATAGAAGACCAGATATACATCAACCATCCCTCCAATTCGAAATCAAGATCTGGATAATTGAATTAATGATTAATTCCTTGTCTACTTCATCATGTTGCAGAGTGAGGATGCAAAGGGGAAAGGATGAGAGATGAGGGGCGTGTTCACTGACCCCGTCCCCACACCTCCTCCTCTCCACCTCACTCGTGGCTCTGATTTCCCCTGATATTAGCCCTGCTGGAGCATCCGTCAAGCTCCCTACACACTGCTGCACACACAAATACACACACACACTCACACTCCTCACTCACTGGTACAAGCCTGACGAACCACAAACATACATAAATAAGCACACACAAAGCATGAACGCACACACACTCATACTAATAGTTATCTTCACAACACCTGAGCCGGTTTTAAGGTCAGGTGAAAGGGTCGCAGACTGTATATAGCAGATGTGACGATACTCCAGAGGTGCCCAGTCTGATGAACATCACCGGGCCTGTCAGAGTTCCTTCCTATTAGACACTCTTTTTCTCTAATTCAGCCACCCACCGGCCAGCTGCTTCCTGTTCTGGCTGATAAGCAGAGACTGCTGATGGCACCGGCCTGTTCAGACCAGAACAACCAGTAATATGGTTACAGCTCACCATCATCTGCTTTGTTATTATGTGGGCATTTCCTGCTAACAGACAGCTAATGATGAGGCCTTGCTGGACTCTCTCTTAAAGTGTTGTTCTACTGAGAGTGTCAACTTCTTTCAAGCCCCTCTAGTTTAACCTGCACAACTTACAAAGTACAAGTCAGTGTTAATAAATTCACAAACCAGTGCTGCAGAGTGAGTCCCTACAAGGCCTCTCAAGTCTGTGATTGGGATTTATTTCCTCTGCAGACCAGGGCAACTGGAAGCCCTAAGATAGTTCAGTGTGCATGCACGTTGTAACTCACTAAAGCAACGTAACTGGGCCAGCCAAGTTCATTTCTATTCTACACATTCACCGGCCATCACTGCATCTGTAGCCACACTGGCACATTCCCCATTCAGCTCCACAAAAAACATTGTAAAGCCCCACAGCCAATAGCCTGCCAAAGCAGCTCGAGTGAAATGTTTATCATTGCAGATGAGTGTTTGAGGGTGAAGTGTTTATCACCCTGAGCGTCCACGCTGAATGTTTTAATTCCCCCACACATACTGTATGGTAGATGTAAAAACACAGCTACAAATGAAATATGTAACATGCATTATATGTTGTTGCACTTGCAGACACAGGGGGGGGGCCTTACGTATCTGCTGATGATATTCCGGAGCAGGCTGAAATCCATCCTTTAGACAGCTCCGGCGGCGACTTAACCGTGCAACAGAGACGTTCAGCTGTCCTTGGATCTTCGTAACCGCTACCTAATGTGGATCTTTCCACCAGTATCCATCGCTCTCCTCCTCCACCGCTGCCGCCGCCACCGCCGTGTCTGTGATAGCGAGGAGCAGCGGTCTCTCTCAGTCGGCTGTTCTGATTTTCATGGCATCCCCGGGAAGAGCCATGCAGCGACCGAGCGATTACAACAACTCACACTCACGTTGCTGCTGCTGCTGGCTACATTTCAGGAGAAATGTTCACCGCATGCGAACCCCCAAACCTCCGTATAGTCTCCCTGATTTCCTCCTCGTCTGCTGAAGTGTTTTATTCTTGCAGGAGAATCTCTCATGGAGGCTGTCTGAGTCCCGCTCTGTGTTATAGCGGTGGCCCTCAATGTAGCGGTGAACGCGAAACCGTACACAGCGCTCACCCGTCAGATGACTACGCTGCGCATGCGCACTGAGGGTTTTCTCGCCTCTCCTGAAGTCAGTGTATCTGAATACTGCACTGTAAGAAATAATCACATCCACGCGCAGAATGCTGAGTAAACAAAACCGACATCAAGCAAAACTCATAACCATGTCCAAAAGTACAGAAGCCACAAACAATATGACAGGAACGTCTCTGTGATTGTGGATTATCAATGTTGTGAAAGATTTGGAGTCAAGTCAGCAGTGGAAGAAGAAGTAGTCAGATATTTTACTCAAGTAAAGTAGCAATAAATAAACAAAAAATACACTAACACAAGTAAAATACCTGCATTAAAAAATGTTGTTACCGGTAAGTAAAAGTCCAGATGTATTATCAGCCAAATTTACTTAGTGTAAAGTTAAAATACCCACTATTTAAACAGCCTTAATAACATTATTGGATAGATATTAGGCTACTGACATGTACTAAGCAGTATTTTAATGCTGTAGCTGGCAGAGGTGGGGGTGATTCTGGCTATTTTCTATACCTCCAGAAATATACTGTTTAACAATGCAACATATTTTACATGCTGATTATAGGTTTATAAAATCTTAATCTGAAGGGTAATTAGTAAGTATAGCTGTCAGGTAAATGTAGTAGTGGGGTAGAAGTACATTATTTCCCTCTTAAATGTAGTAGCATACAATTAAAATACTCAAGTAAAGTACAAGTACCTCAGTATTGTACTTAAGTACTTGAGTAAATGTTACTCTCTGCCCAATGTATTGCAGGTCTTACTCTTTGATGTAATTATTATATTATTAGCATATCTAACCTCTGAGTATATTTAGGCAGACATTTCACATGCCCTAAATGCCGGCTGTTTGTTTCCACAACACATGCGCACACTCTCTCTCATGCACGCACAGTGATAGTAATGAAAGACATGTATCTGTGCTCAGCGGTGAGCTTGTGGTAACCTAACTGTGTTGAAATGTTCCTTGGTACCACTTTCTATCAAGGCTTTTGCCTTTACAACCAAGTAACTAATGGCTTTATTAATGGTTAATTAATTATTTAGTAATGCTTTATAGATCACTTATAAGCCATTAATAAGAACACATTTTCCGCTGCCAGGTTCTGAATAATCCCCTTTGCTGGTGTTTATCCTTATTATGTGGTAATAATGCAGTTATAATTAATTAATAAATGCTCATGGCTCTCTCACTTTCTAATAAGCCATCACATCTGTTGTTTTAAATGTTAATAAGTCAATAATAAAGCAAGGGCTTTTAATCATCAAGTCTGCAGTAGTAAGTGTTGATAAGAGGTTAGTAATTAGATGCTGGTCCAGATCATCTCAGAAATAAGTGCTCAGACAGTCTACACTGTAAAAAGGAGTTATCACAATCTGACAACCCAAAAGTTGTTAATTAATTAATTGCTTTTAATGGATCTATAAAGATACATTTGTTATAAAGTAGTAGCTGTTACGTTGCCATACTTTTCCATACATGCTGCTTATTCATATTGATCAGGTGTTCTGTTTAGCTACGTTTATTTGACATTATGAGAAGGAGGAAATCACACACAACGACAAAATGTCAAAGACGACACAATAAAGTGTACGACTTGTTTCCATTGAGGTCCTTGATGTAAAGAGAGCAAAGATGCAGGAGTCCATGTGACTTGTTAACATCATATTACCAACAAACCAATAGAAGAAAATATCAAATGAAAATATGTATGTTGAAAATGTTAAAAGACACAAAATAATTGGTCTGCATAAGTTAACAGATTAAGCAAACATTGAAGTCAAAGCTGGCTGTCTATGTTATGTAACAGAGCTCATGTTTACTGCAGCTACACAACAGCAATCCTGCCATTGTTGGCCTTGGCCTTCACACAATGTACTTTACAAAAACCTTGCAAAACCCAACTGCATTTATGAGCAAAGAGAAAATCTAAAATTAGCTGCGTCTCCATCTAGGGGGATCCACAGGCTGCAGGGCGGCAGGACGTGATGTCTGCCCCAGACGTTTCATTTGCGGAGTTATGACTTTCAATTAGCACAGACACTATTAATAATACATAGGGATCTAGCACTTTCAGCTCTGACCTACTAATGCTTGACGCTGCTGTTTACCTCCCTTAAGACCCCAGGGCACTTAGTGTCTAATGATGAGTCTGCCTCGGTGGACAGATTACAACATGCTCTTTGTTTATGGACTGTGACAATTATATGCATGTTGTGTTTTATGCCATTGTCATGTTGCGGAGATAGGAGTGCCCCTTATTCCCTTTTTACTTATTCGTCACACCTACAAAAAGCACAGTAGTAATGGAAAATTTAGGATAGCTTATGCAGTGCCACCACAGCAGATATAAAAATACCATAATGTGCGCTATAATAAGACTACCCGAAAAGCTGACTTTTTGGAATAAATGCATCTTAAATCTCTGGCTGATAAAATAACTTCTTCACTTCACAGAGTCTTTGCATGCTGAAGAGACCGAATGATGATCTCACAGCGACCACTTCTCCATCCTGGAAATTAACCATCCAGTCTGTACCTATTTCTCATTGTCTGAGTCTAAATTTTAAAAGAATCTGATCATGCACTGATCAGCAAATCTGATTGTATCTGAATTTTCTTCCTCTGAGAGCAGCTGACCTTGATTTCCAAATGAACTAGGTGAAAATTGCTCCTCATTTTGAAGCACAGGTTGATGTTTCCACTGCTGTTGCTGCGATTATCACATAGCTGACTGAACTGGGTCATTGTTCATTCCTTCCTTCTGTCTTCTGTGTGGGCGAGGGAGAACTACATATGGGGCAGTGGGTTACTTTCCTCATGTTGCCATCAGTCCTGTGTGGGCAGAATCTGCAATCTGCATATCTGGACACAGTGTTTCCAGTCTTTTACATTAATAAGACATGATAATGCTAGTAATCAAGACATGTCAAATTACAGATAGATAGATTTAGCTGCTTACATTCTCTACAGACACTGGGGCACACTCATGATTGCAGATTATGGTGGAATATGGCAAAATCTGGCATGTTTACATCCTACAGTACTAATCTTTAGTGTTTGTCATGTCAGGTTTAAGTGCTCATTGTTGGTGCAGTAAAGCATAAACTTCTACCATGTTTTTTTTAAGACATGTGGATATATTACCAGGAGCTCCAAAAGCCCCAGGTTCACTGCATGTCAGTTGGTTTTGGCAGTCTGATTAACTGCAAGTTTGTTAGTAAATTTAGTACCACTAAAGTAAAATATCAACAAAGGCGGGTCCTGCATTATTAGCTGAGCTGGTGACTCTGTCTTGTCAAGGGGCCCTGTATCAAAGTCTAGTTTTAAAACCGTTATTATGTTAGTTTGTATAGTGCTCACATGGGACATAGTCTTTTAATCAAATGACCACAGACTATGTGACACACAGAGAAGATGGTGCCAGGATGTATTATTCCAACATATGGTTGGATTCCAGGTGTTGGGGCATATAATGAAGGTTCAGTGTATAGTCTGCTGTGAACACTGTTTATATTGGAAGCTGGGGTAAAAACATAATGCACGTAGGGCAGCAGGTGGGGGGTCAACAACAAATTGGTCTGTACGGTCTACCATGTGCATTACATGTAGTTGATATATGTTACACGAACAGTGAAATGATTAAAGTGCAAAAACATTTTAAAGGTATTTCAATTTCATAAAGCATTAGTGCTGACTCAAGATTGCTAGTTGACTGAAAAATATTCAGTATGTTGTTCAAACATCATTACTTGGTGTAATATTGTAAAAAAAAAAAAAAAAAAAGAAAAGAAAGACAACTATGCTGACATGTTGTTTATTAGCTGAAACCTTAAACTGCTTTCCAGTGATGTCTTTTCAGTGGCGAACAGGTTTTTAGTATCATTTTTTCATGTATAGTTTAATCATTACAGCTCTTGTTGCAGTACGAGCAGCTGACTCTGTACTATTGTCAGCACAAACAGTGGATCCTATTATGCTGTAGATGTGAATTATCCCTGTATCACTTCCCGGACTGTGGAAAATTAACAATATGGGGCTCCGCACAAACCTATGGGATGAGGTTTGTGAGGAAGAACTGCATTTATTTTGGATCTGTCGCTATTGCTGCAAGGCATGGGATCGACAGATATTCTTCAAATCTAAATGGAGTGAATACATTAACAACAATATCCTGGATGATTATTTAGCACTCATCAAGTATAAAAGACTACTACTACAAAGAGTTGAATACAATTATATCATTACAGTTTAGAAATGTCGACAGAGCTTCTTCTTTTGTGGTGCTTGACTTGTAAACAAAATGAATGTCTATCAAATCATTGGAAAGCAAATCGGCCATACATTAGTTGTATGGTACACAAAGTGGTGGGAATATTTTTATATAACGCATTGGATATTCCCACTATGTTTTGTAGCAATAGTCACAAACCGAATGACAAAGTAAAACGTATGAATGAATGAATCCTTACGAATGTGCCACGTTTCATGAGTTTGTGGTGGCTGATGGCTGCTGCATGGCCCTTAGATAAGGATGATAGAGGGGAAAAAAAGACAAAGATGAAGGAGATATTAAGTAGTTATATATTATGAAGTAGTTGGTTTATTATGTGTTGTTTCCTAACACCTCTACCTGCTCCTGGTGAGGGTTTTAAAGTAAAACAGAAAGCTTGAAAGTCTTTTTTTTAGTAACTTTACTCTTATAAATTCTATATCATTGGCTCCCGTGATAGTATTTAGGTTCATAAGTCTTAAACGTCATAGGTGTTTTCTGTATCTCAACAGAGTCTTACTGGCCCTGTTCAGTTTGTCTTTGTTGCTTTCATGGTGAAGATATCTACAAGTGAATCTAGTTGTTAATTGAAATGGAATTAGGGCTGGCACAGCTGATTTGCATTATGAGCTCTGAAAGTGATTTGAAAGGTTTATCACAGATCAACTGAGGGTAATACTATATTATTTAGGAAAATTAAGAGCTTACTTGATGGCTGTTCATGTGCAACAGAAATGTAAACTCAGGTATTTGGTGCCATCTAGTGGCCATTGCACAAAAACACATGAGTTGCCTCATAAATGGAGCCTGCTCATATCTCCTCCCTGGCTCTGTTGGTGTAGGTTCAGGTAATTTGGCAGCTAATTAATTTCTTTGATTAGTTGTAATTGAAGTACTGTTAAAGCATGAGTTTACCCTGTATCATGGGAGGAGACATTTACAGAAGGTGACAATTAGGCATATAGTGTTTTGTCTACTGTTTATTAATTCATGAAGCTTCAACAGACTAATTTGTTGTTACTTGACTGAATGAGTTTTTGAGTGTGTTTGGTTCGGGTGATTGCTTGAGTGACTCAGTCGATGAATGAGTGAATGTGCATTTGAGTGAACCAGCATACAGGTGTTATGTGTGACCCCTCGACTCATGTCTCAGGTTACTGAATGCAGCTAAAACAGCTTGTGAGACTAAGATTGTGTGAGTAAGCACTGTGCACACCGCAGGACGCCTGAGCAAAGATAATAGGTGTGTTTGTGTCTCTGGCGGTGCTGATGTGCGTCACATGCCTTCTCTCTCCATGCCCAGTCCGGGTGCCAAGAGAGGGGCTTAAACCTGCGTCTGGAGATGGGAGCTGTGGAGATCCCAGGGAGCGGATGCTTGGCACCGTGAAATAGGATTTGAGGAGGACCGAAGCAATGAAGCGAGAGGGAGAAGAGCAACTGCCAAGTCCTCTCTAAGGATTTGATGCCCCCCTCCTCACCCCTTAAACATATTCAGCTTGTGCACACACACACACACACACACACACGTGCAGAGAAGGAGAGAAAGAGAGGGGGATTGTGGATAGAAAGGGAGAGAAAAGCAAAGCAAAGTGGGGAGTATAATAAGAAGAACAGTGTTTGGAGCAATAACAGTCAGTCAGTGCAGTCAGAGAGACAGTGACCTGAACATGTGTTCCTCACCGTAACCAACTCATACAACTCACTAATCCTGCCAGGGCTTTCACCAGGTGCCTTGTGCCTGCCTATATATGTGTGTGTGTGTGTGTGTGCATGCCTATATGGGCTATGACATGTGTGTGCTTGTATCTGTGGTTTCCTGCATGCACGTTCATCATCCTCTAAGTGACAGACAGAGGTTGACAAGAAACAGAGAGAAACAAGAGGGAGGAGAGGGGAAATAAAGGGGCGGGACTATCCACATGGCTGTCAAAGGAGGTGATTGATTTTCCGCCCCCTGTTATCGAGGCCTGCAGCCACGAGGACCCCTAATACCCCCCTGTCTGACTGACACACACACACACTATCAGTAGCGCAATACCCAGAAAATAGGCCTATCAAGTATCATCTCTCTCTCTCTCTCTCTCTCTCTCTCTCACGTGGTCATAACAAATATCTAATCAGCATAGTTGGCTCTGTCTGCATGGAGCGGAGAGAGCAGAAGAAAGGGAAAACGTAGTTGGCTCGGTTTGCCTGTCGCCGACAGGGCACAAGAAAGAGAAAACAAAATCAGTTACGAACCCGAGCACAGACGATGGAGGAGCTGAGATGAGATGATTCAGAAAAGCAAGATGGATGTATCTAAGTGGATGCTTCTGGGCATTTCTATTTCATCTCACATCTCTCTGTTTATCTCAGACTGTGCTGAATTCTGATCTGAGGAAAGCATCAAGCTCCAAAGTTGATAGCTTCTGAGCTAGACTGCTGTAAATGTTATTCAAAGAGGTGAAATCAATATATGGCAGAAGTGTGGTGACAAAAATGTCAAGGCAAAACAGTGGAACCCCTGCATCGCTCTCTTCCTCGCACTTCTTCTTTCTCTCCCTGCCTTCACCTCTCTTTCCTTTTCTTGCCTCTTGTTCCATGCCCTCTCCAGCCCCCTCTTGAATGATTTTTTATTTTTTTCCAATTTTCTACAAAGGACTTGTGCAATTTTGCCATTACTCATATTATTGCTGGTGGCTGCAAACCGAGTCTTGGCTCTATTCCTCAGGGGTAATTGGAAACTGCAGGTGTGAGAGGGCACATTAGCATACACAAGCCTTGCACAGCATACTGCTTCAGTCCTAATGGCAGCATGAAAAATACATCTATCACGCTAATGCCGAAGAGATGGATGTGTACTGTAGTTACACCACTGAGACCAGCCATAAAAATGTGATACCCTGTGGTGTTAGTGAGCTTGTGCACTCTTTTCTCAAAGTACGTCTCTGTATGTTTGTATGTGTACCTGAGACACAGAAAGAGAGAGGAGAGGGGAGCGAGACAAAGTGATACTGAGCGTCTGATGCTATTTGTTAATGTAAAGAAAATGCACATGTGGATCATATGTCACGTGGGCTGTATTTGTTTTGCTCAGAACAGCAGAGGAGCAAATATTTTAAGGATTTCAGGCCAGGTCTGGTCATTCTGAAAATATGTTTCTGTGTCTACCATGCCAAAATAAGTGACCTGTACTATTCTGGCTGAGTGTAGCAGATGGCACATTCTGACACATACTGATGAGATGTTTTATTGCACACTCATCTACACAGGGCTCTGCCCTTTAGAGCATGTTGGGGAACTGAGTTTTGCATCTGTGATAGAAGTTAACCTGCAAAATGTAGATTCAATCAACAGCTACAGGTTTCAGAAGATCCAGGTGGGGGGGCAGAATGATAACCAGTGAGACAATATCAACCTCAAGTTGCAGGGCTTGTGGGGTCCTCAGGTCACCAGCTTTGGTTTTGTCCCAAACTATCTCTGGTCAGAGGTATTCCAGTGCTTCTCTGATGTTTATGATATGGAATTCACTCCAGATCCAGAAATCCATTAGCAGATTATAATTTTATAAAGATTCTAGCGATTCAGTATTGAACGGTAAAGCTAAGAAATGAATTCCAGTGAAGAGTTCGTATGTTCAAAAACAGATAAATGCCATTCTTAAAATTAATAAATGATATTCCCCAGAGTGCACACACAAAAAAAACATGATGTAGGAAAATAAATAAAAACGGAGATATCTGTTTTTGCAAATGAACCCTATATACCAAAGTTTAAATCCTGGTTGACTGAATTTAGTAATAAGCTGCATATGGAACAAATTCAATATGATTTATCAGGAAAAATATTTTTTTTTTTAGTTATATCACCTACTTGATGGGACTGTTTACTAATGTGTATTTCTTGCAAAGGACTGAATATACTGTATTGCACTAAAATGTATGTATATATGTGTGGGTATGTATAATCCGGCTTCTATCTACCCATGGATTACTGTGAGAGGGACAGTAGTTGCCCACAGACTCTTATTTGCTCCGTCAAGTCAGTCTATAGATATTACAATGC
Organism: Macquaria ambigua; assembly: GCA_008360985.2. NCBI lineage: Eukaryota > Metazoa > Chordata > Actinopteri > Centrarchiformes > Percichthyidae > Macquaria > Macquaria ambigua. The sequence goes on from VMKM01000328.1 coordinate 334,610, forward strand.
GCCAACATGTGAAATGAAACAATGAGATGTATGGGATACCTTGTAATTTGATAACTTCTCATCTAAGATTGCTGCAGTAACATTTTTTATCTTTTTTCCTTACTTGTGTATTCTAAGTGTTTGTAGGTGTCAATATTGGTGGGTATGGCTATGGATTAATGTTTCTCTTGGTTTGTGATATGATTGAAAAGGTCTAACTGAAATATCAACTTGTCAACTTGGAGCCTGTGGCAGGAAGTGCACAGACAGTAACCAATAAAGGCCATCAGAATAGTCTAGTTAGAACAAATTGTGAAAATATTTCTGTATTTTAGAGAAAATGTGACAGAAAAAAGGAACAGCTGAACACATTAGAGGCCTATCCTATCCATTCATGGAGGGAAAATGATTAAATGTTGTCAATTCAGGTCCAAGAAACATCACTGAAAACTGTCCTTGATACATAAAAATGTCAATATCAGCTCAAAGTGTAGTGTAGTGATGTATTGTGTCTAACTCTGTGTGGATTGAATTTGAACTGTCAAGCATGTAAAAAAAAGCAGACAATCTTATCTTTAGCAAACGTTTCACAGTATGAAGGTGAGATGAGAATACATAACTGTCCATTGTGTTAAAGGGGATGTTAATTTGAGTCTTCTTGTACTTTTTTGGTGTTTCTCAATCTGAATTCATTATTAATTCATCATTTAGTTGCAAACGTTTGTAACATCGTTTATAGCCCCAGCATGGACAGTCTACAACAGGATTTATAGCTACAGGCTCGGCAAAACTTAATGTTAAATCACAGTAATTGGTCCACATATAGTTTTCTTAAAGCCTGAATGTCAAAACGTTTGTTTTGCAGAAAATCTGATATGTGATATTGAGTCTATGTGAACCAACTCTGACGTCACATGGACAGATAAGATAATCTCTTATCTGTGTGTTTATATGTTTGTAGTGGAGACATCATGGTGGATTAGGGTTCTTCTCCTTCATTGATAAGTCTCTAAATGCTCAAAATGATTCAGGTCAATGGTTTTATGGCAAAAAATAATCATGTCCATTTGCACTGGTAAGACAAATTATTGTTTTGATTATTACTTTTGTCATTGAATTTGAAAATCTCACACTTTAGCCATTGTGGTGCCACCTGTTGGTCAATTTTTACATTCTATGTAAAAATAAAAGCAGGGTTTTGGACATAATCAGTGACTTATTTAAGATCCAAGCATGACACACATTTTCAGTTCAAACATGCAAATGACTGACTTTACATACTATTATCAATTATGTTTACCTTCAAGGTTTGACTCTGTTATGTCTATATTTGTGAAGGTGCTTCTGACAGATTTAGAAGCGTCAATAAAAAAGATCATATCCCATTAATTGTAAAAGAAATAATAGGCAAAATGGTATTTTAAAAAATCAGTAACATTTTAACATGTCACAGAAAAAAAAATCATTTCTGATCACCTTAGTCAACAGATCATCTCTGCCAAATGTTGAGGCAAAGACCAAATTCAAAATTCCAGTAAATCCAACTCGGCAGACGTGGATGGCAACACTGCAGAAGATAATTGACTTTGACTTCTTTGAAAAATGTGTGGCGAGAAATTATGATGGCTCTGATTGATTATTGAGGAACAGAGCTGGGGTCAATATAAACACTGATACCATATGCACAGCAGGGCAGAATCAGAAAACATTTGTGTGTGTAAGTGGCTGTTATTCATTTAATAAGAGGACGAATACTAGAAGAAGATCTGTGAGTGCTCACCCTACTTATTTGTGAACACTGGAGAACATATCTATATATATACTCTCTCTATATGTGTGTGTGTGTGTGTGTGTGTGATGTGTAATAACTTATAGCAATTTATTGTAGCCTATAAGAGGAATCTATCTTGAGTATCAAGTCACCTCCATGAGAGTTTCCTCTCTGTGTTTACCATGTACTCAGAGGAAATTATACAATATTAGAAAACTTTATGATAATTAATCCACCTCAAAATGCCTTGAGTGGAAGGAATAAAAGAACAGCATGCATATCAAATTCTCAAGTATTGTAATGAAATCCAAATTGGCATAAGTAATCACAGGATCTTTTGTGTATCTGGATCTCAAGAGTGCCACTGCGGCACACTTTGCCACCAAAAAAGAGAAAATTTAAAGCAGGGCAACCAATTTCTTCCTAGGAGGTGAAATAATGACCTATTTGGACCCCCAGAGCGTGTGCATAGGGTGTGCGCCCCGTCAACTTGCAAACCATAGTCATGTGTTAATACCATATCCACACACACACACACACACATACACACACGCGCGCAGACTTGCAGGGTCTTTCTTTGTCCTGTCTGCAGTCTGCAGTTTTTCTTGTCTATATAACAGTGTTGAAACAGCTTGTTAAACACTGACATCCACTGACTCCCAGACCCCCCGCTGAGCACATCTCGCTGCAGTTAGGGCTTCATGTGAGTGAACCAGCCATCGCTCCACTTCTTCAGAAAGGCTGTAGTTACTTCACAGAGACAGACTCATGCATGTGCACTGTGAATGTACAGAGAGGATAAATAAACACAGGACGGAGGGCAAAACATGTCATTAAAAGAAGAAGCAGGAGAAAAGCGAGAACACTATGTTTATAGATGGTTTGACCCACCTGTTCCCTTAGTGTGGACATGAAACCCACCATAGTTTTCCCACTTGCCTTTATATTATAATGAATGTGGATTTACATACAGATACCTGCCTGCTGGCAAACTTAAAAAAATACCAAACCAGAATCCAGAGTTAGTACAAATTGAAATGGCATTAACATGGTCTTTTTAATTTTCTCATAACTGCCCCCTTTCAGGAGAATATGAATATTTACCCATTACCTAAATGCATCAGTAGTTCTGATGCATATGGGTAGTAAATGTATTCAATGCCCAGTGAAAAAGAAGTAGCTCTGTTGTGTATAATTGCATATACTTAGTGCTACACCACACTGTTCTTTTCTTTATTCTAAAAGATATTTTAATAATAATAATATTCTAAATGGCTGAGGTCTGACTCTAAATAATCGTCACTGACCATCTGATCAAAGTGGGGGCCGCTGTAACTCATGGGGATTAGCTGACAGCTGCTAATGCAAACAGGCTCTTAGTGGATTTACAGTTTTTTTTAAATTTTATTATTAAGAGTTTTATTCTCATTTTCCCACCTTTTAAAATACAAAAGACATCACAAACAGAGCATTTTTACATCTAAATCCAGATTACAGGTTCACAGATTCTCTCTTATTATTATTATTTGCATCTCATGTAACCAAATCTCTGTCACATATACCCCGAATGGTTTCTGTGCATATAAATTCAGCAGTGGCGAAGGTCTTCATTATACCTGTAAGACTATATAAGTCAGTTACTCTGGCTCCACTGAGGATTACTGTATTACTGTATTTAATAATAAAAACAACCAAATTAGACTTCACAGGAATCACATTTTATTTGCAGAATTAAGGTGAATTAGTTTCCAACAGGTGCTAGCCCAGTCCACTGAAGCACACAGAAGTAGCATAATAAAACATTAGAAACTTAAAGGCACAATCCAAATATATACAACAATAAAGTAGCCCCAGTGTTAAAACTGAAAACACAGGATTAGAACCCGCTATCACTGCAAGGAGTAATATTAAATAATAAGTCAATCTATAAGTTCTTAACCTTTTCTGATGCCGCTGAAGGTGTCTTCTCCTCAGTAATACTTAGTAGTAAAACTGATCAAAACACTACAGTAAACTCACTGATCATATTTCAAAAGTCATGTCTTGAGAAACATTGTTCATTACAAGCATCTTAAAATTGTATAATATTATATAATACTTATACAAGATGAGATATATTGTTATATTGTTTCAGACACAAGAAATAGTCAGTCAAATGTATTCAGCCAACAGTAATAGTTTACCTATAACTGCAGATAAAAAGAATCTTTTAATTACAGGGTTGGTGTCCGGAAACAGCAGCTAGTAAATACCAGGTGGGCTGGCTGAATGCATCAATAAGGCTGATGGTTAGTCTCATGTTGGGGCTCTGAGTACTTCGTTCCACTCTTCCCCTCACTACTACTCCCCTGAAGTACAGTAGTTCTACATAACAAGGCGAGACAAAGTTGATGACGTGTTTTTTAAGAGTAGAGTTACTCCAAAAAAGGTCAGAGCCGCAGTTTTAGTGTTACAGGCTCACATACCAACACCCAAAGCTCTCAACAGCATGTAAACAACTTCAGTTTCTTAGAAGCTTTTAGACCACTGTTTAGGTTTATATCTGCTAATGGGAAATGCTGTCCCAATATTTACTTTGCTTATTTCTGTATTTTGTCCATAGATTATTGTCTTATTTATAAGTTAACTCCAACTTTTTTTTTCCCCAGGTGTGAAGTCCAGTTCAACAGGAGGTTTAATAATATCAGTTACATGTTAAATGCTTATGTCAGGTCCTCTTGCATGTTTACTTAATCTAGAAATTAAGTGTTTGTTAAGGTTAGAAGCTTTTCTTTTTCCTTTTTTGTTTTTGTTTTTTACCTGTGAGAGTGTACAGACATTAGCAGGTGTGTGGTTCCTGTGTTCAAACTGTGCAACAGTATCTCTGACATGTTTTCAAACCTTACAGCTTATACAGCAGATGTTGTCAATGTAAATGAGAGGCAGCAGGCAAGTGTCTGTTTCAGAACTGGCCAAAAATATGGAGGAGGTGTTTCTCACTAATGTTTGGAAGTGAGTGGTTTGCATTTGTCAGAGACGTACGAGGCAAAATTAGGCAAAAGTACTTGTGTGGTCTGTTGGCAGCTATAGAGTTAAATGGTTGTACTGGAGACATGGCAAAATAGTGTCTTGTGTGTAGTTTTCTGTTTGTGTAGTCTAGTATTTGTTTTCTTTAAAAATGTCTGTGCTTGTATTTTCCTTGCAGGAGGTCAGGACACTCCTGTGCTGACTGACTGCGAAGGATTATTATGGGATTAGGGGTGTCTCGGTTACCACGGTGAGATGATAATCACAGTGGCCGTCCTCTGATCTCTACAGGGATAGGAGCGTCAATCAAACCGGAGACACTCGGAGATGAGAGGGAACACTGCTGTGAGCGTGAACACGTGTGTGAGATGTTTTCTCCGGACCGGGCGTTACGTGTTGTGCTCATGTGTGGATGTCTTGTGTGAATCAGCTGTCAGGTAGAGTAAAAAAAAAGGGAGAAGTGGGTTTTTTTTTTCCGTCTCACCAGCAGATGAGTGAATTTATGTTTTATGGAAATAAAATATGGCCTTCACCCACCCCTCCCTGCCTCCAGATGGTCCCTGTGGAGAGAGGGTGATTATCTGGCCCATCTGAGCCAGGGAACCTGAGAGTGTTGATGTTGGGTGGGCAGTGCGGTGCCACGCCAAGCCTCCTGTCCCCAGGAGCCTGAATACGATCCCCTTTACCTGCCCCCTGTCTCTGGTCCTCTCCCTCCCTCCTCCACCCCACCACCGGCTAGACTTACTGCAACTCCCTCCACCACCACCTCCTCCTCCTCCTCCTCCTCCTCCTCCTTCTCCTCCTCCCCCCTGTCTCCGCCCTGGGATAGACTTTCTTCCACCTGACAAGGCTTGGCCTGGATTACTGGAATACCTGGACAGGTAAGTCTACTGAGGAAGGTGTCAAGTGCATGTATGTGTTTGTATGTGAGTATGTGAGGCAGAGAAGGAGAGAGGGAAAGAAAAAGAGAGGTAGTTTGTGATGCTTAGCAACCAATCAGGAGCAAAACAGGCACAACATGGTTGTTTGGGAACTTGGCAGGGCACTCTGTTCCAAAGTCCTCTTTAGTAATGCCATGAATAAATAACCAGGGGTCACCAGCTCTGTTAATAAAGTCTTCCTCGTTTTGATTTTCAATCTTCTCTCCCTCCTTTCTCTCTCTCCCCCTCTCTCTCTCCATCTTTTCTCGTCCCGCCTGCTAATTAGGCCAGGTCTTGGGTTTCCCTGTCATGTGTGATATGAGTTTATCAGAGCTGCCTGTCAGGCTGCAGGGGTCAGAGAACGGTGCAGACTGCAGCCTGAGCCACGGCACAAACTCAGCTATAAGAGAGAAGCAAACTAGCTATTGAATCAGAACTAAAAGAGATCCTATCTGAGGGGTTTTGTTTTCAAGTGCTGCTAAAAGGCTCAGCAGAAGACAAGAATTCATTATGGGACTACTAAATGATATTACAGCTACTGTCTGTACAGTATGTAACTGTTTCATTATTACCACTACTAAAGCAGTAAAGGAGTACCACTAGACCTACTATTTAATTCAAAACTTAACTGAATAAAGCTAAAGGTTGATGTGACGCTAAATAAAAACACTTCAACAGGTTTTTATAGAAAAGTGTTCTGCTGAGCACTTTTTGTGTTTGAGGCCCAGTCTTTAAAAGAAAGGGGCTCCCTGTGAAGATAACTGTGTTGTGTCTCTCAATGATTTTTATCATTTCTTTATTATTACTTTTTGAAGCACTTTGTATTGAAATTTGGCACAAAACGTGCAACATACAGTATATAAAGTCTGTCTTGATTTGACCTTTTGCAATCCTATTTTCTGAACTTCACTTTCTTTCTGTTTTAATTAGTTGGTTTTATTCTCCAATCTCAGAAAGGTTTATATGAATAGATACTTGGAAACTCAAAACACAGGTCTTCTCAACTATTTCTTCCTTTCTTGGAACATATTTTACATTTCTTATTCGAATATTTTGTTTTGTCTCATGTTTTGAGTTGAATATTTTTTGAAGTGTAATGTAAATACTTATTATTAATGGATGGAGTTAATTTAGTTATAATCATTGATAACATTACACACACTGAGGAAGCCTGAAATATCTGTGTGTTTTAGTGTATTGTTGCTGTTGAATTAAATATAAGATAAGTGTGTCTGCATCAAATATTATAGATTATTTTGTTTTTTTTCCAACTCTGGCATTTTACATACAATAATGTTTTTGTATATATATATATATATATATATATATATATATATATAAATGTTGTAGTTTAGAAAATTACAAAATTCACACTTTGCTTAACATAATGTCCATCTTTGTAGGAGCTCTGCAAATGTATTTAGGAATAACTTAACACTTGTTTTAAATGTATGGCCACATACTAAAACAATATCAAGCATTTCATAAACTAAACGATCCAGTCTGGACATTACTGCACTGAACTCATATTTTAATATTAGTTGGTCATACATTTGTTACAATTTTGTTCCATCGTCTACAAGGACAGAAACAAGTGGTAACTCTTCGACACTGAACATCTTTCACCTACAATAGATTTGAGCCGCATCTGGAAAAATAAAAGGATTTCTTTCTTCTGAAGCACTTTTTTTTTCTTTTTCTTTTTGTCTGAGTGGAACGAGATGTAAGATTCTGCGGTTCAGGGACAAAAAGAGAAAACCCATGGAAGTAAAAAGTGTTTGCATGAGCACATGTAGCAGTATTACTGCCTTACAACGTCAATTTGAATTGTATTATGTTGCTATGATATTATCATTTGTCCTTAAAGATGTTTTCATTCTGTCTCATTTTAACTGACCATCAGTTGTGTTGGATTTCTGATTAATTTTACATCTGTTTCTATTTTTTATATGTTCCACTGCTTCAGCACATCACAGGGATACACTGCATTGCATTCAAAAGAGGGCAGTGTAACCACACATGCAGGGTTTGCTTCATGCGCTCCTCTATTTCAGCGTTTATCTCTCACATGAACTATGTTACTTTTTCTATCATCCACATGTACATCTATTTTAGTTCAACTCTGCATCTTTGCAAATCAAACCTTTCCAGCAGCAAATTGTTTTTTTGTTTCAAACTGATAATCTATTTGTCAAGGCTAAATGGCTGGAGAGAAAGAAAAAAAGAAGTATGACTAATATAATTTCAACAGATATTTCAACAGTAAGAGTGAAAAACCCAGTGGTCAAGCTGTGAGGAAAAAGCTGCACCTGGTAATTGCTGCGACACCCACTGACCCCTGTGCAACGTGCATCAGCGTACCCCATGACTACATGTAAGAAAATTGCTTCATAGTTAGTGCATTATTGTTTCAGTGATCGCAGAGAGGTTGCTTTGCCTGGCCCTGGGTGGCATCATTAACACAGTCTGGAGTAACACGTTTAAATCAGATGGCATTGTCACAGGTGTAACTACTGCTGTTCGTGCATGTGATTAATGTCCCCTTTTTTGATTAATTTCCTACGTTGGCTGAGAAGCCCTCGCATTTGTGATTAATGAACCTGCAGCCTAATATAATATGATGGTGGTTTGGTACATATTTTCAGTGTGTATGTGCATGTGTGCACTCTCTCTATGACTAGTACCAGTGTGCAGCATCCTTCAAATCCCGGTTCAGTCAATGGCCACAGCCAAAGGTCAGGCTGGAGGAAATCACACACAACACTTGGACTCTCCGTGTCTTAAAAGCAGAGTCTGTCTCATTGTGGAGTCTTGATAGGGGCAGTATACTGGGCTTCCTTGCGACAGTAAATCTTGGAGACAAAGACAAGAAAGCAGACACAGAAACTGGCACAGCCCTTGTATGTAAAGTTAGTGGCAGGCTGATACATAAATCCACATACACTGACACAGTTCTGGTCTCATGGGTCTAAGCTTCTATCTCTGCCTGAGGGCTAGGAAGGGTGTGACAAACCAACGCCTCACACTCTTACTCTGTTCACAGAACTGAAGGGGAAAAAAAGTGTACAGCTTGGTTATACTCACTGTTGACCTTTTTGACGTCTACGTCAATATTCTCTCTTTTTTCCCTCTCAGGCTTCTTCCCTCTATGCCCCACCTTCCCCATCTCCCCGGTGGTGACAGAGACAGAGGACACAGGGGTCTGTAATTAGCTGGTTGACCCCGGGGTTGGGTTGTGTGACCCCAGCAGCCGTGAAGCGCGGATCCAGCCTGATCAGATGAGTAGTTCTGAGGGATCAGTGGTTGAAAGACAGCCGCCTCCGCGCCTCAGCCAACCCAGTCACATTAGCCAGCGCGGCCGAGACGGGCACAGTTACAGGGGCCCAGCTGCCGAGCCCAAACAGAGTCATAAACACCTGTCTGGGTAGAGTACAAACATACAGACACATGCTTTTTAACATCCACAGACACCGATGAGGCTGCAAAACACACTACCTGCCACCACTCAAGGAAAGGAGGGGGAGGTGGGGTGGTGGTGGGGCTGATGGGGCTGGTGGGGTTGAGGGGTAACCTGACCCAGGTAGGGGAAGGATAGGGGAGGGAGGGGAGGGAGGATCAGTGCTGGCCCTTGGTCAAGTGCCTTGTATTCCACAAACAGGCCTCATCCAGTTACACTCTACCTGAGACGCCGAGCCTGAGGAGAGGATTCAAAGAAAAGCATGTGGACCTCCCTCCCTTTGGTGCGCCTTCTTTGGCTAATGGAGATTTTACCCTTAGAAAACACATTCTGATTTCTTCTCTGAGCATGCATCCAGGGATTTTGTGAAAATCAAGACATGCCCCATTCTTCTGAGTCAGTTCATGTGTAATCGTAGGTTTTTTCCTCAGCTGCAGAAGTATTAAAAGCATTGCATTGCTGTCGCAGAGGTACCTACGAGCAGGCTGATCATTGGTAAAACGTGGCTCAGCTGTCTTTGCTGCCTCCACTGCTCACTACACTAATTAAAAGCAGCGAGATGGGAGAAAGGGAGAGAGTGTCATCAAGGACACGCTGGGAGACGTACACCTGAGACGGCACAGTCACTGATGCTCCGGGCACATCAGTATGACCTGAACGCCGGCGCTGTTTGAAGTTGTGACAGAGAGGGAGAGAGAGAGACAAAAGTGTCGGGATCTGAAACTGTTGCCCGTGGGGGAAATAAAGAGATGGGAGGAAATAGAGAAGAGAGGAGAGATCACATGAAAAGAGAGTGAGGAAATGGAGACACGTGAAGAGACGGGGGTAAAGAAAAATGTAGTAGATTGGGAGGAAAAGGAGGAAAGAGGACGGAGAGAAAAGTGTGAAAGGGAGAGTCTCTTCTGCCTCTCGCCTGTGTGAAAGTTGAGGCCTCCTCTTTAGGATACTTATTATTTAGTCTCACTTTCCGTTGCTCAACCCTCATTCATTTCTACCTCTTTACCTCTCTCAAGTCATCATGTTTACACAAGCTGTTACTGCCATTTCCCTGTTGTCTAACCCTCTGCTGTTTTTCCTCCTTCTTTCCCCTCTTTCTTTGTCTTTTTTCCTGCTGGTTGGAAATCTGCAAGGCTTGCTCATCGGCGCCAGCCTCTGTTAATCCCCTCCCAAAGCACCTTAGCAACGCTAGGAATTTAGAGATGCTAAAAAAAAACACACGACGACAACGACAACAACTGTTCTTAACACTGGGCTCATATTGGCAAGAGTGGCCACATCTTGAGATGTGTGTGTGTGCGTTTTCCATAAGTAGTTCAGAACAATCTGGAAGGGTGTGATAACCAAGGATCTCTCAAGAGTGTGTGTGCACGCATGAGTGTGCGTCTGGTCTGAGTGTGTGTGTGCACAGAGTGGGAGTGTATGTTTATGTGATATAGTTCCTATAACACCAGCAACCTGGTAATCACTGCATGTAGTCACCTGAGATGCTCATTATCTAGTCCCTGTACACGTTCTGTCTGTGTCTGTTCACCGAGTGTGTACCTCTGCACACACCACACACTGCTGGACTAGAGTCTCACAAGTGTTTTGTCTTTTGTGTGGTTGGTTGCACACACACCTGAACGAGTCACCGAGAAGCTGAGCGAGTGAACAAAATATAAACTATCACAGAAAGCCGTGAAACAACTTGTGTTATTATGGGCCTAACTTTGATGTTAGCCAAATGCTTTGATGGGGAAAAAAAAAAAATCAATAAAGCAAGGTTACAACGCTCATAGCAATTATGCCGTTAGTTATTTTTTCATTTGTTGGCTTTGCGGTTTTCACACATCAACACAGATCACCCTCCCCGCCTCTCTCTTTCTCTACCTAAAATCAATTACTTAGGGGCAATGGTAAAATAATTGAGGGCGCATTTAGGCCTTGAAATTAATACATAGTTTAAATGTTAAAACTTTTCCGTAACTTCTCACTTTGAAGTATTAATTTACCTCCCAAATTGAATGTGAAAAAAAAACGATGGCAAGCACAATGACTTATTCTTAGGTAGCAATAATATGCAAGACTTTATTTAATATGTATTCTCTTTTTTTTTTCCAGCAAAAGCTAAGACAACAGCAAAACAGACTGTACAATGTAAGTGTTGAGTACATAACAAAGACCTGCCTTACAAGGTGACAGTTAATCCTTGAAGACAAATGAACTAATAGTAGTTCCTTTTTTTTTGAAAATTTAAAATACAAATATACATGACATGTAGATTCATGCACATGAATTATGTTAATTAGAAATTAAAAAAAGCACATGTGAATAATAAATGTTTATTTTCTTTATGCTTCTCTTGATAAAAGACAAATTTGTGTTCAAATCAGAAAATACCTGTTTCACACTGTTTCCACACTGACCGAGGCCTCTGTCTGAACAGGGACAGACAATAAACCTTCTACTGATGCTCTAGTGCCAGATCAGTACATGTTTCTTATTGGGCTGGTCAAACTGCACATTAAACACACTCAGGGCTGTAGAAATATTCATTACAGGCATTTTGACGGATTTTACAAATCTGAAAATGCAGCGGGTTCTTGGAAAACATGCCAACTGAGGGACTAAGAGTATTAAGACAGTGAAGCTGGCTGCAGTGTAAGGGAATGGGGAAAAAGGAGCTGCTGTTTTTTTTTTGTTTGTTTTTGCTGAGATTGGTGAAATATAGGGCTGGGGTTGTTTTTTTTGTTGTTGTTTTTTTCTTCAAGTAAGCCACATGAGATAAAATAAAATCTCCACATACTCTGAAATCAGACACTGTACTTAGATACTAAACATTAGGCAATAGGAGAAAGGGATTGTGTAATTAAGGGGTTTAGAGTAGGTAGCATCACACGGGAAAGAGTGAATGGAGGAAATTTGGGGCTCTGACTGTCGCTGACATTTTCCAAAAGGTCTTTTTGCTCACAGCACCTATCTTCTAGTGCTCGTCATAATGATGGCCTGCCAGCAGAGGAGACGAGGTGCTATCTGTTAATCACAGGCCCCCACAGTGATCCATGTCCACTGGTGATAGCCATGATGGACACTTTGCTGGAAGAGAGAGACAGACAGAGAGAGAGAGAGAGGGAGATGGACAAATAGAGGATATTGATTTGTGGGGATATCAAATGTCAAAAGTCAATAAATAAAGACACAGCAAGACAGAGCAAACAGAACCCTGTAGTTTCATAATGTAACAAATACATACTTACATACATACATACATATATATATAGAGAGCATAAGTATATATATATATATATATATATATAGATAGAGACACACACACACACACACACACACACAAGTACATGATTCAGTGAGCTGGATACTTAATAGCCAGCAGGTTATCAACTGAATTACAAATTAATCAAATTTATCCCATACCTTAAACAGTCTGATAGCTGACAACAATCTAATGGCTCTGGAAACAAATTGAGGAGGGTTATAATTATTAAGAACAATTTATCGGTACCTCTTGGACACATTGCCATGACATACACATCCTTCACTTGTTCCAATCTGACCTATCTAAACGACCCGGTTTGTTGATCACTTGACCCGGCAGAGTTCAAAGGTCAGCCAGTTCAAACAGCTATCAGCGGGCAGCAGGCACCATAAAACTGCTGTTTCTTATTTGAACACTTTGGCCCCTCATTAACCCCATCTCTACCGCACTGAGAGTTATCACCTGCCACAGAGGAGCAGAAATCCTTTACAGCATCTGGTGGGTTTGAATGTGTGCGGGCCAGTGATAGAGGAACACGGCAGGTGTGCTGTACACCACACTGAATGAATGAGTGAATCGTCGAGTTAGTGAGAGTCTGACTGATAGTCTCTCACTCTCACAAACAGTGAGCTAGCTGTAATGTGTTAAGACTATGAGTCTACAGCTGTACTTTTACATTTTAGGGTCTGGTAAAAATGTGTTTTTGTTCAAGAGTCTGTTCAAGTGGGAGAGATTTTACTTTCAAACTATTTTGCCTCAACTCTGCACCCTGAACACCACAGCTTTCTGTATTACAAAGTTTTTATTACTATTATTTATTAAGTGAATTACACATTTGGTTTTGTAGTCAAAACTAAAATCCTGGTGATTCAATTCTGACTCAGCGTTTATTGCTTAATAAACTGCTTAAGTGATGAACAGGAAGCCACGTAACACATTTTCTTTCACATTTTATTCTAAATTCCCCCCGTTTGTTCCTGGGCACCTGTAAAAGTTTGACCCGTGCTGTCAAACAGCCTTAAGTTTGTTTGTCTCCATGAAAGAAACTCTTTGTGAAGCCACTTTTGGAAGAGGAAAAAAAAAAAGAAAAACCTAGCAGTGAATACTGGGCCAAGGATCCTTCCTTCAAGTACACAAAACAGGAGGCTTGTAGAGGATACTTAAAACTTATCATGTGACCCTTCCTTGTTGTTCTGTTTGCCTCAGAGTATTGGGACACTGGTAGCAAAGTGTTTGTCTGACCTAAAAAAGGCACATAGAGACCCTGAGAAAATGGGGTTTAACTTTAAAAGATCCACGCTCCTGTAATTTTCCTTTTAATTCACAGTATAAGCTTTTTTTTTTTTTAATGGCAAATGACTGATTCTATTCAGGAGTGATGATTTGAACTGTTTGAAGAGACAGTTTAAGTCCCATGTCCTCATACTAAAGACTTATTAACTTGCTGTTGTATCTCATGTTCATGTGCCTATTCATGTCACATACTGTAGATATATGTCAGCCCAACAGTATAATCAGTGTCAGAGTTTCCTCTCCAACACATCCCTGCATGTGACTAGTGCTGCTCATTCTCATGTGATCCATTGCACCTTCATTATGATACTCTGGTGGGGAATGAGAGGTACGCTTGCTGCAGGTGATTACTCGTCCTTGGGGCCTTGTTTGATTGTCTGGCTGCTAGTGTTTCTTGTCCTGTTGGACCTATTTTTAGCGATTCTGAGATCTGAGCAATGACTTTGGTGAGTACAATGTTATTAGAACTGATGGCCAGAGCTACAAAAGTAAAATCCAAGCACACCTGCTAGGAGCTGGAGTGGAATATAACTTGAAGGATATGGTGACTAATCATTACCCTCTTAGTCACATTACTGGTCTCATACTGCTAAAACAGTTGTGCAAATTCATATGGGACATGGCAAAAACGGCACACCAAATGGAGAGACTTCTTTTACTATTGTACTATTGTGTGCAGAGCAGCAAGACCGGAAAGCATGGCACAACAAATCTGCAGCCAAAGGCAGATGGTGGCTTCTGCAAATGAGTTTGTGTGTGTGGAGATAATGAAAGTTCGATCATGTCATCCAGCCTATGCTGCCAGTTTTATTTTGCAACACGGTGATCTAAAAATATATCTTATTATTGTATGCAGCTGCTGACTCTGTTGTAAGCTTCAATTAAATTAAAAGAACCACAGCAAAAATAGAAATAAATAATAACAACAACAATATGTTTAAGTCGGTTATTTGACATCGATCCAATACTTTTTCAGTCATCATTCTGTATCACATCATATCGTAATTAAAATGACGTTTTAAGAATAAAACATGAAACACCATTTTGCCAGAAAGGTTGGAAAGGGGGCCATGACGCACAGGATTAATGAGTCCGGCATCTCCTGAACTGGGAGAATACAGAGTTGTAACCCACCAATCTGATCAGTGTAGAGGTGAGTGGGGTTATTTTGTAGCAGCATGGTGTCGTTTCCACTTGATTTAAACACAGTAGATTATTGTGCATGATGGCACTTTTCAAATCAGAGGCTGCAGGATTATCATATACACACACACACACACACACACATATATATATATATATATACACATATTTATAGAGT
The DNA here is from genome assembly GCA_008360985.2 of Macquaria ambigua. Classification (NCBI taxonomy): domain Eukaryota; kingdom Metazoa; phylum Chordata; class Actinopteri; order Centrarchiformes; family Percichthyidae; genus Macquaria; species Macquaria ambigua. The sequence goes on from VMKM01000328.1 coordinate 349,610, forward strand.
ATATATATATGTGGCTTCACATGGTAGCAGGGTTTAAGTAACTGTAGGAAGTTTTCACAGATCAATACAGACTGCTTTAGTGACATTCCTGCTGTAACCACATTGAATTTTACATGTGATGCTACCTTAAATGAATCTACTGGAGTGTTTATTTAAAATTGTTGATATTTTACATTTCAGCATGTAATTGTGGCTCATTTCCTCTTGGTATTTAGTTTGCCCTTGTTGACAGAATCCCCTCACTTCGAGCTGAGAGACATCTTGTTGTCAGTGCAACGTCTAAGACTCAATTTACACCAAAAACACCAGCGACTTGTTTGTTTGACTTGTTTCCACCTCTCCTCCCACCTGTGTGCCATCTCTGCACTGAACACACAAATACCAAACAGATTGGCAAAGCGCATTGTAAGGGCAGCAAAAATCAACTTCTCATAGTGTTGCTTGTGCTAGTTGTAGCGCTGCTATTAAATAAAGCCCACTTATGTTATGTACAACTTTAATAGCTAGCTGCTGTCTGTCTCCTTGGTTATAATCCTACACAGTAAGTTTGTATACTACTAATTTAATTTTACATGTTTAGCTGCTGACATTCACTGACTGGCAATATTTTTTTCCAAACCAGGAAGTGTAACCCTCCTATACAGAAAAGACAAAGTTGGGGTGGACGGTCTGGCATATAAAACATGCAACTTTGACACTGAAACCCATACAAAGCGTCTGACTCTGACATGGGAGACTTCTGTTCGCGACCCATCTCCTACCAACTGTCAACACTGGTTTCTTTTACACATGATCTTTACCCAGTCTTAAGCAAGACGTTTTAGTTGCCTGAACTTAAAGGTGCATAATAGATTTTTTTGGCCACTTGGGGTCAGTGGAACAAGCTGAAACACAACACTGACATATTATCTCATTATAAAGTTGGCGAACATTTTAGCAAAGTGTTGCCTATTGCCTGAGCAAAACCAATTGGCTCTTTAACAGCTGAATTCTCCACTATCTAAGTGTGTCTGTCTGCTGTCAGGTGCTGGGCAGGTTGTGTACATACAGGTAGTGTGTTTATCACACTGGCTGAAAACAACTGCCTGCTGTGGCTGGAAAGTGATTGATTAGATGTTGATTAGTGCAGCTTTAACCATTCTTAAGCACAGAGGGGGCAGATCAAAAAACATTCATATGAATAGTCATGAAAAACAGTCATGAGGGTTGTTTTGGAAGGTGATGGGATCTGTTAGGTTGTTTCGATTGACTTGTTGAACCTTGACTAAGTAACCTTAGGTTTCCCTAAATATTGTAGGGAAACCAAATATATATGTTCACAGTGAAATTTATATATATATTCATTATGAGCACTTTGTGTTGGCAGTGAAGTTTGCAGATATATGTTGAATATAAAAGTTTCCTTACTATATACTGATAAAAGTGTAATTCAGGCAGCAATACCTTTCCTACAAAATGTATTTGCAGCAAACTGATCGACCCTGCTTTAAGGCAGGAATGGAAAGAGTTTCATAGTCTTCTTCACAAAGCCCCTTTACGTGAGTCTAAATTTATATCAACTGTACAGCTTGGACTTACTTGCACAGAATAAAGGGAGCTATTTTTCAGCAGCTGTAGCTACCGCTGAGGACGCTGAGCTCATGTGCTCTGTAAAATTTAAGGGAATTTGGGGGGGCGTTTAATGACACGAGGAGTTTACATTCTATGATTAGAATGATCTTATACATGTTGTTTTTTTTTGAGTTAGACTAAATGTCTTAAAAATCAAAACAATACATACACTAAAAGGGATTTCGTATTTTCCACCAGAATTACCTGGCAGTGTAGAGAAAGCTTTGAAACATTTAGACCATAATAACATTTACAGAAAATATAATTTAACAGTAAAATGAATTAATAAAATGTGTGTGTATTTTTTAAATGGAGATATTTAGTGGCTATAGTAAAAACTTCTTAGGTGGGTGGGGTTGTGCTGGGGGACTTTGGACTCATGACCTCAGTAAAATCTTGGCTACAGCCCTGATTGGAAGTCTCCTCCTCCTTTCATTCAGTGATGGACAGTGAGGCCACTCAGTATGCTACACCCCCACCCCCCAAACTTCCATCTTCTTCAGACTTATTCTTCCCTTTCTCCTCCTTCCTCCAAAAACTCCCCGGTTCCTGTGGAGTGGCTGGTTTTGTGTGGCCCCAGCACTGTCCCGTTTTTATCACTCCTCTGACGGGTTACCCCGGTCCCCCTCGCACCTGCGCCGCTCCCAGGTCCCTACAGGAATGCGCTGGGGCTTGTAATCGCCTTTGTGGGGGCCATTGAGTTGTACGGCTGACTGAAACTTCCCAACCTCACAGCGCGCTGGCCGCTGAATGGGGCTCAGCGTGGGGCGGCTCTCCAAACCACGGCCGCTGCCAAATTCCTACAGTGGCGCTCCACAATCACTCCCACACAGGCCCCGATATACCGCCAGGCAGGAGGGACGAGGGGGGGGGGGGGGTCGGGATGCGGTAGTGTGTGCGTGCGTGTTGGGCAGAGAGATGGAGAAGTCTACAATTAACTCCAAACAAGACGGCCACTTTTTGCGTTATGTGTATGGCACAAACATTTCTTGGGTTTTTGTCACTTTTCGATGAGTTGCTAAAGTGAAACAGTGATTTTTTTTTTTTCATTTTAATATCTCACCTCTTGTCAAAAAGTTCCAGTGCAGATGCTATTCCAACAACGGAGAAATCTGAAAAATAAAAAAAAGAAAATAAAAAAAGCGTTTGAATGCTGGACAAAGTTGGAAAATAAAGCAATTTCTCATAACTTTCAGGACATTTGTGCTGCGTTTCGGTGCATTAGGTCTGTGTGCCGGCATATAGCGTGGTAGCTGTGGGTAGATAGAGCAGCACTGCAGGATTAAGAGGCAGCAAGATTGTTAAACATGTCAACGTGTAATTGCACGATAAGGCCCTTCCGAGGAATTCATTGGCCCAGTTGCTTTCTCTATTCCGCGCTAATCTCGCCCGGCACATTCGCTCTGTGCAATCTGTCTCCATAATCTTCTGTGACAGAGCGGGCGACGAGAGCAGGCTGCCTGGTAATTTTTTTAGGAAAGAGGGGAGGGGGGGCGCGGAGAAAATATGCAGAGGCGTGATAAAGTGACGCTAATTATCCCCATTTAGGACAGGGAGTGCAAGGGATCGGGGCTTTACGAGCAACCGAGTGTGCGCCGGAGCTGATGGCCTCCTAGCACGGAATATATCGGTGGCTACAAGATAAGAGTATCGCACGGTAGAGAGATTTATTGGCCGGTCAGCTACACACACACGCGCGCGCACAAACAAGCGCACACAGACTTATAAACACACACACACGCAGAGAAAGAAAGAGAGAGAGAGAGACGCAGCAGCCATCGCTGCCACATAGCCTGTATACGTTGCACCCTACACTTACCCCCCTTCCACCTCAAGGTGTAATTTATTCGGGTTAAATTTGCCAGAACGCTCCTCTTTTAGCCTGGCGATGCGCCGTGACGCGCTCCGCCTCTCCGGGCTTTCAGTGTTAATCCGCATCTCTTCACATCAACAGATAAGATAGAAACAGATGCAAAACACATGGAGGAGGCCATCCCATGGCATACGCTGCGCGCTGTAGTGCGGAGAGATGTCTCCATAGATGACGTTTTCTTTTGGGTTTTGGAATTTAAACTAATTTCCAGACATTGTTCCTCTGATTTCTTTCAATAGATTAATGCGCAGCCAGACGTTACACGCTTTGCTATGAGGCCTAACAGGTTTAATTGACATACCATGCAAGTCTTCATCAGTGTGAAATAGGCCCTTTAACTATGTATTTGAGATTAATTGATTTTTTTTTTAAATGCCTAAGTAGGCATACATTTCCCTCATTTGCATGTGTATGGCTATTAGCCTGCATCTACATATGGGGCCTACAGGCAATAAAAAAATGTACATGTCAAAACCAGCTGTGGCCTGTCAAAAAATGACGTCATTTTCAGACCATTGTTTTAACAGGATTAATAATCTGAATGGCATGGGTATCTCATGTCTGATCCACAAGGAAGGTGTTTTTGGTAAAAGGTACCAAAACTCACAGTCACGTAAAATCAAACATCTGCAGCTTTGAAATTATGATGAGTCATCAGTAAATCCATAAGCTACTTGTCACGAGTGTGTTTGGTCATTTGGGTTCAGTCTGTGCAACAGTTAGGCTGGACGGTTTTGGTTGTGCACGTTGATACTGTAGCGGGTTAAGTGCATTAGATCTTGAATTATTTCATGCTCTGCTTTGTGCTTTCAGTGCAACTGAGTTTTAATATTTGGACGAGGTGACATTAAGATTGTTTTTTCTTCCTTTACAATGACAGACGGTTTGTTCCCCCAAGTTTCTTGTAGTGGTGATATCAAACATGAATGTATTGTTCAAATCCCCGTTTGTGCCTCATGTATTTTTCACTTTACTTCACTGACTCTATCAAGTGTCAAGAGCAAAGAAACAGAAATGACTCTCTCACCGCCTCACAGCTAAACTAAAAGATGATGGGACCATGCAGTAAGGATAAAACCCGGGTAAAATAACTAAATATTTGTTAAACTAGTGATTTATCATCTTTGAACACTGTTCATGTGATTAGGAAAATGACCAAAATACAGCTAAAGAAACTGAGATTTTGGGGATTTTGAGGATGCACGTATTTTTCTCTGAGGTCTGTTGTATTGTTGATCACCACGCAGCTATCAATATATTAATCTATATTATCTCTCAGTTCACGTATTTTCTTCTCTCAAGTATAAACATTTAAATGCCAAAAGGGGATGATTAAATAAAACGCCATGTCCCGAGGGAAGTTCAGGTGAAAGATCACAGAAAATAGTCTTTAATTTAATTTAATTATTTTATATAAATCATTTTATCGCTAAACTCATTATACATTACTATTCTTTACTTTTTACGTATGAGACTTGTGAGTTATGCCAAGCGTTCAAAACAGAAGCAGTGAAATTACCTCAAAACTTCACAGTGAATTTCACAAAATGTCTCTAAAAATTATGTGATTCTGGTTTAATGATTTACGGTGTAAGCTGATGGTCATATTCGTTTTTTAAAAAGCCTTAAATAAACCCATTTTTAATAAGTCAGTAGCATAGCAAATGAGTCCTGCAGCCTTTTGATAGGTTGTAAGATTGACACAACTTGGCAATTCGTTAGCAAAATATAAATCTACGTACTGATTAATAAAATGTCTAGAAATAGATCAAAATGAAAAAATGATTTTTAAAAAATGTGCTGCTTAAATTTTCTATTAAACACAGTCACATATCATAAGCAGTTTCAAGGGGAAAATGAAATGTGTTAATAGCATTTAAGTGAAACTCTTATATCCGTTAATCAATGAGGACGTTTCGTTGATAACACTAACAGGTGGTTTGTCATGTGAGGCCTTCACATAATCTGATTTTTGGAAACGAAGGTGTAAGGAATCATATTTATATGAAAGCATAATGTGGGCCATCAACTTGGCCTGCCTTAAATATTTAAAATTGCACTTGAACATAGTTTGGCCTGCATGCCACTGAAATTAATAAAATGTTTTTATAATTTATAAATAAATTTCTCATTACCCACATAGAAGTTTAGCCCATGAAACAACATCAATCCTACCAAGATGGTTTCCTCATAGGCCTACAGACTGTAGCTTTTACGCACAATTACGCACAAACAATTAGGCTATTTAAAAGCTAGTGGGGTCTGTGTCCAGCAGCGGTGTCAAAATTGAAACAGGTGGCTATTTTTTTTTCTCGAGAGGGGGCTTGATGATATTCTTGTGTCCTAAAACGTGAAAACACTCCTGTAAGAACATTGTGAAAATAATCAATCTAAGACCGTTGTCTTAAGAATCAAAGCAACATCTTGTGAAATTTATTCAATTCTTCTTCATTGCAATATCAGAGCTTTTCACTTGCAGAAAAGCACTTAAATTACAACAGCAGTTGCCCGTCATCCTTTGAAATATTAAAATTATTCACAATTTACAATAATTAGAGTGTTACAATAAAAAGAGATGATCTCCAAGAATTAAGACACAGGCTTCTGCAAATGAACACAAATGTTTAAAGAATGTGAGTTTCCCATATCTTTTAAAGCACTTTCTTAAGATTATGACACGTTATCTCATATTCAATAACTTACAAGAACCCCCAAAATTATGAGACAATTGAACCAAATACCCCCATGTGAACCTGGCGTAACCCTCAACTAAGACTGTGAAGTAATGGACAAAAAGATGATAGCACAATAACCAATATCTCAGCATCATATTCGTTATATAATTCCACTGGTGGCTATTCAAAAAAGCCGAGATGAATATGCTATTTACCCTTCATTTACAATATCATAAACATTCTGTACAAAATGCAGGTAGTTCTCGGGACCGGGGTTATTTAGAAAAGAGGTAAATATTTGGTTATGTGTTCGTTTGCAGTTTTCAATTATTCTGTGAGTTCTAAATGTGTGTTAGAGGGACCGTCCCGTTCACTCCAGCCGTGGCGCTCTGGTAATGCTGCGGCAAGGCATGGAGTCTACTTTGCATTGACGGGTCCCCCGGCTCTCCGGTCGGTAAATACATGCTTATCATCTCTCTCAAGTCTCCGGGGCAAGGACCCCGTGAGTGTGTGCTGCTGACGGGAGGGCTTACACTCGGCTCCGACTTCACCAGCGACCCTAACGTCCCCATGGCAGCTGAGGAGGAGACGCCGGAGCCCTGGTGCTGTGTGTAGGTGATCCCGCCGTAGCCGGATGGAGAAGCGTTCATGTAGCTCTGAGAGTTCGAGATGGGACTGTACTGCAGGGCTGTCATGTCGTAGCGGTGCATGGGCTGGGGGTTGTGTGAGTGATGGTGGTGTGAGTGGTGGTGGTGGTGCGCTCCGCTCCCTGGGTGCTGGCTGTAGGCTAGCTGAGCCTCCTGCATCATCGCTGCCGCCGCCGCGGCTGCAGCCACTTGCCCCGAGTACGCACCGTTCGCCCAGCCGTTCATGTGCGCGTAGCCGGAGCTTGCGGAGCCTCCGTGACCCCCGGGGCTCTCTAACCTCTGCCCGACCCCGGATGAACTCATTCCGACCCCTAAACCAACTCCACCGCCCCCACTGGGCCCAGAAAGCAGTCCACCGGCAAGGGAATATTTGTCCTTTTTCAGCAGCGTCTTGGTCTTCCGTCTTGGCCGGTACTTGTAATCCGGATGCTCCTTCATGTGCATGGCTCGCAACCGTTTCGCCTCGTCGATGAAAGGGCGCTTCTCAGCCTCGGACATCACCTTCCACTCGGCGCCCAGCCGTTTGCTGATCTCAGAGTTGTGCATTTTGGGGTTCTCCTGTGCCATCTTTCTCCGCTGCCCACGGGACCACACCATGAACGCGTTCATCGGTCTCTTCACCCGTTCCTGATTCGCTTTGGACCCGCCGTTCGGCCCCGTTTGCCCCGTGGTCGTATTCGTTTGGGGGCCGGGGGAATGAAGGTCAGTTTCCATCATCATGCTATACATTCACCTGGTTTTAAACTTCGCCACCAACAGAGAAAAAGTCTATTTCAAGATCGGTCAGGCGCGCACAAGATCGGGTGCGCACAGGATGACTGGGTTACAAAATTAATATTATAACCCCAAATAAATCAAATACGAGATAAAAATTAATCCGAAAGGGCATATAAAATGTTCTCCAACCAGTATTTCACCTTGTCTTCGCCTGGGTTGGTTCACATCCACTGTGATAGAATGCGCATTTGAGCCACTTTCCCTGTCGGAGTTGAGAAGTTGGTAAAAGCGGCGGCCATATGATGCGCACTGACAGCGGTTAAATGAGCCACAAGCGGCCAATGAGGCTCTAGCAGCAGAATGATTTGCATGGCGTTTGGTCAGGTGACTAGGGGACCATAGAGGAAGAACACACCGGAGGAGGAGGAGGAGAAGGAGGAGGCAGAAAGGAGGGTCAATCCCACAAATAGCACAAGGCATTTGAAATTTCCAAACACGCTCTCAGAGACTTCAGCTAAACAAAAATAACTAAGATTTGTTAGCAGTGATGTATCAGCCAAAAGGTGGGTGCAGCCTGCGATGAGTCAAACATCTCAACATATTTTAAAACATAGTTGTGGTTACTGAATTTTAAAATTCACTTTAAAATACAGCTTTCATACCAAGCACATGTTAAATTTACAGGCTTCAATAAAAGTTTGGATAAAATAATTTTTTACCGTCCACTTTCTCTCTTTTTTTGTGCGTAAATGTCAGAATATTTCATCCCATCTTTAACAGGTTATTCTCTCTCACACTATGCGTCATAGAAGTCTGGGCCCAACTGTATTTTCATGCACTGGAATTACACTACAGTCTATCCAAACCAATTCAATCTCAGACGACTTGATGCTCAAGCAGCGCCTCAAAATCCATTTTTCAGACCATCTCTCTCTCTCTTTCTCTCTCTTCCTCTCCCTCCAGGTATGTAATTAAGGTATGTAATAATAGTAGGTGTCAGAGAGAGAAATTACACACACCCAATGCAGAAGATGATGTCAAAGAGATTTGGTAAAAAACTGTTTGTCTAAGAGGAGAAGCCCCTGAGGATGGATAGCCATATAATGACGTGAAATTGCCGGGGCAAAGCGCCGTTATCGCCGTCTGCTGGTGATGGTGAAAGCCTTGTGTGTGCAGCTGAAGATGAAAAGAAAGGCCACATGTAAACTGCTCTGCTGTTGTCATTTTTAGTGGACTTTTTTATGAGGCCGATACATCTTGTGCCCCGTCTTTAACAACCAGTCAAGCAACCCGTTTGTAAACCACGAGAGGGGAAACGGTCTGTGTGTCTTCGAGTCCGCGCATATATAATCCAGATTTCACAGCTGACCTCCCCTGAAAAGCCCAATCAACCTCTAATTGAAAGGGAAAACGAAATACCACTTCCCGCGGCGAGACTAACGATTTAATCATTCTATCGTTCTTTGCTGTTTTTATTTTAATTGGAGCTTAGCGTGATATAGCGCTCTGTTTAGGGCCTGAGGGAGCGGGATCACTCGGACGGAGCCATGCGTCTTTGGTAATGGGGTTAACGGGATATCACAATGGTCAATAAGCGTTTCCAGTAGTCCAGGCCATGTGGCTTAAGGCCCGAGGAAGATGACAATCTAATGATGACACCCGGAGAGCTATGGGGCCGTGAGTGCCAGTGAAGCTATCACACCAGAAAACAAATAAACAAAAAAGAAATAAAGAAAGAAAAACAATACTGACGGTACACTGGTTTCTTGTAATAAAGAAATGAAAACACGAATAAACTGGTTCAATATTACTATGAATACTTATCACATGCCAGTTAAATTCAGCCTACATTTTTAAAGTTAACAGTAAGGATTAATATTTTATTGACCAAACCAGATATCATATAACTCCAATTAAACAAACCAATATAAACTGGATTTTGGCATATTTGTTTTTCAAAATTTAACAAAATACATCTTCAGACTTAAGTTTTTTTTTAAAGCACTGACCCCTACTTTAATAGATATCTATATTAATTCAAACAGACTAATTAAAAAATCTAAAAAAGACCTGTTGTCACGGTTTAAGATTTAAGGATCGATCCGGAATAATCATGAAAATATTATTATTATTATTATTATTATTATTATTATTATTATTAGTTCTTGTCATTGTTGAGTGGATTTAGGATTGTAGAGGATTAGCCTCTACAGTGACAGTGGGACCCCGGTGGCCCCTGTTTACTCTCTCTGTCATCCCCCATCAGTCACTCCTCTTTTAACAAACCTCTTTTCAAACCTCCTCTCTCCTTTGTGCGCGGCCTCTGCCACAGGATGTGCGCACTGCGATGATGGTGCACGACTGGGGCCAAGGGTCAAAGCAGTTATCCAACTCTCCCCCCCACCCCACCCCACCCCCCATAAATGAATAAATAAATAAATAATAGAAGGGTTGTGAATACATACAACTACAAGTCTCACAAGTTTGCACAGCAGGTGTCATTGTGCTTTTTAATCTCAGCAAACTCCTGCACCACTCTCACAAAAAAGTAAAAAAAATAAAAATAAATAAAAACCCAGACCGATGGTATCTGGGTCACCCCCTTTCATCTGTGATCTTTTCTCCTAAAGCAGTTAACCTGAGCCAGAACAACAATTTCCACGTGTGTGTGGACAAGCCGGCGCGCGTGGAACTGTGTTGTTGGCTTCGGGGAAGAAAAATGAGTCGTGATCACCTGCTGATGACCTCTCGACATAAACAGGGTTAAGCGAGAGAAAGCAATTGTTTTCGAGCTTCAATCTGCACACCCTAAAATCTAAAGATGTCATGATCAGCCGCCCCCACCACTTCCACCCGCCTCTCCCCGCCTCCTGAAAAGTAAAAACACCGAGAGAATCATGTAACCTAAATACTGACAGCCACCAAGCCGTGTAAAACAATTCACCGTTTAATAAACAGCTCCGTATTTTACAGCATTGCGTTAATCCGGCCAGATATAAAGCTGGCACAGATGACAACCTCTCACTCCCGAACAGATCAGTAGCCGATAATGTCACCTCGGAAAATCAAACTCGGTCGGTTAGAGAGCAACTGGTAGCACCATGAGCTTCAGCACTGCGCGCGCTGTGCTGCCAAGCCCTGGTGGATCTCTCTTGTCCCAAAATAAAACGACAGCCTGCAGCTAGAAACACATGTTATCTGCACTGAACTGAACACAGTAGAGCGCAGGAGCTCCGAAATAAAGGTTGTCAATAAAGACACTTATTTCAGAGTGCGCAATCACTGAGATCAGAAAGCGTTCAAGTTACCCTACTATTCTTTCAGCATTAATTCCACTTCCCGTTTAGACAAAAATACATTTTACGCACAACAGATAGGTTAACTAATAGTGCATCTACAGGTTAAATGCTTATATAAAAAATGCCTTTCTTGCGTACGGAATTGTCATATGCAAACTTACGCATGTTCCCCTCGTTCCCTCTACTCCAGACCAAGTGGGCAGATTTCTCCCTCCATACTCCTAAAGCCGTCCTAAACCCTCCAAAGCCTCATGTAAGACCGCTACTCCCACTACAATCTGGCCGCTCGAGTGCCAAGGCCATCCATGCCCGGTGCCCAAACTCACCACTCAACACACACTGAGGGGCAGAGACAAGAAGAAATGACATTTATTATACACCCTAAAAAAGACAATTCCAAGTTATTGTTTCTCTCTGCGAAAGGGGCTTGCTTCTAACATAATGAAGCGTCTTTTGTGTGACACAGAACAATACAAAACAAGTATTCTAATAAATAGCCACTTTTTTTTTTTTTTTTTTTTTTTTTGGCTCTCCAGGATGAATGGGCTGGAGCGGCGGGGTTCTGAAAGGCAGCTGTGCCGCATTCGGGGAGGAGGGGCGAGGACTTGAGGAGGAGCCCCGCACCCCCTTCGCCTCCTCCTGGATACTGACTCCCATTACTGATCGTGGAACAGAAAAGGATGCAAAGAGAGAGTGGGGGGAAGAGGGAAAGGAGGAGGAGGTGGTGGTGGGTGGTATTGACTTTGGAGGCTGTTTTTACTCAGGACATACACTGTGTCCAACAATGTGATCCTCAAATATTGCTTCATACTGTGAAGTCCACAGTATCCAATTAGATTTAGTTTATATGAACCTGCACAGCTTGCAAGCATGTGGCTCTGACAGCTTCTAGGTGGGGGAAACACACACACACACACACACACACACACACACAAAATACAGTATAAGACACAGTTGGGCTCATTAACGGTTTCTTATTTATACACAGGTTCACAGTTTTGAGACACAGCACTAACAGCATCTGTTTCAGACACACACACACACACACACACACACAGGTCTGCTCAATCTACTCCTCTCCACTGGAAACTGTGTGTTGATTACCTCACAGATTAATTTCTTCTCAGTCTAACCCTCACACGTCCCGTTTGTTTTGCAAACACAGGAGCAGAGCCTGGTTGAGCAGCTCCTTCACTGTTAATGAATCGGGCACGCTGCTGCTGACTCCCTCCCTGCCTGTTGCAGCCTCCTGGCTTCAGGGCTGCCAGAGCTGACAGACTCCCTGACTTGTAGCTGATGTAGCTGGCAGGTGCCTTTGCTGCTTCACACATCCATCTGCTTGCTGCTGGAGCCAAGGTGAAGAATTTGTGGGTCCTATAAAAGTAATCTCCCGGCCTCCTATTGTTTAGGAACAAGGGGTGGCAACAAATCAGACTCTTGGAGATGCTTTACTACAAAAGTGATCATTCATTGTTGTATAATGACTTGATGAGCTAGACTGGACAGACAGTGGGCAAGCAGTTGGTTGTCTGCTTCCTACAGTCCCTCCAAAAATCTCCAATTTTAAAGTGAGAATACATGTCATAACAGGGGTATGTCGCCACCCTTTCAAATCACAACAATTATTGCCTGGCATAAAATGTCATGATAACCCTCGTGCTATTTCTTGACTTAGAGTCAGTAAGCCAGTGGTGGTTACCCAACCTTTTTCATTTACTTTCTGCCCAGGAAAAAGATCGCCTCACTGCAGATTAAAACAACTTCTGCGTCCTGTCATTTTAACTGATTCGCCAGAGATTACTTTGTCACCTTGAGAAATGTACCGCATCAAATACGTACTACACATAAACCACGCAAGTGGCAGATTGACACAAAGTGGTAAAGCTAAGTAAAAGGCAACGTTGAAACTATTAAAGGGGGAGAAAAATAAAACAAGAAAGACAGCGAGAGAAAGAGCGAGAGAGATCAGGTCAGGTTCAGGCCTAAAAGCGTTGAGGGGGGAGTGAGCCAATTGACTAAAAGCAGAGGTCTTAGCTCAGTTCATATGGTCTCTCTCGAACCTAAAGACCTCAAAAACAGCGGGAGGCAACAACACGCATCATACAAAGTCGAGGGATTGATACTCGTAAAACATATCTAGAATTTGTATCTTATTTGCTTTTAAAGTCACTCTTTAACAATGATTTTACATTTTTTGTGGAGACAATGCGGTACTGAAAACTATGAGGCAAACACTTGATTAAGATAGCATGTAATCTGCTATGTTTTTATGCCTATTTCCACAATTTGAACAAAATAGAAAAGAATAGAAGGTGACTTTAGTGTCCACCAAAGTGGAAAATTGTCTTTAGTTCATCAGAACATGAAAGCAGGTAACAGGACACCAACAGAATGTAATATAATATATAAAATATAATGATAAAAACATATTGTAAGACGTTTAAACATAAAATAAAACACTTTGGAGTTAAATTAAAGTGCTGAGAATATTTAAAGTTAGTAGTGGCTAAAACCGGTTTATATGTAGGACTTAACACATTTCAGTAAGCAACATAATACATTGTGTCCTTATTGAGTTTTAGAGCAGAATGGTAACCCCGAACTGACAAACTGAAAGTACAATTTTTTGACAGAGAACATAACATGCCATTCAAATCTGGGGCACTCTTGTCTACAAGCAATTTGTTCTTTTGTTGCTCCATGTGCTCTATTTTCATCTTCTTCTCTTGGTAGAATTGTAAGAGAAAACCATATAAGGGCTTGATGGTGTGGTGAGTCAGAGACAGGATGACATGAACAAGTGAGAAAGAGAGTAAGAAAAAAAAAGAGAGAAGGAGAGAGAGGCAGGGAGAGAGAGAGAGAGAGAGAGAGACCAGGGAGGCCAATGTCAATCCCACAGCAAACAGCAGTGGATAATCATGGGCTTTAGGAAAACACTGTGTCCATAATGCTATTACCCAGGATTACCTACTCCAGCAGAGAAGGCGAGACTCTCTTTACAATGTGCCACAGACCTTTCAGATAATCATCTTATCACAGATGACAAACCCAGAAGAAACATCCCATTATTCAAGAAGGGTGGAAAAAATCTACAGCTTGTTTGGATGAAGACATATTGTAAGCCTAAATTATTCGAGTGGAAAAATATCAGATTTTGAAATTAGCACGCCAGTCGCTTCCCTACTCTCTCTCTCTCTCTCTTTCATTCTCTCACTGTCTCTTTCTCCCAGGGCTCTTTCTCCTTTTCCCGCAGGGCAATTAGAGACAAGATTTTATGCATTGTTCACCTTATCAATTAGCCATAACACCTTCCCCTCTGATTGGTCTGTAATGAACGTAATGGTTTTAACAGTCAGGAGTTGCAACTCTTAGAGGTGCTGTGCTAATGGTGTCGCCACGGCGATGGAGTCACAGTAACAGCTCTGCGGAAAAGCAGGAAGGAGGAGGGAGGAGGAGGGGAGGGGGGGTAAGTCAGCTCTCCCTAACACATCTCTAATTAGCGCTCACAGTCAGTCATTACTGATGTAATAGGGTGTAACACTAATGGCTATCAGGCAAGTGCCCACAAACAACAGAGGGGGTTCTTGTAAGGTGAGAGGAGCAGAAAATTTATGGAGGAGGGAAAAAAAAAAAATCCAGAGATTACGGCGAGAAGACGAGGTGAAATGGAAAGTTGGGGGTGTGGGGGGTGGGGGGTGGGGTCAAGGAGTGAAGGGAGTGATTAGGGGAAAGTACGGCTAGCCGCAGAGAATGTTTTTAAGTACAGTAGTCAGACAAGGTCAGGGCCCATTAATGGAAAATCTTTCTTTGATGATGGCGAAATCTGTCATGCTGGACATTGTCAGACTGACAAGACAAAAAATGGATGAGAATTAAGGAGGAATGGGCAGCCGGCTGGTTCAGGGGAGGCAGAAGACAGAAAGAGAGCCAGACAGTGAGGGAGGAAGGCAGTGAGATGGACTCCTAGTAGTTAACCACTTTGGCTCTCAGACCTTGTTAGTATTGATGCACTCTGCAGCCCATTCAGCTAGTGATGCATGTTTTTACACTTTTTCGGCACTCAATTGCAGCGGCTGCAGCAAAACAGAGCGGCAGAGGCAAAGCTAAGGAAGGTGGATGACAGGAAACCAATGCTGGGAGAAATGAAAAGTGAGAGCCTTGTAAAGAGAGCTACGAGTTCTCCTCACTGCCTCCGTCTCAGAAAAAGAACGAAAGTCAGAAAAAGAACAAAAGTACCCAAAAGTGGGTAGCTTTTGTAAAATGAGATTTGTAGATCACCTTTATTTTAATGTTTATTGGGATTATTTTGTTAATTATATATATATATATATATATATATATATATATATATATATATATATACACACACACACACGTGGACAAAATTGTTGGTACCCTTCTGTTAAAGAAAGAAAAACCCACAATGGTCACTGAAATAACTTGAAACTGATAAAAGTAATAATAAATAAAAATGTACTGAAAATTAACTAATGAAAATCAGACATTGCTTTTGAATTGTGGTTCAACAGAATCATTTTAAAAAAACAAACTAATGAAACTGGCCTGGACAAAAATGATGGTACCCTTAACTTAATATTTTGTTGCACAACCTTTTGAGGCAATCACTGCAATCAAGCGATTTCTGTAACTCTCAATGAGACTTCTGCACCTGTCGACAGGTATTTTGGCCCACTCCTCGTGAGCAAACTACTCCAGCTGTCTCAGGTTTGAAGGGTGCCTTCTCCAGACTGCATGTTTCAGCTCCTTCCACAGATGTTCAATAGGATTTAGATCAGGGCTCATAGAAGGCCACTTCAGAATAGT
Organism: Macquaria ambigua; assembly: GCA_008360985.2. Lineage (NCBI taxonomy): Eukaryota > Metazoa > Chordata > Actinopteri > Centrarchiformes > Percichthyidae > Macquaria > Macquaria ambigua. The sequence goes on from VMKM01000328.1 coordinate 365,256, forward strand.
CCGATGTTTTGTTCTTAGCCATTCTTGGGTGTCCTCAGCTGTGTGTTTTGGGTCATTATCCTGTTGGAGGACCCATGACCTGCGACTGAGACCAAGCTTTCTGACACTGGGCAACACATTTCGCTCCAGAATGCCTTGATAGTCTTGAGATTTCATTGTACCCTGCACAGATTCAAGACACCCTGTGCCAGATGCAGCAAAGCAGCCCCAGAACATAACCGAGCCTCCTCCATGTTTCACAGTAGGTACAGCGTTCTTTTCTTTGTATGCTTCATTTTTGCGTCTGTGAACATAGAGCTGATGTGACTTGCCAAAAAGCTCCAGTTTTGTCTCATCTGTCCAAAGGACATTCTCCCAGAAGCTTTGTGGCTTGTCAATATGCATTTTGGCGAATTCCAGTCTCGCTTTTTTTTTTATTTGCGTGGTGTCCTCCTCGGTCGCCTTCCATTAAGTCCACTTTGGCTCAAACAGCGACGGATGGTGCGATCTGACACTGATGTACCTTGACCTTGGAGTTCACCTCTAATCTCTTTGGAAGTTGTTCTGGGCTCTTTGGTTACCATTCGTATTATCCGTCTCTTCAATTTGTCATCAATTTTCCCACGTCCAGGGAGGTTGGCTACAGTCCCGTGGACCTTAAACTTCTGAATAATATATGCAACTGTAGTCACAGGAACATCAAGCTGCTTGGAGATGGTCTTATAGCCTTTACCTTTAACATGCTTGGCTATAATTTCCTTTCTAATCTCCTGAGACAACTCTCTCCTTAGCTTTCTGTGTGTTTCCATGTTCAGTGTGGTACACACCATGATACCAAACAGCACAGTGACTACTTTTCACCCTTTAAATAGGCAGACTGACTGATTACAAGTTTGTACACCTTAGTTTAACATGTCCCTATGGTCAAATTATTTTCAATCTTTTCTAGGGGTACCATCATTTTTGTCCAGGCCAGTTTCATTAGTTTGTTTTTTAAAATGATTCTGTTGAACCACAATTCAAAAGCAATGTTTGATTTTCATTAGTTAATTTTCAGTAGATTTTTATTTATTATTACTTTTGTCAGTTTCAAGTTATTTCAGTGACCATTGTGGGTTTTACCCAAGAATAGTTATAGTTAACCCTAAGAGTAACCAGCGTAACAATACGCTATCTTATTGGCCAACACTGGTGTTGTCAGGTTGTCAGAGTGGATGTGGCGCAGGGGAAAGGTGCATGTTAATGATTTATTTCCTGTTTAGGGAGGTGCAAATTATGTAAACAGCATCAGTGCTAGTGGTGGTGTAAATTGGTGTATTAGTTTTCACACCAACAAGAACCCTTTATTCCCAAACAGTGTTTATGTGGTTTACAGTTGCATTTACTTATTTACTTTACTAAGCCATTTGAAAAAACAGTCTCACCACAAAGTCCATTTAGTAGCTGTCCTGGAGCTTTTCATCCTATCGCATGATCTTCATCAGCAGATGGAGATGTCATGGAATTGTATTTGTTCATATTTTTAAAATAAATTCTGACCACTTTTAGTATCTATGTTGTCTTAAAAGTCAACATGGATGAGATGTCGGAGTAAAGCAATACTTTGGTTATAATTATTATTTACAACTGTAACCAAAACAACTCACACATATTCTCTTATGGTCATGATCGAAGCAGAAGTAGGGATTTCTGGCACAACTTCACCTACTTCTAAAGGTGCATGGAGAAGGTAAAAGAGGTCAAAACTCCAGCAACACTTGTAGTATAAAGAACAAATGTACTGTCAGACCAACGCGTTTCGGCTTGTGGCCTTCATCAGCGTCATCATAAAACACATTTCAAAGAACATTCAAATGAGATGAGTATGAAACTATATTTTTTAAAAGGTTAAAAAAATATATCATATATACACACACACACACGCATATCAGCCACAGGTGTGTGTATATGATTGGCTGTCTTTTATATTTTGGTCCCATAATAAAGTTGCTCTTTATACTACAAATGTTGCTGGAGGTCTGACCCCCTAAGGTCATGATCAAAGAAAGCAAAACTTTACCTACAAGAGCAGGATTACTAGTCAAATGTTCAAATTAGTGTGCCACAAATACAGGTTAGTCCAATTTCTTTCTCTGTTCCTGTACAGAAACCCTGGCAAAACCTATTTTGGGCAATGGCAACAAAGCAGCTTTAATTTTTACAACTAACAGTACAAGTTGGCTTGTGTTAAAGGTGGTATCAACATCTCGTGAAAATCCCTGCAGCCAAAAATGCTGCATTCAAGAGCAGGTGGTGCCACTATCTGGAATCAGCTGGACAGGTCTACGAGGGAAAAGACTAGCCTAAACTGAAATCTGGACACATTACACTTGACTGACAGGCTGCACAGACAGTTACTTCTTTATTATATGTTTCAATAGTTTTATTGTTTGTTTTTAATATATGTACCCAGGGGAAAATTAAAATAACTCTATCAATGCATTACAAAACATTAAAAGTCACCTATTGTCTATCTCTTAATTTGTTCTGCTAATATGATTTTTCCTGCAGGTTGCCACACCTCCCTCCACAGTTGAACCCAACAGTTAAAGACATCTCGTAAACTCGGGTTACGGGGGAACACAATTACCTCAGTGTAGTTATTCACAGAAATCAAGCTTACATTGTGCATGAAAACCTACTAATGTCTCATACATTATATCTTGAATTTACACAAGCACAGGGGCACACTGAGCAAATCAGCCATCAAGCACAAAATGCAACAACTTATACATTAATTCTCCCATAATAGTTAAAGATGGATCTAGTTCCTAGTTTGCTACTATTCCACGAAGGATATGGAGTTGAACCTTGGAGGAATATTGAACGCTGTAACCTAATGTGTAGCTTTACTAACGACAATGGCAGCAGCTTGGCCTTTGAGGGAGCTGCAGGACTTCAGGGGGGCTCTCTATTCCTCAACTCAGCCTTGAAAGTGTGTTTGAGTGTGCGTGTGTGTGTGTTTATCTGAAACTTAGGGGGGGGGGCTCCTCAGTTGCCTAACTATAGTCCCTCACCCAGAATTTGAAATAAGGTCATCGTCCCCGGGAGGCCCCAAGTCAAAGCCTCCCTTCTTCACCTGCCCTTTAACTCTCCTCATTGCCTCCTTTTTTTAATTTAACTCTTCACCTGGGTCCCATGATTCCTTCTTTCCTTTTTACTTCCTTATCTTTCCTTCTATTTCTGCTTTGTTTATACTGTAATGGACTATTCCTCTGGTAAGTTTCACAGATAAAACGTTACCCAAAGAGAGTATGAACACCAGAGAAGAGGAACATCACAATCAGCCTCTTCAGTTGTGCTTGTATTAAATATTGTCCTTTACCTCAACAGTTGGAGCTCATTTTTGTTTGTTTGTTTTTGTCTTGGCCCCTGCAAAAAAAAAAAAAAGAAGGAGCTTCCAGTAATGCTATTGGGCCTTAAAACTGTAATTCGATTGGAGAAATGAATTTTATGGATTAGCAAAACAATAAAAACAGAAATGGCATCATTAGTAGATAAGGCAGGTAATAAGTGTATTAAAGCTTGTCTGCGTGTGTGTGTGTGTGTGTGTGTGTGTGTCTGGAGCAGCACAGATGCATATCCAATAGGATGCAGAGTGAGCAGGACAATAACACACGATTCTTATGCTAATCAAGGAGGCCATTAATGTTTACATTCAAAATCAGGCCTTCCAAAGAAATACATTCACTCTCTGCTAAACTGGATAATTAGTTCTCTCTTAAACCCATATTCCATTAACTCAGGTGAATCCATCTGAGATTCATCAAATTTCTGCTTCATTTTGCATGATAATGCAATTTAAAAGCAAATGACATATTCAGACTACTCTGGGAGGGAGAGCACCTATGAGAAAATAATATATGTGTAAAAAGGCTTTTCGTTCTATTTTACATGTATCTGTTAATATTTAAAAGTGTTTCCCATAATTCAGCGTGACTGATTTACGCATAAATTAAATCGTTAACTGTAAACAGCTTATTGGAGATTAGCGACGGATGTATTAAATACTCCCTGCTGGTTTTCTATACACTTTGTATCTGACACCTTATGTTACAATATCACCATTATGCTGTAAGGTTGACACTATGTGGATTTCCTCATCTGAAGGGGCATAAATCTACAGAGAAACCCCCAAATCAGCAGCGAAATAACAGACAACCACCATCAGCTTCCATTTGCTGAGTGATGTACTTGTGTTTTTCACTACAAGAGGAAGGGAGGGAATGTGGATGTGAAGGTCTGTTGATCCACATACATGTGCGCACATGCAGGCAAATGCATGTACACATAAAGCTGAGCAATGGACGTCTGGGCATTTTGTCCCCAGGAATAATTCAGCAGCATTCAGAATTCAGAGCCCTCCAACTTTGCCGCACCAAAACACAAAAGCCCAAACAGAAAACTTGGCTTGAGCAAGTCAGTTTTCCCATGGTGTCTGAGTGTGTGTGCGCGTGTGCGTGTATGCGACTGAGAGAGCGTGTATCGTGTGCATGTGTGGGAGTGAATGTCATTTTACTTCACAAAAACCTTAACATGCAAAATGCACCTAATTTTCCCCTCTCATATTTTACCCTTTATGTAAAAATCTATGTTTTCATATATTCCTTTATATTTACTGTGCTGAAAACACTTATGATTTATATGGGTAGGTAGCTTCACATGTCTCTCTCTTATACACACACACACACACACACACACACACACACACACACACACACAGTGTAATGGATAGGAGCCGGCTGAGGGCGTCTGTCAGGGGCGACTGTTCTAATCAGAGCAGTGGGGAGAGAGATAAAGGAGAAAATAATGAGTGTGGCATCAGGCCTTTCATAGCGCAACAAAAGGCCACGGGATCAGATAGACAGACACAATGTGGAGAGGAGAGGAAGAGAGGGAGAGAGAAGAGAGAGGGAGAGAGAGGGAGGGATGGGAGGAGGCAGAGCGGGGAGAGAGAGAGAGAGAGAGAGGGATGGAATGGGTTTGCTAATAAGCCTTCTTGCACTGTAGGTGATGTAGGCAACAGTAGGCGACTTTATGAAATGCAAGCTTATGCCTGGCTTCACTCAAAGGATGCCATGGAGTGGGGTGGATGGAAGTTTCTATGACAACATCAATCATTTTAGCACAGAGTAGTCCTTCAGTGGGAACTGATTATAAATGCATTTTTCCCATACACATCCTTCCATTTTCTGTCTCAAAATACTTTGTCGGCCTCGTGCCCCCTTTCTTCCTGCTGATTAGTGCTGCTTCATTTACTGTGTGTGTGATAATTTCCAGTCATCCTTTGATTATTAATGCTTAATTTACCCAGATTACACTCCTTTGATTATTAATGCCTAATTTAGCCTGATGACTCCAATCATTAGACGGTGCCCAAACTGAAAGCAAACAACCTCAGTGGTCGTCCAATGTACCGATACATCCTCTTCTACAGATAATGATACTGTTCAGAGAAGCCAGCGGGCCTGTGAGTGTTAAGTCAGTGCCCACGTTTTTTACCCAAACTCCCATCAAACTTTAAAGAGAAAAGAAATACTAATTAGAAACTGCAAGCTAGGAGAAATGAGCAGGCAGACTCAGAACAGAAAATCCTATTCAGAGACTTAATGAGCTTGTCGAAGCTGAATAATTGATTTCTAATTCTAGCCTGCAGCTGTTGACCCAACCAGGGAGTGTTTTGAATGGAGCTGAAATATGTTGCGCTCTGACTTGGCACTGTTGGCTTACTGGTAGCAGAACCATTACCCAAAACCCAATACCCTCATGTCTGCCTCACACTTTAAGGTGTTATTTAGACTCAGACATTAAGTTTTTCACATTTAATTATTTGACTTCAGCGTACAAACAAACAAGATCGGGCTCTCCCTTTGAAATTCATCACAGGTTAATTCCCTTGACAACTTAATCCTCCTTCAGATCTTGTTTAATATTTTAGACTGGACACGGTTCAATAAAATGCTGTTTGATTTTGAGCTGTAAAAGCCCAGCGAGGTAAACTCTCCCAGCGTATAAAGCGTTGGGAACCGCAGTCCATATCAGATTGTAGGTGTTTTATGTTTCGTTCATTTGCTGCGGAGTGATTCTTTGTTGCCCTGTGTGGACGATCATATCCTGGGGGCTCTGGGGCAGGAGCAGCACAGAGCACCCTGTGTGTGAACCACAGCCGCCCAGCGTCCCTGTAAGATGACCTCAACGGAAAATAGGCCTAATTATTGCCGTGACAGCCCATGCTATCATATTCTGCTAGATCAGTCACTACATAGAAGAGGGAGGGGGGGGGGGAGAAAAATTAACAGAAATATATACCACCGTGCCACCAAACCCCCCCTAAACTGAGCCCATTTATTTTTAATACCCTAATCAGCAGGTCCCAAAGGGGGCTTGGCTCTCACTCACCCGTACAGACAGACACAGGTGAGTACAGGTAAGGCAGCAGCGAGAGAGGAGGAGGAGGAGGAGGGTGAGGAGCAGAGAGGCAGGACGAGGCAGGTTGGATGTGAGAGGCAGTGGCTTGACCTGGACTTTTGATCAACAAATACAAAGTTAGCTTGCTCGTGGTGCATCGTCTCAACCTCTAGCAAAAATAATTGGCATCAGCTGGAGAGTTATCCACACACAACCTCAGTTTCAAAGAAATATATATTTTGCATAGAAACTTTCTTCCTGTACTGTAGATCGAGGGATAAAGCGGTGGTGGATTAGAGAAGAGACAGGGGGCCAGGAGGACATGATAATTACAAGATACGGAGTTTAAGGTGGACAGCAGTGATTAACTCAAGGACTGTCCTATTCCTGCAGTCATTAGGGTTGGATCATTATATGATAGATTTCAGGGCTATTTGCCTGGTTTTGTTCCCAGAGACAGTATTACGAGAGACACCCTGGGAATGGGACATACTACACCAATAGCTACCTCCGTGAGAAAAACATGGCAAATATCAATGCTCTGTGCCGAGCTGTGGGTGACACTGGTGTTTTTACCTGCTTGTTAGAGAGATCACAACACAGGATAATACTGCAAAACAAAGTGTATACAGTAGCAGCAAGTTTAGACGATTACACAAAATGTTCAAGAGTTTTGTCTTTTGTTGGTAGTGTGTCCAATTATCCTGTTCCTTTTACCTTTATTGGAGCTTTATTCCATGCACATTTTAAAAGGAAAATTATACAGTTTATTACAACATGGGTATAATATTTGTAGCTTTTGTTTTGTTTCAGTTATGATAACATCGTGCTCAACAGATTCATTGCTGAAATGTGGAAACAAAGGGACATCGCGGCAAAGAAAGTCCAATGGGGAAAGAAACACGAGCGGTCAGACGATCATTCAGGTTGTGAACAAGCCAAAAGTTTAGCCAGATTATCTGAACCTCTTCATTTGGAAGTAAAACTCAAAGTGAGTGCACCTGTAATGTCAGTAATAAGCCCTCATTGCACAGGAACATTGGAGACTGTCCTTCCAAGAAAAACCACAGCATCAGCACAATGTCGTCATCAAGGGCTATTAAAAAAAAAGAAAAACGTCTATGTTTACATTCAAGTGGCGAAGACCTCTAGTGTCCGTGGTAATTATGACTGTCAGGAACAAAGGCGGAAGTCGGGTGGTGTTATTATAGAGCCACAAAGTCTGCATAGGGAGGTGGATGGGGTGGATAGATGGGTCAACAAAACGTGGGTTTTTCCTACTGACAGTCAATGTTGGTTTCTTTTAACCATGACCACGATCGTCCTGAACCTTAAGCAAGTGGTTATTATTGTAACCATAACAACAAAAGGTCCCTAGTCTTAACAAAGTACTCACGTTAACCCAAACCATGCAACTCCTTTCCTAACCCTAACCTAGTCGCTTTTGTTCCTAAACTCAACGAAACCTGAACCACAGCACTATCAGATCATAAAACTGATGCTTTTTCCAACAGTGATTTGTAAGAGTTTTGGAGGGCACAGACAAACAACATGTTTTATTGTTTGAATTTGGAGGATTTGTTGGAAAACTGTGTTTGCAGAACAGCGGCAAGCATGGTAGGTCAAAGTTGAATGACACTTTGGTTCATAATTTTACCGTTCACATTCATTTTCACTTCAAAATAAGTTTAACAAGAGTTTGTTTAAAACCTGTGTGATAGTCTCCTCATGTTTCTTTCCCTGTCTGACTTCTTTTTAACAATGTCGTTGTGTTCCCAGATCTCAGCAATTAACTCGTAAAGTATAATGTTATCATAATCAAAGGAAATAATGGCAAAAACTACAGAAATAAGATCCAAGTTGTACAGCCAGCATCACTTTTTAGTCTCATCAGAATTTGTCTGAAATTACAGGTTGACCTGGATGATCAGACAGAAACTAATAATTAAACAACTTCACTATGTTTAGACCAAGAATGAAGCTGCAACACTTCATGAGCGCGCGCACACACACACCAAAACTGTATACACACACACACACACACACAATCAGGCAAGAGTAATAAGCTAATAATGTGATTAATTCCACTGATTACAAAATCAGCCTGCTTGAGACAACTGTGTTTTCATTTGTGGGTTTCTGATTATGTGTGTGTGTGTGCGTGTCTATGTCGCTTTTTGCCGGGAAAGAAAAGAATACAGTAGTAGCCCTTGTAACCCAGCCCTGCCCTCCACCCCCAGCCCCTCTCGCTGTCACTGGCCATGTGTAGTGTGTAATAGGCACTGACAGTCGTCGTGCAGGTCAGTAACCCTGTGGCCCTGTCTAATTGAGGCTAAGGATCCTGGCTTGTCCTGCCATCTATAATTAACCACATCATCTGCAGCCGTATGAAAGATTCAGCTGGACTGGGAGTGTCCGACACACGATCCTGCTGTTGGTGTTTACTGCTCGTGTGTATAAATGTGTGTGTGTTAGTTAATGTAGCCACAGTGACTTGGAAGAATCATCTGATTTTGCCAACAGGTGTTTATATATTAAGGTGTTTAAGCATTAACGCAATACCATTCTATTGACCTCTATTTATTTATCTATCTATCTGTCGCAAATCTACATGCATCAAATGCATGTGCATTTAACCCCAAAACTGTCATTTATGTCACCACATTTGAGTCAAGTTTGCAGCCAATCTTATAATACTATTGTCTGTTATGTTACTGCTAAATGAGAGCCACCTGCACAGAGACCCAGTAAGTATGAGCTGACAAAATTTGAAGTAAACCCCCATGTATCCTTTCTACCCCCCCGTTCTTTCTCCCCCTCCCCAGCTTGATCTTTGGCGTGACAGAAACTTGAAGTGTACTCTGCCCCTTCAAACACCTTGGCTCTGCCTTCCCCTGCCCTCGCCTCCTCCTCCTCCTCCTGCTCGCTCAGGCTCACCCTACCCCACTCAGCTCCTCTCTCTTTCCTGTCGAAGCCTTTGAAATACGGCTTTCAAAAATGCTGCTTTTTGAATTAATGAATCATTTTTCGCCAGGTGTCGTTGGGGGAGGAGGGGGAGGGGGCAAAGGGGAGGGAGAGGGGGCTAATAAATACAGAGTGGAGAGAGTCTCACCACTACCAATCCCCTCCCCTCCTTCCCTCATCCGACGCACCCCCACCCAACACACACACACATACACACACGCCTTTGCTTTCCTCCCACAGCCCTCCACCCCCAGCCCTAGATGAAAGGCCTGGCTCGTTCCTGTACCTTTAATTTAAAGCTGAAAAGGAAAACGAGAGCGGGGGTGCGAAACACGCTTATGAATATGGAGAAAATTGAATGAGAACCGTCCCTTTGAATTAATCAGTATGAATGTCCCGTGGCCTTGTTGGGAGGAAGGTCGCAGGAGACCCTTGGATATACAGATGGAGAGCAGCCTGATGTACCAATGTGTGTGTGCCTTTGTCATGTACTATATGTGTGTCCTTGTTAGGTGTATGCAGATGTTTTGAGAAGTTCGGACCACCCGTGATGCGTAACAGACAATCCGTTATGTGCAAAATAACTCGGGAATTAAAAAAATTAACCATTTGTTGATTAAACTGAGAAAGTGATTATTACACTCTCAGACAGATGATTTGAATAACTGATCATATGGCGGCTGTAATAGCATAGTACGACTGCGCCCAGATCCATGTTGCAGATGGGATGCCAGTTCAGCCTAAGTGGCACATGACCTTGGAAAGAAAGAGAGAACAACAGCAAGTACTAAAGGCTGTGTGTGTAATCGTACATCATCATTATACTGGCATACATTTTAATGGTCATATCATGATATAACGATTTTGAGACATGTCAACTTATTACGTCATGACGGGAGAAATGCACATGGCTGCTCGATGAGGAGATGGTTCCAAAAAAGGAGTGAATCCATCAGTAATGTGGAAGAGGTCTTATAAATATGAACTTTGAAAGAAAACGAGCAGAGGAGCTTCATCCCACAATAAAGACCATACAGACCATCATCTCAACGTTAACTGCGAGGCAAGACATATCAGCATCTGATTCAGCTCAGATGACAATGATTGATCGATCACATCGTATGTTTGGTTCGCGGATCAGAACGGTGCGTCGTATCGCTGGGGAACAAAAAAAGACCCTGAGTTTTTATAAGTAAAGAAAACTACAGGCAATCAGTCACAGTCAGGTGGGGATGTGAGAAGAGCTAAAATGATTAGTCTGTTAATCGATTAGTCCATCGACAGGCAATTAATCAGCAACTATTTTGATAATCGATGAATCATGTAAGTCAGTAAAAATGCCAAACAAATGCCAAACATTTTGACGGTTCCAGCTTCTCAAATGTGAAGATTTGCTGCTTTTCCTTGTCTTACATCATGATAAACTGACTTGTCTTTGGATTTTGGACTGTTGACTGGACAAAAAAAAATAGTAGTTTCAAGAAATCACCTTGGGCTTGAAAACGTCCCTTTGGAAAATTATCATGGATTAAAAAAATGTTTATATATATATCTACCATGTTTGGTCTATAAAACATCAGAACATTTTGAAAGATGATAATTATCTTTCAAAATGTTCTGATGTTTTATAGACCAAACATGGTAGATTAACAGATAATAAAAATAATCATTGGCCCTATGAGGGGAACAAGTCACTGTTTATCTTCATAAATATCATCACAAAAATACCTTGTAATATTGTGATGTCATTTTGAGGCCATATTGCCAACCCCTACTGCAGACTTGCAATATGTTTGAAGAACATAATCATAATCAAATGTATAGAATGTATTGGTCTCTGTGAATATAGACCTCACTCAGAGCCGTGAATGTTTTCCAAAGCATGCGATAGGCTTTGAGACTGATAAATGTGTTTTTCTCATATTCCAGTGAGCACCTGAAGTGCCAACACACAAAAACAAGGCTCTCAACTGCATTCCAGTGAAACAATAACATACTGTAACCTTGACAAAAATCATTCATGTCACGGTGTTCACTGTGATGGCTCACGTACACGTAACTTTTTTCTTAGTTGTTTTTTTATATTGTGCTGAAATGAACAGAAGCCGTAACAGGGCGACGCGTCCACGGCTCAGTCGGTGCAACTGCTCACAGTGCTTTTATTGAGAGTTGTTCAGCACACTGTTATGCATGGGAATTGAAAAATAGCCAGTCGCTGATTTGACTGAGAAAATGATGATTAGACTCTGACAGATTATCTAAATTTTCACTGATAATAGGAGGCAGCTCTAATGGCATATACATAAAAATCAGATGGTGCCTAGTGGTTAAGATGTGTACCATTCAACCGCAGGATTGAAGGATCTTTGTTGCATGTCATACCCCTCTTTCTCTACTCGTCTTTCGTGTCCATATCTACACTATCAAAACTGTCAATAAAGGTGAAATGCAACAAAAAGAATATTTAAAAAATAAAATATAAACAATAAAAGCAATATAAAAATAGAGGAAAGCAGCATGATTTTCAAACCAGTATGAGCTGTTACTTGTACATATTAAAAATAAATAAATAAATAAAGGGGGTTGGGGGGCGGGGGGTAGGATGAAACTTTGGCCCTATCCTTTTATACCAAAGAGAGAAGAGATCTCTGTGAGGGTCAAATCACACAAGAAAAAACTGGAAAGTTTTATGAAAGAAACTGCAATGTTGTGCTGCTCATTAAGCCAATGATGCACTGCATTTAGGGCTGCAACGATTATCGTCTCGATTAATCAATGAATCATTTTGTTCATGAAAAGTCCGAAATGTATAATTTCCCAGAGCCCATGGTGACATCTTAAAATGTTTTATTTTATGCGACCGCTAGTCAAAAACCAAAGACATGTATCATATATGACACAGAAAGGCACCAAATTCTCACATTTGAGAAGCTAAAACCAGACAATGTCTGGCATATTGTCTGGCGATTAATAGATGAATTGACTAATCATTTCAGTTCTAGTTGATTTGTTTTATCTACTAAAACACAGGTCATGCTGAAGTGTGTCTGTTTTCTTATCACCGCCCTTTTTCATACATACTGTACTGTACTGTAAAATGAACAGTCTTGCTTATTTATCACACTGCTTCATCTATCACCACAGATTAATGATCTAAATCAAATTGTTATATTTGCTTCAACAGCTCAGTGAGTAAAACTGTGACACTGTAGACATACAGGAAAAGACAGAGAGAGAGAGAGAGAGAGAGAGGTGGAGGACAGAGGGAGACAGAGGGGGAGCAGATGATTGTAAGGACAGGAAGAAATTGAATTCCCAGCTACTTTGGTGAACAAGGAGACACTGACTGACACTCATGAGTTAAATGCTAATTGAAGGCAGCAGAGGTTTGGATGTGTGTTCTGAGAGCCCAGCCTGAATGGCACACGGCCTTGGACTGACAACACCACAATAGAAGGAGCTAAAAGCGGTGTGTTTACTTGCAACTATACGGACACTCTTTTTTTTTTGTAAACAGAGAATAAGAGATGGATTCCAATATCAATCAACCAATCACTGTTATGATAATAATCTAATCAATTCAAGCGAATAAATAAATTATTTATTATTTGGTTTGGGAGCGCATGTGTGTGAATGAGATAATGAGTGAGCATGAGAAAGGGCAGCTGTTTAAATAAAATAACAATGTATAAAGCCCAAATGTGAGACAACACAAGACAAGATTTATAATTGTAGTTTAATTGTTTCCTATAGTGGGAAACTCAAAACATGTATTGTTCCTCTAGAAATACTTTTGTCCATTTATTTTTTGTCTCACAGAACAACATATATCACAAATACACTAGATGACTACTAAATGACTTTAATTTGTCTGCCAAATACAAACGAGTAAAGGCATAGGCATGTGGGAATATCTAAAATTTAAAGTTTTAGTATTGAAACTAATTGTAGAAGTGTCAGGGATAAATGGGGAGGTTTTGGCAACAACTATCACGCTCCCACACTCGCTTAGGAACTTGAGCAAATATAAAAGTGTATAAAAGACGACGTTACATTAAACTGACTATCATAACTTAAGCTTCAAAAGGGCAAACTCTTTAAACTGAGGAAACATGACACTAAGAGCCTTTTATTTGCTGACCTCCGCTGGATTAACTTCTCACGTTGCTGCTGTGATGTAGAAGTGTACTCCAGGGTGTGTCAGTACACCATGACATCACTGTTGGGTGTGGCTAAAGGTGTAACAGAGCACACTTTTGACCACACCCAACCCAGAGCTGACACAGACATGAAACTTTCAACCAGAGAGGGCAAAGAAACACTGCTTTTCATCCTGGTATTACGTTACTTTTTAAAGTCAAACCAGCAGCAGTGCCTATCTTAGCCAACAGCAGCAACACCACTAGTAATAATGAAACAGAACTAATCCCACTGCACTGCATTGAGTTCAACATCGACTGAACAACACATTCAGAGGAGTGTGACAACACAACAGAGGTTATACAAAGATAAAGTAAAAGAAGTAACCAGTGCCTAATAATAGAGAAGATCCCTACAGTGGTAGTAAAGAAAATAACCCAGCATGTTTGCATGCACCAACAATTTCTGTGCTTGTGGAAAAATGTCCAACTTCACTTTGGAGAGACTCATTTCACAGTGTCATGACGGGGTCAACACAGAAGAGAAGATTGATACCACTCTCGTGTCTGTGCATGAGCTACAGACAATTAGCTTAGCATAGCTTAGCATAAAGACTGGAAACAGGGGGAAACAGCTAGCATAGCTCAGTCCAAAGTTCCAAAATCTGCCTACCAGCATCTCTAAAGCTCACTACTTAATGTGTTGGATCTCGTTTGTTTAGTCCATATGCAAACAGAAATGTAAAAATGATAATTTGTGATTTTTGGGAAGGTGGTATAACCATTTCTTCACAAGCAACAGTTTATCCCTCCTCCCTGCTCTTCTGCGCAGTGTCAGAGCCTCCTTGTAATTGTGTTGCATTTCATTGATTTATCAGTGGCCCAGTGTTCATTCAATACACCTAATCTGTGTCCGAAATCCAACTGTATTTCACTACTGAATTAGGCACCAATTGTATACACCCACAGTATCTCAGAGAACATGTTAACATGCGTACTAGAAACCAGGTTACTGAGAGAAATTAGGTTACAGCAGGAAATTAGGGGACATGTTTACATGCAGCAGGTCAGTAATGATATTTCTCCTCACCATGTTTTTGAGTCAAGGCTGAGATATTTTAAGTGTAATATACAGTCATACGCTACTTCTTTTTTTTTCTTGGGCTAATGGTATAGTGTGATAGCACACCGTTTTTTCTTTACAGTGTGAATATGTTTAAGTCTTACAAATAGTTACTGACTTATTTAGATTTATAGAGACTTCTCCATCTTCATCAATTATATTGCTTCTTCTGATCTATCCATCAGGCTCCTGTGCAGATTGGGAACATTTATTTCTATTTCTATTTTGTTGCAACAGAATCTCAAGTGTTGTTGTCAGAGCTCCAGTCTTGAAGTTTTATTATGAAATGCAGTCATTCTTTGTCAGTGTAGAGGCCAGAAAAGAAAGACAGCTTTTTTTCTGCCTTCATCCTACTATATGCCCAGGCCATAATAAAGACCTATACAACAGTGAAGGAAATAATGTTCCATAAAGTTCTCTCTCCAAGAAATCCTCATAGTAAAACAACTACACAGTAATCGTAAAGTATGTTGATAAAAGAAGGCTGTGGAAGGACGTGCTGAAATTCTATATTATGCAGGCTAAGCAACATTTTTTTGAGTAATATTAAATGTGGTACACACAGTCTCTATTAGTGATTACCCTAATAACATACAGATTCATGTGTTTATTTGCTGATTTGGTCATTTGCATATGTACGAGGACATATTAAGAGGGGAAGTGGGGCACATATGTACACAGTTTTGTGCTACACCTGTTTTTGTGCTACAACTCTTAAAAGATCCCCTCAAGACATGTTTCAAGACGTGAAAATACTCAAATACTACTTATACTTGAATAACATGTTGTTTTTTTCCACAATAAATTACCTAGTTAACAATTCTTAAAACTACATCTACTTCTTCCTCTGCAAATTGTTGTTTGAAAAGTTTAACAGTTGAACACAAGATGTCTCCTACTTCACTGAAAAGTTAATTCTCACTGACGTGCACTGGAGGTTTCAAGTTTCCACATCACACTTGTGTAAGTTGAAAACTGGACCGTGATTGGCCTCCAATTTAGTTGTGATGTCACAAAATCATACTCGTATGTATACGTCTTAAACTCAGATTTAAGGCGAACACTGAGAAACTTTCCCCCTGCAGCAGATGAATGTGAAAACAGCCTTCACATACATTGTTCTGCACAGTGAAGGTCAAACGTCCAAGTGAAGCAACAAGCACAAGCCGAAATGCATCGGCTTACCAATAAAGTTCTTCTTTATACTATAAGCGTTGCTGGAGTTTTTGACCTCTTCAAATCAGAATCAGTGTCCTCTAGGTGGATTCATGTTATGCAAAATGTATCTTTTGTCAAAGAAAAATTTAGCTCCTTCTGTATGGGAGTTAACAATTCCCCTGTATGCCCACTGTGTCTAACACTACTATTGTAGGACGTAATTATTACAAGAAAAAGAAATGTTCATGGTTATATCAATGTAAAGAACCATTTGATTTCAGTGTGAACATGGAGACAATACCAGGTGTTAATGTAATCCCACAAAGCACATATAGACATAAGACCCATGGTCCTCTCAGGTGTTAATGGGGAGTGCTTTAATACAGCACGCAGCATAGCAAGCTACCCGACTGTGTCCTTTCCTCTGAGGCACACTGAAAGTGTTATATTACTTGTACAGCTTCAATGTATAACGTGTTTCCCCAACCAAATGCTACATGCCAGTTGAAAACCACCTAAAAAATTGAAAAGTGAAAATTTCAACCAGTTACTGCCTGAACATTACTCCCTCAGTAGCAGATTCTTATTCTAAAGATTTGCTTACCCTTGGATTCACTTAACTTTCACCTGCCCTTTACAAGAACCTGATCCTATCTTTAGCTGCTCCCTCTTCTTACCTGGACTGAAAAACTTTTTTTCGCGTTATAGCCTGCACATTTCCATGGGACCTCAGGGGCAGTGAATGTGAGCACAAGATAAAATGGGTTCTTAACTGTGTCCACTTTGCTGTGTTTATAAAAATGGATGCTATAGACCATCAAAGACCTGTTAAGTGAAAGGTGAAACTAGAGGTCTACAAACGAGCCAGCATTAGGGTTACACCATTCATTAGGGTTTGTGCAATAAAATGTGAAAATATTCGAACAACATGAGATACCACTTAAAGCTGATTCTACCTCAGTTGTTGTAAACGTATTAGCTGCAAAGATACTGTGCACAGTGATGAAATGGAGAAAGTGGCTCAGTATTTCTCTGTACATCTGTCATGCACAATATCTTGGTTACTGCTGAATGATGCATCTCCACACTTGAACATGTTTTTTGAGCTGTAAACTAAATGATATGACTGTACTGTGATGAAACACATCAATACTGGTGTTAATATTGACATTTCCTACCAAATTTATAAAGAAAAATCGCCATTTCATGGGTTGAAAATGGCTCAACACGCCATCTACTGTTTTAAATCAGCCCTGAACTTTGTAAGGCCAATGCTGACATAGACCCATCTACGTCATGAAATGTATATAAGAAAAGACTCTAATCAGTGGCAGTCAGTCTCCCCCGTGTCCCCTGACCCACACACTACATAGCACGAATAGTGTTGTTGTTCCCTCGCTCGTTGCATCTTTTAAATTTGCTGGGAGAGAGGGTTCTAGCAGAATTTGAGGGTGGAGTTACACTTTAAGTTTACCATTTTAACAAGGCACTGACAGCACTCAGCTCAGTTTAAAACTGGCGAATCAGTTATCTTTTATTAAGTGTCAAATCTTGACTTTGTAAACAAAATCTAAAGGGCAACATAGCTGTCTAATTTTTGAGGCTAATGGCCCTGATCATACAAATGTCTAAGTGTCGCCATGTAGAATCACGTGGCAGTGCAGTAATAGCACACCTCGAGCACTACACACACAGTTCACATAAATCTCTCCAGTATGTGTGATGGTAGGGGTCGAGTACTGCTAGGCTAATTCGTTTTCTACCAGAGTATAAATGAGACTATTTTACAGCACAATGTTTCTAGCTACGAGTTCAGGGCCATGGCCTTAATGTGGAGACGCACAAGTCTTTTCTTCCACCTCCACCTCTCACTTCTCTGCCTTTCGCTAAAAATGTATCAACTTTTCCTACCTTCCCCCTTCTGCTGTTTAGTCAAAACTATGTCAACGGACATGAAAAGGGACACTGCACTATGTACACTAAGCCACAATCACATAACAGTAAGGACAAGGACACGAGAACTGAAACCAATTTCCCTTCGGTGTAGGCACAAATGCTAGGAAAGCATTCAGTTGCATTAAAGTCCAGGTAGAAATTGCAAAGGGCACGAATAGATGGGGGTTGCACCTAAGCATTTGGTCTCATGTTGAGAGCCTGCACCACACATGCAAGTGCACACTTACACACCCACACTCAGAGAGGTTACATGGGAAAAAAATGTACATTGGTTCTGAGTGAAGCTGTAATTGCCTTGATTTAAAAACGAGTAGAATGTTATACTTTTTTTTTTTGTTTTTTTTTTTTAAATGGAGAAGCTCGTCTCAGGGCCATGCAGCTCTCACTGTTTTGCTAATTACAACCTTATTAGCCAGGAAGGACTCAGGTGCTGCAGAATCCTTCAGTGAGGGACATCTGTGGCTGACAGTGCCTGGAAGGTCGTGTCATCCAGCCTCAATGGCTAATGAACAAACACAAGGATTTTCTCTCAGATTCATTATCGTCACAATGAATGAATTCCAGGTCCTTTTGGTTGTCGTTCTCAGCATATTATCTTCCCATCAGCCTGTCAATCACCCCCAGCCCACAAACAAACCCCTATCTGCTGACACAAACATAGATGCACACTGTCAAACACACACACAAACACAGATACACCCAAACAGGCACAAAAGACACACACACACACACACACACACAAACACAGAAAATCAGATCAGCTAATTAAGATGTGGCGGCTGAGTGGGAAGTAAACTCAAACAGGGCTGGACAGATGTCTCACTCTGGTGACTTCAAAAGGGAAATAAAGAACACAGGGCCATGTAATGTGATTTAGATATAATGCTTCCAGGTCAGGGGTGATGGCTAGACCGCTGGGCAGTGGGAGAGCAGCTGACAAGCGTGTAACTAACCATGACGGATGGGAATTCAATGGACTGCCTACACTACACACTTTGAGCTAGACGGGAACAAATTACATGGCTGACCACCTTGTCGGCTTCAGCAGAAGAGAAGATTCATTTGTTCCCAGAATATTCTTTTGACACGTGTATGGACTATAATCCAGTCAGACAAGACAGTATTCAGAGGGAAATCCTCCTCTCTGACCCCGTAATAGTGATGTCCAGTCACAACAGAATGATATAATGATTAATGAGGAAAAAAATGCTTTGGTGTTGTTCCCTGCATTCAAAATATGTGACAATGATGAGGCAGTTTCCACTGGTTAGTTGAACGCTGAACTCCAAAGCTGGTGTGTTTTAGTAAACGTTTAAAGTGAAACTGAAATTTACATTTTTGCCAAGAAATCAGTATATGTCCTTGGTGTTTGTTTTGACTTGTGTACTTATTCAGTCAAAACTTGAATTACCAAAATTATAAAAGAAAGTTTTATTTATTTTTATTTGTGATAGCGCCCCTTGTATTAGTGTTTTCCAGTTGTTCTCCTAATTTGATTGGTGCAATATCTGTGTGTGGGGTCACTAAAAATAGGCTCTTAACCAGCTTGGGGCTTATGTTGTTAACTGTTGCTTACAGCCTCATGTGTGATTTGAGCACTTCGTATGTTGCTGCGTGTCATGACTCACATCACAGAGTAAGAGGTTACAGAACATCTCTTTGCTATGACCTTTGACAGTCTGGTCAGTTGCCATCACCACAACTGGACTCATGAAAGATGCACACACTGATGCTGCGTTCACGTCATATGGGATGGACGGTCATCATCAAGACAGCTGTATGATTACAGAGTTCAAAATACTGTGCACTGACAATATAACACTACATCCATTAAATTGGGGTTAAATTACACTGAACAATGGTCTTTTGCTGATGTGATGCATCGATATTTGTTTGGTTTTCAGGCACTTTCGTATTATTCAGTGACAAGACGGATACTTGGAAGTTGACATGAACGCTATTTACAAGCTGGAAACTCGTAATTACGATAACTCCAATATGACATGAACGCGGCGTGAGTTGCCGATGACTCTGCAGGTGCTGAAATAACAAGAAACAAAAGTAATGCTAGTTAGTCCGTCCGACTTGCAAGTTAGTAAACTAGTTAGCCAGCTGGCTAGCTTCCACTTTCCGAGTGGACTACAATCCCAAATGTTAAACGTTGTAAAGGCATCTTACATCCCTACTGATACATAACCAGCGCTATGTGAGCTTGTTGAAAAAAGTGAAAAACGTATTGTATTAGCATTCATAGGCTACAGGGCTATGACGTGCTAGTCAGTAGCGCACCGCGGGAGTTGACGCCGCGTCTCCTAGCAACACCGGCCCTCAGATGTCAGTCAACCGCTGCCACGGGAACTGCCAACACACAGGCCTGATGTTTAGACGCTGTTTTCACAAATATATTAAAAAATGATTTTATCCATTTTGGAAAATAATTCACAGTAGCTGCAGTGTCATTGTAGTTTATATTACCTTTAACAAAACATGTGGAGAGTTAAAATGTATTGGTGATATTATATTTATGTTATTATTTTGTCATGATAATGAACAATACACCTGTTAAACCATGATCTAAATAAACTATTATCCATGCTGCAATTATCATTTCTCACAAACTGCCAGTATGAAAAATAAAATAATTTGGGAATCCTCGGATTGTAGAGAAAAGCAAGAGACAAAGACATTTTTGAAGCTCAAGAGAAAATCAGAGGTGAGAACATAAGGGGTGGAGAGCTGAGATGAGCTATTAAAATACAAGTAGAGAATGCAGACATCAGTAGGGAGGAGGTGAGAGAAGGAATTAAGGCAATGAAGGGTTAAAACATTTCGCCTATTATGCTCCCACTCTTTCGTACACCATGAGAAATTAATAGGAGAAATTAGCAAAGCAATTACCACTTTTAATTGGACTAATTCTTCTGGTCCTGTCACAGCTGCATCCAGATGTACACTTTTAAACCTCCTCGTACATGTCTTTTTCACCCTTTCACAAACACTATTATTAATTTCACAAATTTCCGTGGACCTCTTTTAGCCTTTGACACCTGAGCCATCGAGGGTGAACCGCTGACAGCTTCCCCTACATTATTATCTTCCGTTAGTATCTCTCTCTTACACAGACGCACTACACCCTCCATCCCTCTGTGCTCCATCACTTCTTGTTCTCAAATTCTTGAAGGAAGGAAACAATGGTGCAGTCATTTGTGACAGAGGAAAATGGTTGCAATTAACAAATGAGCTTTAATGTTGTGTAAACATTTTTTTTGGACAAACAACTGCGTCACTGCAACCTCGTCGCCACTTATGTTTCTGTTTTCATCTGCCTGTGCCATTTGAACATCAGAAGAGCTCATTCGTCAGTTGTATAGCTTATTTAAAGAGGAACTCCAAATGTAATGTTTTTGCACCGTACACATAATCACATAGCTTCTTGTTGCCATGTTATATTAATACAGATTTTTCCAATAATACACATATTGGGTGCAAAAATAGCATTTGCTACTCAAAACTAGCTTGTATGTGTCCCCTTACAGTTGAAAGATCCATTCAGCCGAAACTGTGGCCCCTCCTCAACCACCACCAGTGTCCGAAGCAATACCGCTAGCTTCGGGCCACAAATAAGTGTGACTGGACAGCATGGGCTGCTTGCGTTTTCTCCTCCAAGTTTCCAACGCTGTAAAGAGTGTTCAGAGTGAATACAACATGAAGAATGTCTAAAAAAAAAGGCCAAGTTATTTTCTCCTTTATAGTAAAACACAACTAGCTAAGTCATTTCCACTGCTAATCTTCTGCTAACCGCTATCCACTATCACAGTGAATGAAACATTCGGCAGCCGCACAGAATAGCCTCACATATGAAACAAAGGCGGACCTTCCCACTGTCGCTCATATCACAAGGTAAATGAAAAAATGCAAATACAGTTAGTGTGGGGAATACACACTCAGTAGCCACTTTATTAGGTACACCTGTACAATCTAATGCAGTCCAATACAACAGCCCTGCCATAATGTCTATCTTTACAAATCTCATAATGTTTAGCTTGTGACATGCAAGCACAAGAGATTTAATTGGGCAAGAGTAAGACAAAATGCTAATGTTTTCACTATTTAATTTGACAAGAAATATACCACAGGAGAGAAAGGAATACACCGTCCTCCACAGTGTCAAGAGAGACTCACTTGCTGTTGCTCAACACTACCGTCTTAGCGATTCATTGATTCGATTGATCCCTGAGCGTTTCACTTAAGATGGAGTCAAACTGTATTTTTCACACAGGAAGGAGAGACGGGAGCATCTGTTGCCCCTGATAGCTTTGACTTATTTGACTTTTCCTGACACAGAAATATGGGCGCCTGCTTTGAAGCCTCTCAGATACGTTAGCCACAATACGTTAACCCAGGCCCACAGCAGTGATTCCCACTGGGGCCACTCACAGAATGTCCTGCCCTGATGGGCTGATGGGAATCAGAGGAAATCAATAAACAATGATAGACTTCTGCTGTCCACTCAGCTAATCCTGTTAGTGATAGCTGTGGATTTAATCGAATGGTTGCACACACTACAGACACTCAGACACGGAGATGTGCGCACACACACACACACACACACACACACACACCTCCAAGTACACTTAACCCCATAACATTCTTATGGATAAGATCTGTAGATCTTCCACACACTCTCTCCGCTGTCATTTTGTTGAGACAAGCAGCAATTTGAGAGACAATTCATTCAGCGGTTAGAGGAGAATCAGTCAATTTAATAAATCCTTTGCTCATAGTCCAAGTTGGTCTAGATTGTGGGAATATTTTCATTGGAGCTGAAGACGTGGAATAAAGACACATTTTGTCCCTATGATCATTCGATAAAGGATCTCTTTTTTGATATGGAGATCAGTACAATGCATGGCAGTGTATGGGAAGCCGAGCAGAAATGGACTTCCTTTGACAAAGACGATCTCTCCACATGCCGTATACATATCAAAGTGACATAAACCCTGATAACTACTCTCAATACATGAGGCACACATATGTTGCAAAGTATTTCTGGGTTAATACTTTAACCCCCCCTCCCTTGAGTGAATAGACATTATAAAAGCAGGCCCCAGTGGCACATGTTTAAAGGTACATTAAGAGAGCACATCAATTGTAGATGACATAATCCCAAGCCCTCTTTTCAGTCGCACTCTCACTTCCTTAATCTCTCCGTTCTTTAACCCTCATCTTCTAAGAGGCTGAAAGCTCCCTTCATCTTCTCCTCAAGCTAGCAGAGAAACCGCAAGCTGCCTGGGGAAAGAGGAGAAGAAGAGGTATTACTGAAGTCTGATTAAATTAACACTGTGATACAGATTTCTTGCCTTTTCCTCTCTCTTCTCGCCTTATCCGACCGTGTGGCGTCTTTGAAAATTAGATGAACTTGTTACATAAGGGTTTGCACATGTATATTGTGTGCGCTTGTGTGTATATGTGCATCTGCTTTTAATGAATTACTCTTGTCTGTGTCATTAGCAGGATCCATGACTTGGGATCCTGATTTGCATAGGTGTCTTTGATAAATAAATATAAGATAATGCGAGCTAATAAAAGACCGGAGTGTTCTCTCCGCTCATCCTCATCCTCCCCCCTCTAACCCTCTGTAACCTTCAGCCTGGCCCGGCTCTCCTCGAGGCAGAAAGCGGAACCATCCCCTGCAGAAGTACTTTAATTACAAGGTTCCTAGATCCAAATAACAAGAGGTTTACATAACTCCCGCATGAGCTGCTCATTATTCAGAAACTATTCTTGCTATCCCCGTCTCCCCCCTCTAATACAAATGGTGTTCAACAATGTGTGAGCTCCCACAATGCACATCCTATAAGGTAAAGCGAAAATTAAGAAAAGTTCACTTTGTCTAACCTTACGTCCAATTTACCTCCTTACATGTGAACTGAATTCCAGCTCAGACACTGATTAAATTCCATCTATCTGAAGCTAATTAATCATTTCCACTGTGACTAATATTGTCATAAGGAAGGTGCTTAGTTGACACTCTAATTCACAGAATATGGCACCTCTCGTCTAGTGTGATCAGTACGAAATGCCAACATTAGCAAGAAATAGAATCTAGCGCTACTGAGAGTATTAATTATGTTCAATATAGACATTGGCCAAGACAATATATATGAAGATGATGCTATAAAAGGAACTAGCTTGAAATATAGTCACTTAACATTAAAGATCATAGACAGGTTAGGAGCCAAAAGAAGTGATTTTTCACCTTTTCAAGTCCATAACAATCAAGCATAGTTTCCAAATGAGGAATATACTGTCAGTCACAAATTTGATTCTCTGTGTACTCACATATATGCATGCTACAAACATGTAACAAGCTGAATATAATTCCCACATCACCATCCAACCTTTCTTCCCCTCACAGAATTCTGCAGCATCTCCTTATATCACATTTGATCCTAATTTATCCCCCCAAAAATTGGCCACTGTATGGAAATTGTGCAATTTTATTACTTCTGGCCATTCAGTGCCTGAACCAATGCCATTGTCCTGCTTCTTCTTCATTGACCCCATCCTGCCTCCGCCCATCTGCTCCAACAAGGTGATGTTTATCTCCAGCAGGAGGAAATTAAAGCCTTGCTTCATGAGCTGCAGATATGCAAATCGCATACAGTGCAAATAGGTTGCAGAGCTCACACAGTGGACGGTGTGTATTGGGCAGCCCATTGTGGTTCGCTGATTTGAAATCCAAATCAAGACACGTGGAAGACACACATGTGGCTTCCTAAAAAAATCTGGATTTTGAGATATTAAGGAAAATAAATAAAGAGGAGAGGAGGAAGAATTAATGGCAGACCTAGAAATTAAAAAACAGATTATTTATTCAGCTGGTCCATCAGGGTAGATATGGTTTAATAACTCTTGTTCGACCACATGTGAACGCTTATCTGAAGCTCTGACTCGCACAGCATGGAAATAAGTTCCTCTGATATCACCATTACATGGGATATGTATTTTCTTGAACTCACAAAATTGGAAAGTAATAGTGGCCATGCAAAATGCCTTGCAGTTGTCGAGTATGTAATTTTGATATGCATTAGTGTTATTGTCAGGCGGGGTGTATGGGCCGTTTCCTTGTGTGATTGCAGGTCTGGCTTGTATTGTAGGAGGGAAGCAGACAGGAGAAAATAGTATTAAACCTGTCCTTGCCATTCCAATCTGTCTGCATGTTTCTCTTTATCATTCTGCAGTTTCTATCCACTTACGCTATAATTAAGTTTCCTGACCCCTGCCTTGCAGCCTTAACTAGGCATTGGGAAATATACAGCCACTGCAGATCTCTTAGCCTGATGTGCTCTCTCGCTCTCTCTCCCTCTCCAGCCTCCCTCTCTCGTCTCCTTTCCTGTTTCTGAAAATCTCTCTCTCTCCCACCGCCTCTCTTTCTTTTTTCTGAGTCTCCATGGCACTGTAATGGAATAAGAATTATTAATCGAGTAATTGTGTGGAACACATTAGTTTGCATTGAATTTCTCTCTCTCATTTTCGATGCTTGATTATCAGGCTGTTGGGCAGACTCTACCCCCTCCCTTCACCTCTCTACCCACCACACTCCAAACACATAACACATGCCCACGCACGCACGCACACACACACACACACACACGCACACACACACACGCACACAACATGCTAGATCACACTTCCCTAAATGGCATAATCTCCCCCTCTTTCTCATGTGCATGTATGGACACACACATACAAACTCACACTCACACACACACACACACACAATGGGTTGAAGTGTGTGTTTGTGTGTTTGCATCACACCTGATGCTTGATGTGTGTGTGTGTGTGTGTGTCTGTGTGTGTGAGGTGGTGAAGGAAAAGGTGATGGGAGATTTTTGTAATGTCCCTTTAACCTCCAACCTGTCTGATAAAAAAAAAAAGCCAGACACACAGAAAACAACCTCCAGCATATGTACAAACATGAATTATAAAAATAGAAAAAAAAAAAAGCCTAAACATCAGACACAGACATACTGGCACTGACATGCATCATAAAAAAACCCTCTTCAATCATAATTAGTCTAATTAATTTAAATCAGTGTTGGATGCCTATCTAAATACAGTGACAACACAAAATGAACATCCACCCTGCAGCACATAGCCTCAGCCTATACGTTCCCATAGTGAAACACACCCTCGTAGGATTAGAGCAGAAGAATAGGGGGATTATTATTTCATGACCTTTCAATCCGCTGCCTGTCAGGTTGAACTAAAGCCATATATGCTGCTGGAGGACTAATCTCCTTCTCCCTTTGTGTCCGCAAGGGATGTGTCATTTCTTTATCCCCTCTATACAGATTTACTCCATAAAATAAACTTCCTAGCCTGATCTGATAAGAAGCCATCTCCTTACCGGGATAAGGCTGTGGTGCCTCGTCTCCCTGCTTCCCCGTAGCCGTATTTTTGGGTGTCAGATAACTCAGACGGGGATGGGAACAGTCAGGAAATGCCACTTTGTCTGTCTGGGAGCAGGTGACAACAAAACGACAGTGACTCTGATTAGAAAACACCCTCCTTCTCTCTCTCCCCCACCACCACCATTCTCTCTTTCTTTCTCTTTCTAAAACCACCAAAATCACATATTATCAACACTTGCCAGGTAGTGTACGAAACACAAATAAATTGATATTTGCAGGCACACATACAGACATGCAAAACTTGCTGCATCACAGACGCGCACTTATGTTGCTTTTGTTATCATCCCATCTTAATTACTGGTAAGTCATCACTGCTCCAGCTGTCAGTGTGATTGAGCCCGAGCCATGATCTGCTGATCTGACTGCTGCTGCCTGGCCGTCCTGTTTCCCGGCTGCCTCAATGTCTGTTTTTTTTTTTTTTCTTTGATTATTTAATGGACATGACTCATATTTTAGCTGCTTCCTTAAAGCCACCACAGACTGCAGTGCTCTGACTATTTGGCTGTATATTAGATTTGATGCACACAAGTATTTCAGGCATTTTTATGAAGTGTACACTTGCCTGTTGCCTAAAGGTCACAGCCTACAGGTGGCAAAAAATTACTATTATGGATTGAAGAAGCATTGCAGCAGCCAGTGTAGCCGTTAAATTCATACTTTGCCCTGAAAAATTTAAAACATGGAAACCAAAACTACAGAAAAAGCGCTTGGTGCTGCAAGGACTGCTGCATCAGAAGGTATTAAACCGATTTTCTGATTTAAAATAGTTTTCTTTTAAATTACAACAGGGTGGTGGTGGTGTGTGTGTGTGTGTGTGTGTGTGTGTGTGTGTGTGTGTGTATGTGTGTGTGTGGGGGGGGGGGGACCATGCCTAATCACTGACTACACAAAGCCATTATTAGTCCACACTCCACAGCCTTTACTATTTAAGATTTTTTTTTAAAAACAACAGAGGGAAACACGTGGACCAAAAATAAAATAAATGCTTGCAGACAAAAATCCATGTCATGCTGTGCAACAATCAGTAGCAGAGTCGATTTTCAGCAATTAAATATCAGTAAACATGGACAGAGGTTTGGAGCTGAGGCAAGAATAAATATTTTAGTGGCTATTTTAAAAGCAGTGAAACTAAAAAAGGTGATGGAGGAGATTGTATTAGGTCACGTAGTCCTTTAACACTCTTATAGGAACTTTGGAGTCTACTGTCTATTTATTTGGGGGTTTACAGAAACCATCTTGTTCTTCATTAAAAAAAAATGTGTAGGCCTATTATGATATTCGAGGTTGTAGTTATTTTTTTCCGCTGTTGCGTTCATGTAGTTCGTTTCTCCTGTACGAGAGACTGTGGGGATTATTAACCGCCACTCAAATTTACCAATTTACCCCAAGTGCAAGTGTTGCAATTCATTGAGAGCCATGCTGCAGGCGCTGAATTGTCCCTCCTGCTCCGGACCTCTCGCCGCGGCCGGACCTTAAAGCACCTATTCATCTGCTCCTTTTGATTTCAGGCTACTGTTCCTCCTTCGCTTGTTCCTCACCTCCCAACTCTGCACGGCATTATTGCACTGATTGGCACGGCGCAACATTTCTGCCTGTCTGCAAAACAGGATCCCAACACAGGCAGCAACGTCGTCGTTTTTTTTTTTTCCTTCTCCCCTCCAACACGGCACAATTGAAATGCAGGCTCATTTTCGGAAAGCAGTGGCTATTTACGCGCATAGTGTATCACCAAATTGCTTAAAAAAATAAGCGACCGCGAAGGAATAAAAAAAAAACTCCAGGCTATCATAAAAGAGACAAAAATGTCTCTTTTAAAATGTCAGAGTTATGGTGATAAGAATCTGAGATGCAGGGAGGACTTTGGTGAGAAGTGACTAATTACCCTGTGGACCGTCCTGATAGTGGAGAATAATTAGATTCACACAAAAGACCCTAAACCAGCATCTGAATAACAAGAGCAACATTTTCAATAGAAAATTTAATTTGATTTTGTTGCGAGTTCCCTCCGTGCACTCGAAAGGGAAAGTGAGAGAAAAGCATTATAAAGACAAATAAAAAAAAAATAAAAAAAACGTCTTCCCGGGACGGTTTCATGCCTGATTTGGTTGGAAAAAAGCTGACAAAAACCGACGGTAATCAAAAGACGAGAGTACGGCCTACACGGTAACCTATATATATTCACAAATAGAGAGAGATTAGATAGCAAAACATAGTGACTTAACATGGATTAAATTAAATAGCCTGGCTTATTGTGAAAGCAATGACTAAAAGTTTTGATCTCGTTTGTCCTCATTTTATAAGAAAATTGGTTCGAAATAAAATAAACATTTGATCAATTACAGAATATAACTAATGGATCCGAGATTAAAAATATTGAGATTTAAAGCCAGTTCAGAAAAATCAAAAATTGACTGGAAGTGTCATTTGTGAAATAATACATGAATAATAATTAGGAATAATTCCTAATGATCAGAAGGCCACAAAAAAAAAGCACATTAAACTGTATGACATTTTAAATCCTAAAGGTTTAAACAAAATTTAAAAACAGCCTCCAGTGGAAAATTTGTAATCTAGATAGTGAGGTAGAAATAATACAAAAAGCGGGTGAAACTGATGACTATATCACACGAGAAAATTATTCTTCCATCATTGATCCGTTTTTATCATAGCCTATATAAGACGGGCATATACGAACTATGTAGGCCATGCTACATGCAAATGGTGTAAGAAGAGTGCTTTAGAAGATTAGAAGATAGACACCCGGCCCACAGTGGGCTGAGAGGAGTGGGCTCTCCTCCAAGACTGTGTCCTATCTCCTCAGGACTGGAAAAAGCATCCTAATCCTTTACCTTTCATAGTGATCTAAAGCCGATTTAAAACTGTCACTACCCTAGTTTGTGTTTATTTCATGTTCATCTGCAGCTCAAGGCAATACTCTGCACACCCACTTATGACATGAGCAAAAAGATGTGTGTGTGTGTGTGTGTGTGTGTGTGTGTGTGTGTGTGTGTGTGTGTGTGTGTCTGAGGGAGACGTAGAGCAAGAGACTACAGAATAAAGAGAGAGAGAGAGAGAGAGAGAGAGAGAGAGAGAGAGAGAGAGAGAGAGAGAGAGAGAGAGAGAGAGAGAGAGAGAGAGAGAGAGAGGGGAAGGGTGCATGCACCTGACCAGCAGATGAAGGAATACCCAATGTGTGTGTGTATGAGCGTGTGTGTGTGTGTGTGTATGAGCGTGTGTGTGTGTGTGTGTGTGTGTGTGTGTGTGTGTGTGTGTATGAGCGTGTGTGTGTTCTGACTCTACTAATTGTCCCATTTTCTTTTTATGTGTTCAGACTTTGTGCTTCGAGTCTCAGAC
This sequence comes from Macquaria ambigua, assembly GCA_008360985.2. Lineage (NCBI taxonomy): Eukaryota > Metazoa > Chordata > Actinopteri > Centrarchiformes > Percichthyidae > Macquaria > Macquaria ambigua. The sequence goes on from VMKM01000328.1 coordinate 394,853, forward strand.
ATCCACCTCTTATTTCATGCGTCGTCAAACAAAACCAAGTAACTCAGCCTGAATTCACTTCCAAAAATACGCACTCCCACACAAACAGATAGTCCAGAAGACCGATGAGCAAACGCAGACTCTCTCTCACACACACACACACACACACACACACACACACACACACACAATAACACAAACCATTGACCACTGAGCCGGCAGACCTATAGGCAGACCACCTTCCTCTTCTCTCCCTCCTGCTCCTCAAGGCCTTACTGTATTATTCTGTAAGCAGCAAGAGCCCAGCATTGACAGAGCTAATCACTGGAGGCAAGGGCTCTCTCTCTCTCTCACACACACACACACACAGAATGATTGACACACAATGGCAGCGAATCTATGCAGTGCCCCCCTGTCTTGCTTTTTGCTTTCTCTCTCCCGGCTGGAAAGACAAGGGGAGGGGGGGTGGGGGGTAGTGTGTGGTGTGTGAGTGTATGTGTGTGTTGGTGGTGGTGGTGTTGGTGGTGGTGGTGGTGGGGGTTTACAAGGAGTGATGTCCAACAAACCGAGCCAGATCCAGAGGAGAAGTGAAGACGGCAAAAGATGAGCTTGTGACTAACGCTGTTGCTATCCCTACTCCTAATCCCCCCCACTCCGTCAGGTGCAGCAGCCAATCTGGAGAGAGTCTCAACCCCTCTCATATGAATATGATCCCTGTGCTGGCTGAAGTCCAGTGAACCACTGATCCTGTTATCATCTCACCGGAGAGAGAAAGAGAGGAAAAAGAGAAGGAGAGACAGGGAGAGAGAGAAAGGGAAGAAGGGATGTGCGTTGTTTATTGTTTACTCAGGCCTCCCGTGTCCTCCGCCAGCACGTTGGCTACTCATAACCCCACTCACTAAACTGATTACCTCCATAATTGTGAACCTCAAGGGACCTCTTTTAATAATATGTCATTTATATTAGTAGCTCTGGGTGCAGCTCAGGTGATAGGCTATACTAATCTTAATGTCGGTGGTTATACTGCACACATATAAAAGTGTCTTTGAGCCATTATGCAACAACAATCTTTTCTGCTGAGGTTGTTTTTAATGTTGGCCGAAAGTTGATGGTGTTATTTTACAGATCCATTAAAGAATCATTCCTGACCTTCTCGCTGATTTGTCGGTATGGGAATTTAAATGTGCGAAACAGGAATCAACTGGGCAACACTGTTGAGACGGCGAGTAAAATCATTGGTGAGCCGCAGCTTTCTTTGTCAGACACTTTTAGCCGGAAATTGACACAGAAAGCTAATCCATCATAGCAAATCTGGACCGTTCTGCCTTTAGCATCCTACCGTCTTGTCAGAGATTCAGGTTTTCCAAAAACAAGGTGCAACAGGTTCAAGTTTTTATTTACCACATGTGCAATAAACCCTCTTAATTCGAATACACCATAAACTGGCTCTTGGCTGATCGCAGAGCTGAGCACTTTATCTTATTCCCATTCTTATTGTCGCAGATTGTCTTTGCTTTTATCACATTAACCTATTGTATTCTGCATTGCCAGTGTACCAGCACTTTTAATGTTTTCAATTGTCTTATTATCTTATTGTGTTTTTATTGTGTTTAAGTTTTTATGCTGCCTTGCTACACAAGAATTTGCTCTTGTGGGATAAAAGATCTGAACTGAAATTGCTCCCATTGTGAGTGTTTGGCGAAAAAATGTCCTCTTGGACAAAAGCATCTCTTAGGGTTGGTTGGGTGATAATTCAGTATTATAGTTTATTGACTCGGAGCAGAATCATACCATGAGCAGATTTCTGCTGTCCAAATGAATAATTCTTAAGCTGTAACTAAAAACTAACAAAATTAGTTATTTAAGTATTGAAGTTTTACAAATATAAGCAAGTTGTAACGCATTACAGTGGAGCACAGTTAACATCAGTTTGATTACTTTATAGGTGATTTGCATATTTGCCATAATGTTATACACATCAATATTGGAAATAAATCCTCATTATTATTGCCACTTCACCCAGCCCAAGCATCTGCCAGCATGAATGTAGTGTAATCTTGATTTATTTATTATTGTTTTGACATTGTGAGGCCAGTCGTTCTCTGGCCGCCATGTGCTGGTTGCCCAAGGTGACAGGAAGCGGTGTTGTTAATTAAAGAGTGGACAGCACTCTAGACTCCACTCACACACTCCTGGTATTGTCATAAGCACCACTCCTACAACACACTCCCTCAAGAGTCATTTCCCTCTGTTTCTTAGGACATGGAGGGCCATGCCGTGCACACTGTGGTGAGTCTCCCACGGACATGTGCATGCATGGACGCGCACACAGCCACCATCTCTGCATAGACTCATCCAGATAGCCAACGGATAACACTTTCAATTCAGCTTGATGTTATCGTTTTTCCTTTCTTAGAGAAATATGAACCTGTCACATGGGGGCGCCTTACAGATTTGTTACATAGTTCCATGGTAGATAAATCCAACAATAGGGGCCAAGGCCTTGCCCCCTGTACATGCCCAGTTAGCAGGACAGCAGCACTAATCAGTGGGAGAGGATCACATCTGGCCTGACAGCAGCTGCATCACTGTTTAGAGGAGCTGCCAGCGTGAGAAACACACAGGTCGATTCCCTTTTCTCCCTGGACAGAGTGGGTGTTCTTCTCATTCATTTCTTCTTTCTCAGTCCTTTTCTTTGAGCTAGCCAATTAACCTGGGAGCAGTGCACTAATGAGTTCCCTCTGGTGGTTCTGCACCGCTCAATGGAGAAGAGGAAAGAGCAGGGTGAGCAGAGAGGGGAGAGAGGAGAGGGGTCAGGGAGGGATAGCACAGGGCTGCAGGGGGGTAGCGGGGTGTGGGGGTGAGGTGCAGGCATGGCAAAGGCAAAGAGGGGTAAGAGAGTTTTGAGAAAAGGGTGAAGAAGGGTTGATAAAGGGGTGAGGAGAGAGGAGGGGCGAGGACAGAGGGGTCCAGGGCAAGGGAATATGGGATGGGTTGGTGCAGGAGGAGAGGGGACAGAGCACCATCCAGTTGGCCACTATGGGCCTATCACCAAGACATTGTCAGCCAGACAATGGGCTTATCAGCCTCCTTTTCACACCAGTCTGATTAACTGGGAGGAATGGAAGGAAGAGGAGGGGAAGGGAAAGGGTACGTCCTTGTACCAGCCCAGTAAATGTCAGAGAATGGGCCAGGCACCCGGACTAGCCTCATGGTTTGAGTATACATCACTTAGGAAATGGGGACAGTTTTAAACCCACTGTAAAACCCACATCGTCCCCATTTGTGTGTTAGCCGTGTTAGCATTGGAGGGAGGGTCTGCCACAATTAATCTACAACCTTTGTAAATGTATCTCACTAACCGGATTAGCAAGGAAGTGATAAGCACCTTTAAGCATCATTAGCTAAATCTGCGTGTTATCAGTCACAGAAACACCATAAAGAACAATAAGAGTAGGTGCCAAGATTAAAGAGGATAGAAATAAGAACAGTAAAAATCAGTACTTCTCAAAAATTGTATCTCAAAAGAATCAGCAATGCACATATTTGCACTTTTTTGTCTGACCTGTCATTCTTGCAGTAAATAATGAATGAAGCAGTAAAAAGCATAGGCGCCTGCAAATGCATCCCCATTATTCAATCAGGGGGAGCAAAGTTATGGTTTTGCTAGCTCACTTTTTGTCTTTTTTAAAAATAAACTTATCATCATACAGTCCCCGCAATCAGGTGATTATATTTAAGCAGCCTATATCAATGATTGTTTTACCAGTAATAAAAAAATCACACATTTTTAGACCACCCTTTGAGTTGGTTCAGTCGAACCTGTCGCTGATCGTTTGCCACAGGATGCTTTGGCTGTCAATCACAGTCTGTCAATCCACACAGGAGTCTGACTGTTTACAAGGCGAGAAACATGCCATTTAGCTTAACTGCAATCATGGACTGAAAATAGAACATAGGAAAAGATAGGCTAGCGTATGTTGAATATACCTGTTTGGCCCACTGACTCCAGCCAAACTTTAAATTAGCTAAAATAGGATTGTAATGTCACTGAAATGCCGAACCGATTTGCGAGTCAAGCTAACTTTGCCAGCCCGCCCACCTAATGTTAGCTGGCTGATCGGACAGGATTCGGCTGTGTTAAAGAGTCGGCTCTTTGTAACTAGTGTAACTAGCTATTACTATTTTGCATTAGCCCTGTTGATTTTATTATTTGGTATATAGTGGAGGGTAAATGTAATTTGCTCTCTTCCTCGCCCCACACAACAGCAGACTAACTAGTGCAGGTTGCTGTTTCTTGACTTAATCCAAGAGGTTAGGTGGTGTAGAAATGCAGGAAATTTGTTTCAAATTACAATTTTTTTCTGGGGGAGGACCATGGATGTATTATAAGAACTGGATACCAGACCCAAAGATGACACCTATTCAGTCCAATAAGAATGGCTCACCTGGCGTACACACCAAATTTTTTTTCTAGCTTCCGGGTTTGCTTCCGGGCTGAGCGGCGCCCTATTCAAGTCTCATTATACATCTGTGGGGAGGACCCCCAGATCCCCCGCCAATTATTGATCTTGAATTAAGTTTGCTACCCCATTTTAAGACATAACCAGGCCCCCATGAGTCAAATCATACATTTTTGAAGTCATTAAATAATAATGTTACACCCTCTGCCCCAAATCTTACATTTAATACTCCACAAAACAAATCAAGTCACACCTGTGAAAAGGAAAAAAGCTAAAATAAGGGATACGCTACGATACGATAAGGGATAAGAAAAAACTATTGTACTACTGTATTCCTCTTTTGGTGCTTATCTATAAATTATTAATTATGTATGAATTAGTATTGTGAATTGTAATAACATTATTTGTGAGTGATGCTGCTTTGTAGCTAACACATATTTGGCCTTGCCTGCCAGCCGCACTTTTCAAGCTTGGCGAGAGCCGTATAGACCAACAAATGACTAAGAGCAGGCTTCAGCAAAATTGTTTGTGTCATTGTTCAATTAGTCTCCCATATTGATCCCGGCTTGTTTGTTTACTTGCTTACTGCTTTCCATTTGTACGGCCTTGACAGCCATCTGTCTCACAGAGAGACGGTGAGAGAGGGGAGGCAGGAGGTGACAGGAGGAGTGGGAGGGAGAGTGATTTACAATACGAGTGCTGAGATAAAGCTGGATGGAAAAACTTCCAATAGGTTACAAGTGGAGACTTAATATAATATAGGGAGAAATAAGGATGACAATGAGATCCTTACGATACAGAGCTTGAAATGTTTTTCAAAGTAAAGCTTTTTTGGAAATATAAATTCCTAATCCAATGAATCCATAAAAGCTTATGTTCTTGTTGCTCAATGACGCTAATTCAATGGGGAGGAAAGCAATGCTTGGAGCAACAAGTGGTTGTACTCTTCTTGCTCTTCATTTCCTTCTTTTTTTTTCTCTCCTTTTCCTTTCTCAAAAGAAAGGATGCAGTAATTAGAGGGTAAACCAGGTGGAAGTACACAACTCAAGAGCCCGGCGCTAGCTCACCCTCTCCTCCACAGTAAGATGGGAAGAGGGAAATGTGGAGGTGGGTAGAAGAGGGTGAACATGACTGGAGAGGAGAAAGTGGCAGGAGAATATGTCTAGGTCAAAACAGGGAGAGGGGGAGCAGCAGCCGGGCTTGGGAGCATATTGGGTCAAAGAAAATAAAACGTGTCATTTAGCCAAAGAAAGAAGATGAGAGCAGTGTGCACGACGAGGGGGGGCTGGGGCTGGGACGGCTGGGTGAGGTGAAGGGGAGGTGGAGGCGAGGTTAGCTGTTAAATAAGGTGGGGGTCATAAGAGAGGGGCTGGATGCCCACCGTGATACAAATGAGGGTCTGCAGGCAGGGGGGCCACCCACAGTACAACTTGGCCAACAAAGCTGCTTCTGTCTTGGCCTCCCTCCTCCACAGACCTCCTTGAGTGGGCAGGATTCCATTAGCAAGCTGCAGAACCTGGGGTCTATTCAACCGCCAGTCCAGGCCTGACTGAGTGTGTCCGTGAGCACACAGACACACATGCACATGCACACGTACACAATGACCCACACACGTGCTCGCTGAGCACACATGCATGCACTCATTCACAGTCACTCACTCACAAACATACACAACACCGCTAATTAATCCTCAGATTACCCAGCCAATTATTACCACACTTGTACTAATTAGAAATTATTTAAAGCATTTCCCAATTAGGGTTTACATGCTCAGTTGGGCAGGAGTCTGCCTCGATAAACCAACTGGTTTTATAGTGGGGGGAAAACGGCAAGCTCATTCATATACACATGCATGCGCGCGCGCGCACACACACACAAGCATTTCTGTATCTGACTGTGGTAATCAGGCCGTCTCAACGAGTCCCTCTGTTAGGACGAGGGGGATGAGGACAGACAAGAGGAAGAAAGAGAAAGAAATAAAACAACAAAAGACATGCTCCTTCAGTGCAGCAGCAATACTGTAGGTCGCTCTTGTTAGGGCTGGGGACAGTGATTAGGAGAGGCCACAATAAGACCTGCCAGGAAACACATGCCAATTAGGTTACCAGGAGAACCACGGGCCCTCATCGCTATGGGAAACCCACTAGTCTCTGCACCACATGGCCCCCTCACACACACACATATGCACACACACACATATGCACACGCACCCATGGCCTCGTGCGCTACCTTTTTCAACCCTTTGATTACATTATGACATGGATAAGGGGAGGCCAAGGGAAAAAAAGAAGGCAGAAAAGAGGAGAAGACACTGCGGTGCAATGGACAAAATGATTGTGGTGAGAGCAAAAGGTTGAGGCGAAAGGAAAAGCAGAATTTGACGTTCGCGATCAAAAGTTGGTTGCTAAGAGGGATAAACTTTGAAAATCCCCCTGTGGATTAAAAGCGTGCCTTCTGGTCTGCACAACCTTCACAGACAATGATGAAAACAGACAATGGAGAAAACAAGAGAGGGAGAAACGGAAAAGCAACAAACAGGCTGCGGTGGGATAACAGGGGCGGGACTCCAGGGAGAATTATTAGCGGAGAGAATTACAGGCTCATCCATGGGTGACATGTAAGCCTCAGCTACACACTCAAATGTTTACAACACTGATATTTGCTCAACTGCGATGTTATCGGGCCTCGATGTAATACTCAAAGCTTTTGTTCTGACTTGCACGGCAACACTCACCATGTCTACAGATGCAATAACCAAGAGGCAGATAGCAGCTCAGTGTTTGCCAGCAATGTTGTCCTGAGAAGCTGTGACATGACCCAGGCAGAACAGAGAGAAAACTCTCTCTGGAATATTTGCGCTGATGTGATGATGGCTGAGATGTTGATTAATGTGCACGGTCCCTGTTATTAAATAAACAGGGTGAATACACAAAATATATTGAATAAATTAGAGCGTGAACCGATCTCCTCTGCAACATCCAGCTCATTAGAATGCATGAGGAAACGATGTTCTGATTGCGACAAGAGTCACTCATTAAGCCATGTTTGTCCCCCGCCAGAGCACCACTCCCTGCACGCTACCCCCCCTCTGCCCCAAAACACTTACCCCTCATGCCTGCCACACACTCCACACCAAACCCCTCCCTACTGCACACTCTCCTGCTAAAAGCTCCCTGACTTAACATCACCCCTTCCCAATGGACGTCACCAACAAACCACTAACCCTCTTTTCACCTCGCCCCCTCCCCACCCCACCCCCTCGCACATATCCCTCATTTTCCTCCACCTCCTTCTCCTTCTCCTCTGCTGGGATCTGTGTCATCATTTTAATTAATTTCTAATCAGGCGAGAGTAAACTAATCAGGGGAGGCGTTAAACAATGACAGCTCTGCCTGCTCAGCCTCACACTGGGGGCCGCCAGGCTGCTCTGCATGCCGAGAGGAACTGCACATTGATAAACAACTCAGCGTAGACGGGGCTATCTACACCCATCTCCTCTCCCATACATGTTAATATGGGCCGCAATGCAACGCATATGTGCCCCATTTGCATTTGCAGATTTGACATGTAGTGAGCTGTTGATTGGTACAAGATTAAATTACCACTATTTTACATTTGTACCACTGTATGATCACTTTTATGTGCATTATGTGCAATGTAAAATCGTACAGATTTGTGACTGAATAAACATATCAGCTCGTGGACATATGATGGAAATGCATGTAAATGATCAGAATGGACAAATAAATAACCTAACCCTGTCTGAATGGTACAGTATGTATCTCCTTAGAATGGGTTGCACAAAGACTGCAGTTATCTGTAGGCGGCCAGATCCCACCAAGGCTGATCCATTGTGAAAAACAGACGGAGAGAGGGAGAGAGAGAGAGGGAGAGAGAGAGGGAGAGAGAGAGAGAGAGAGAGAGAGAGAGAGAGAGAGAGAGAGAGAGAGAGAGAGAGAGAGAGAGAGAGAGAGAGAGAGAGAGAGCACTTTTGGGCAATACATTAACTGAGACAATGTAACAAGAGAGCGTTGATTAACCTCTTCCAGGTTTACCCTGTGCCTAAAATACCTTAAACCAACATAAGTGAATCATAATTGGCAAATTCTAACTATATGATTGCATGACAATGAAGCTGATGACATGATGACAAAAAATTAGTTCATGACCACCATCACACCGGTTGGTGAAGTGAAATTTTAAAGGTGCATTTTGAATCTGGCGTAAGTGTGTGATTGGCATCAGTGTGAGCCTTCAGACGCGCTTTAGCCTCGGCTACATGTCTGCAAATTGAGGCCGGCTTCACCGCGGGCTCTGACGGAAACAGCCGAGTTACAACTCTTATGGTTCGTCTCGGTGTTATGAAGAAAGAGGCTTTCATGTCTCTCTCATCAAAGCTTTGTAACCGGACCTGATTTCTCCTACCGCCAGCGCCATGGCAACGGATGACCATCGACCTAAGGGCCAGAGACCATTGGCATAGTTACATGACACACAAGCAAACAGATGCACGCATACACTCAGAGACACAGAAATAATGACTCACACAGACCCAATCTTTACTTTTTAACTTTGTGTGAAGTTGGCAACAGCAAACTCAAAACACAAGAAAAAGAAAGCTACAGTGAAATCAAAGTTTAAATCAGATGCATTGCTGGAAATGAAGAGGATATTTGAGTGAGAAAAACTACACAGAGATGGAGTGTGTTGAAAAAGATTTTTTTCTTTTTTAAATATCACCCCCTCCCCTCCATCACCACCTTCTTCCATGCCCTCTTTGCCAAGTATTAGATTCCCATGCCAACCGCTTCCCTGGGATAGAATAAGGATTGCGGAGGTGGGAAGCTGAAACCCTTCCATAACATGTCAAACAACGCTGGAATCCAAAACGCAAGAGGGAGAGAAAAAGGGTTAGAGGCAGATTTTCTACGGGGAGAAAGAAACTGTCACATCATCAGATTGGTTATTCTAAGTGGAGGGATGTGGGTATGGGGGCGGGGAGGGAGGGGCGGGGTGGCAGAGGCTTGGGCTGGCAGAATCTGGCAGCGATACACGATGGCGGTATTTCCACTAAAATAATCAGCCCCCAGGCAACGGAAGGGGGTGGGGGGGTTGTAGGGAAGAGAGACACAGAGAGGTTAGGGATTGTAGGGGTAGGAGAAGGAGACGGGGTGGGTGAGGGAGAGGGAGGATATAAGGGAGGGAAATAGCAAGATGGAGAGAAAGAAAATCTGGGAAGCTAACCAAGGAAATCCTGCTTCTCAGATATGCAGCTGTGGAATTAAAATTGGTATAAAAACACGAGAACAAAAATATACTTCACACTTCACAAGCCTATTGAAGGGTGTGGGGGGAGGGTGTGGGGGGGTGGGAGGGGGAAGATGTGCCACTCTATGCTGGCACTGATACCTCAGGCACAAGGGGTA